>OY998179.1:143668103-144243103 GCA_963921935.1 Galeruca laticollis | reverse complement strand
CACGCAGAATATTGAATTACATCCCCTTCGAAAACCGTGACGTCGATCGGCCATTTTGCCGATACGGACATCTGTGGTGATTCGCAACTGATAGCGGAAGAGCATAGTACACTTACGCGTTTCGACCTTCTTGGGTCTCTTCAAGAGTGCCGTAATGCCTTCCAGTTCAGAATCTCTAATCCGAACTGAAGATTACACCCTCCGACAACCTCTCTTGGTTCGTGTAGTTACACAAGCGAGAAGTAGTCAGTTGGCGCCATCTTCACTTTCAGTTGCGAACCAACACCTCAGATAAATGCGACCGTATTAGTCGTATTAAATAAAAATGAATATAATTTCATAAAATACGAGATGTTATATGAAATATAAATTTCGATTTTCTACTACACCTGTTTTAGTCGAAATTTCAATAATTTCGACTTATATTGGCCTGACCGTTCTTCGAAGGGCAAAACAACTACATTCCTGGCTAATACCACGCAGAATATTGAATTACATCCCCTTCGAAAACCGTGACGTCGATCGGCCATTTTGCCGATACGGACATCTGTGGTGATTCGCATCTGATAGCGGAAGAGCATAGTACACTTACGCGTTTCGACCTTCTTGGGTCTCTTCAAGAGTGCCGTAATGCCTTCCAGTTCAGAATTAGAGATTCCGAACTGAAGATTACACCCTCCGACAACCTCTCCTTCGAAGGGGATATAATACAATATTCTGCGTGGTATTAGCCAGGAATGTAGTTGTTTTGCCCTTCGAAGAACGGTTAGGCCAATAAGTCGAAATTATTGAAATTTCGACTAAAACAGGTGTAGTAGAAAATCGAAATTTATATTTCATATAGCACCTCGTATTTTATGAAATTATATTCATTTTTATTTAATACGACTAATACGGTCGCATTTATCTGAGGTGTTGGTTCGCAACTGAAAGTGAAGATGGCGCCAACTGACTACTTCTCGCTTGTGTAACTACACGAACCAAGAGAGGTTGTCGGAGGGTGTAATCTTCAGTTCGGATTAGAGATTCTGAACTGGAAGGCATTGCGGCACTCTTGAAGAGACCCAAGAAGGTCGAAACGCGTAAGTGTACTATGCTCTTCCGCTATCAGTTGCGAATCACCACAGATGTCCGTATCGGCAAAATGGCCGATCGACGTCACGGTTTTCGAAGGGGATGTAATTCAATATTCTGCGTGGTATTAGCCAGGAATGTAGTTGTTTTGCCCTTCGAAGAACGGTTAGGCCAATAAGTCGAAATTATTGAAATTTCGACTAAAACAGGTGTAGTAGAAAATCGAAATTTATATATATATATATATATATATATATATATATATATATATATATAAGAAGTAACGAAGAGATTAGTTACTTATTGTTCATATGTCACGCACTATTCGTACATCTTGTTGTTATATATATATATATATATATATATATATATATATATATATAAGAAGTAACGAAGAGATTAGTTACTTATTGTTCATATGTCACGCACTATTCGTACATCTTGTTGTTATATATATATATATATATACACCTGCTTTTAGTCGAAATTTCAATAATTTCGACGTATTGGCCTGATCGTTCTTCGAAGGGAAAAACAACAACATTCCTGGCTAATAACACGCAGAATATTGCATCCCCTTCGAAAACCGTGACGTCGATCGACCATTTTGTCGCTACGGACATCTGTGGTGATTCGCAACTGATAGCGGAATGGCATAGAACATTGACGCGTTTCGACCTTCTTGGGTCTCTTCAAGAGTGCCGTAATGCCTTCCAGTTTAGAGTCTCTAATCCGAACTGAAGATTCCGTAAATATTCCGTTGCTTCTCTATTATACCTACAGTTAAACATCCATTGGTTGAGATCGTCTCGAAACTTCCGTAACAGTAACATGTATCTGCGGTAGACAATTGAATTTTGTAACGGTATGAATTAACTGTAGCATGTCCAAAAGGCATCTGTTATACATAGTATATATATTTTAGGAGTATAGGGAAGAGCAGGATATATCTTGCAGTAGGTATTGTTACTTTGTCTATGGTTTGTGAAACCTGCCCATTCAATTTTGTTTGAGGGTTTCTTTTCTAAGTGTTTTATATCTCCCTTTGATAATTCGTTGATTACAAGATCACAGGAAGCAGCAGCTTTAGCAACCTCATCTACTTTTTCATTACCTGGAATTTGAAAATGTCCTTCAATCCATATAAATCCAACGTTTTTGTTTAAATTCTTCAGACGTGTTACTTTTCCTAGGATGCTGATTGTACTACTGTTGAAATTCTAAGTTACAGTTTATGATCCATTCCAAGACTTTGTTGATGGCTACTAATTCAGCTGTGAAGATTGAACAGTTTGGATTTAATTTGTACTGTAGGGATACTTGTAGGTTTTGGACCTAAAAAGCACTACTAACTCCCGCACTAGATTTGGAATCATCAGTGTATATTTTGCATATTGGACCTGGGTACGCAGTTCTTCATTTAGTACAAAATAGGGGGGCATTAGAGAGTCGTAAGAGGGAAATACTACATTGGGTTCGGAGAACAAAATGCTGAAGTTAGAATTGAAAATGGGATTCCTTCACCTTGAAATTGATATTGAGATAAATTAGGGAAGGCAATAGCTAAGATAGGAGAATGTTTATTTTACCACCATTTAGAGGTTAAATTTTGGATAGAGAGAGCAGATATTTTATCTAATAGGGAATTTTGCTTATACACTTAAGTACAAATTTTTCAGCCAAAAATAGGCGTCTCAGGTGGAGGGGGGTTCATTACATTCTGCCAAGAGAGCCGCGGGGTATGAGTAGACTTCAAGGCTCCTAGGATCAATCTTAAGGCTTTGTATTTTATTCTGTCAATTTTATTTAAACGTGATTTGGTAGCAGATTCATACAGAAAACAACCATGATCCAAGATTGATCTAGTATAGGCCCTGTAAAACATTAGATTTATTTTCGAATCGGCTTCCCATTCATATCGATTGATCACTTTTAATATATTGAGACTTTTCTCACATTTACCTACGCATTTGTTAATTTGTGCCTCCCAAGTTAGCTTGGAATCTAGCGTAATGCCTAAATAAGTATAGCTTTTAAGTACCGGAACCTCAAGTTGACAGGATTGTACACTACTTATTTCCGGTACTCGATGTCTGGTAAAGAAAACCACTGCTGACTTGTTAGAAGATAATTCGAGTCCATAGTCATCAAAATATTTTTTACAGCTGTTCATATTTCCCTTAAGAGAATTTATAGACTCGCCAATTGTTTTCTTAACCAAGTATAGGCAGAAATCATCGGCATATTGTAAGGTCTAACCATTCTGTTGTTACACCTAATGAAAACTTGCCTGTTAACGAACAAATTTACTAAGGCGTATGCGCATCTTCTAGGCACGCCTAGATTAGAAAGTTTACTATAAAGTAAATTTAAAATAACGTTATCATATGCACCAGATATATCCATGAATAGGGCTGCAAAGTAGTTATTTTGAGAGTAAGTTATCTGTATATCCGTGGTTAAGTGTGAAATGGAGTCAATGGTGCCTTTGCCTCTACGAAATCTACATTGCAGCTCTGGGAGAATGCTCGATTTTGCTTTCTAGACGATTCTTTATAATCCTTTCGAAGGTTTTTAAAACACATGACGTTAGGGATATGGGTCTCAAGGCACTCGGATCATTAGTTTTAGGGATAGGGATTATCAAACATTGTTTTAGGGAGTCACAGTTATCTCCTTTTATTAAAATATTGTTAAAAATCCTGCAAAGAAAATCCAGAGCAGCTCCAGGCAAGTGGGCCAACATAAGATAATTGATTCTACTTATGCCAGAAGCAGATTTTTAGAAGTGTTAATATTGGCTACAATTTCCATGACAGTGATGGGGGGCAGCAAGAAGTGAGGTTCATTATCTATAGCAGGTTGACTAATTTCTGGAGTTACATAATTAGGAGCTATTTTATCGAACAAATCTAACAACGTTTCATCATAGACATACATATTTTTGTTTTGTTGACTTTTATTGATTATTTTCCAAATATTTGTAGGATTTGTCTGCCTGTTCAAGTTTGAACAAAATTCTGCCCAGTTTTTCTTCGCTTTTTTTTAAATGTTTGTTTACAGATGGCAATTTGTTATTTGATATTCAATAAAATTGGAAAGGGTCGTATTGGTTCTATAATTTTTACAAGCGTCTCTTCTAGAATTAGACAATAGAAGGCATTCGTCATCCCACCAAGAGGGTGTTTGAGGGTTTTTGGTATAAAACGATTGTAAGATTTTGCAAGCTTTGTTGGCTGCAAGGGTGATTTAATCATTAAAAAAATTGCACATTGAATTAGTATCGCTAAACTTTGGTAAAATGGAGAATGACTTTTCAATTTCCAGTTTAAATAGGGGCCAATTGGCCTGTTTCATAGACCATTTACAGAGTGGTGTAATGAAAGTGTCACCTATTTGAAAATCATTCAATTATATCCTTATTAAATAGTGGTCCGAGCCATATGTATCTGGGGAAACTACCCAGCTAAATGCAGAACATAGTTTAGAAGATAAAATTGTGACATTTACAGAAGACTTGGATTGCCCGAAGCCGGTAACTCTGGTAGCCGAACCATCGTTTACAATAGAGATGTTAGAAAAATAGTCTAAGGCATCTACTAGAATCAATCCATCTTTTTAGCAAACTGGAGATCCCCACATACCGTTATGGGCATTGAAGTCCCCACCTATTATACAATCATGTTTAATCTGGTTAAAAATATGTACATAGTCTCGAGTAGTTACTTTAACATCTGACGGCCTATAAAGGCTAACTATAGATAACTTTTTACTATTAATGCTAACATTAATACCACAAACTTCGATTTTACTGTTAAAATTAGTAATAAATTGTGTGATTTCGTACTTAATTTTGTTGGAAATGAGGATAGCTATAACCCCATAACCATTATTTCGACTGACAGACACACTATTAAATTTAGCGAATTTAAAAGTATCGGAGGGCTTAAACCAAGTTTCAGCGAAAATACCAATATCAAAATTTTCTTCTTTGAATATTTCATAGAGAGAATGTTTTTTAGAACACATTTCTTGCTACCGAATTGAAAAACAGGACCGGCACAGAAATTTGTTTTAAATTCGCTATGAATTGGTGGAGAACTAAGAGAGGTATTACTAGTTTTCCTTTTTTTCGTAAGGGGCCTGGAGGAAGTAGAAGATTGGTTAAGTGAGAAATGATTTGTTTCCACAGATGACGTTTTTAGGATTGGTTGAGAGGACGGCATCCTTAAGGAAGGAAATTCAGCATGAAAGTCGGTTAATGGTGCGAACCTATTTTTTTGTTAGAGTAGCCAGGATTATTAAAATGAAATATTAAGATTAGCCATGGCTTCTTTAGTCCTTGCCTGTTTTCTGTACTCGGGACATTCTTTAAAAGTGGAGTTGTGGTTGTTATTTTTGCAATAAATACAAAACATATCACAAGAAGGGCAATCAGATTCTTTCTCAGACTCACATTTTCTACACTTCGTTTTACCTTTGCACTGTGATGCAGAATGCCCATATCGCAAACAACGGAAGCATTGCATGACCGGATTGACGTAGATATCTACTGGACATCTAACTTTATTAATAACAATATATTGAGGGATAACTTTCCCTACAAATGTAACTATCATTATCATTTGACGCGTAACACGTACCGAGGCATCCTCTGTTTGAATTAATCTGGTCATACGTAGAACCTTTTTAATGGGAACAGGCGAGTTAATGATTTTCATTAGTGTTTTCACGCAGAGATATATCAACATAACGGACTATACCACGTTTCTCTGTTAAATGACTTGGAATATAAGCAATTATATTATTTTTCTTGAAAAACGCATCTACTACCAATTTATAAGCGATACTATCTAACGTTAATTCTATTTTTATGCGATTCCTCCCGACAGTACTGATTTCAGAGATAAACTTCTCGTATTCCCCGAGATTAACTAACTTTTCTCCTAATTTCATTGGATGCAAGCGACCAATATTTAATTCCAAATGTTCAACAAAAATATGGTACGGCCCTGTATCCTGAAACGATTTGAAATATCGATAGGTAAACGTCTATGTCTATTAACGTTATCATTGTTATTTTTTACATGAACCTTATCAGTGCTTTCACTGCCAGAAACAATATATTTTGGATTAATTGGTTGATTTATGTGTATCACTAGTCGTTTTTCCATCGGAATTCGTGTCATCGTCTACAATAACCAACGGCGGGTCCTTACCGCTCCTTTTCTCCCGGCCTCCGGACATCGGCCCGGGGCTGGCACCCACAAACAGGTGAAAAAAAGAGGTACTTACAGTAAGGTAACACTACAACAGAATTTATGTAAATAACTTTATTTATACTGATTGATCACCAGTGGATTCAAGAGCACAGTCACAACACGTCCGAACAGCTCAATAGTCTACATCGGAATGAAGTTGCATTTTAAAACAACTAATTAAGTTAGAAATATGTAAAAATGCATAACTGAAAAACAAAATCGAAGTGTCTGAGCTTTTTCCCCAATGGCCAAATCAATTTTTTAACAAATTTGTTCCAACCTTTGTGTTCACTGGGTATATATAGTTTTGGCGAATAAAATCAGGATTTTCAAATTTAATACAAATAAATGTGTAGTACAAAATTTATATTTTTATATACTGTAATATATCGCGAGTAATAAGTGAATGTAATGAGTCCTTTTCTTGTTTGGCTTCCATCCAGTTTTAATATTTTATATTATTCTAGATAGGTACCAATTCGTTCTTAATAGAAGGCCTTTGTTGGAATCTGATCATGTAGCATTGGTTAACATGTAACTTATTTTAGATTAAGAAGGTTCTACTACTAGGTCTGCTAAAGTCGCAGTTTGATTCCAAATGTTCATATGGTTAATGAGTATGGCTTTGCAAAGTGAAAGTTTATTTTCAGTCAACGCTTATATGAAACATATACAACCATTGGAGAAACCCTCTAGAAAATACTGGACAAATGAAATTATCGCATACGAGGAGCGATTCTTAAAAATAAAAATGGCTTACTACACTGGAACGCCAGCGGACTTCCACAGTATCCACAAAAGTTGCAAGTGGTTCTTAAAATGAGAAAGATAGATATATGCTTTATTACTTCACCCGAGAGAAATAAATTGAGTTCAAAGTGTATAAGTTATATAACAACATCCATGCAAACGATGACTCAAAAGGTGGTAGTACAATATTATTAGTGAATCCATTCCACGTCATAGGGAAATAGATTATCAAACAGACAGGATAAAACTACATCCATCTGGCTGGAAACTGAAGCCCAAGAATTTACAGTTACAGTACACAAGACTAGTTAAGAATATGTACTTCACCTTTCTGTAATAACAAGGATACAGATTCTTAGTAACAGTGGGTGTACTAGCAAAAGCAATGTTCTAATTAAACAATTCTAGAACAAGGTGGTAACAAACATCGGCGATGCAATCTGGTACGTCAGAAAATGTGACCTTCATCAAGTCTTTGTTCAGTTGTTTATTTTTTCTATTACTTATTGGCTCTTGTTTTCTTACTTTTCTAATTTCTTCATTCTTTATTTTGTTCCACTTCGTTTTATATTATATATTTATATTATTATACTATATTGTTTGATTTATTTTGTAATAAATTTTTGTTTATTTATTCGCCCTGTAAGTTATCTCTGCAACCATTTTCCCCTCCTGTCATCATATTATTCTCAAGATATTGATATATCGTTGTCCTTTCTAAAGTATTGTGCTTACATTTTATTTCTTTATTATTTCGGTCGTTTTGATTTTTATTATTAGAATTCGCTATTAGAACCACATCATCAGGGTTACAAAAATTAAGAGACTAAAATGGAACAAGAGCAAATGAAGCACAATTTGTTTCACATGTGATTTATTGTAACCTCCTAAAAGCAAATGTGTTCCAAGCAAAAATTAATTTAAAAACTTCGTAAAAAATCACAAGAGATCAATTGATCAGTGCTAAAAGTGTGTCCAAAATTGCTACTTATACTCAAACTAACAACTAATATCCCAATATAAATAATAGATTGTTTAGTCTTTTTGCATTATGGTGAGTGCAAAATTGTATCAGATACAAGTTATTAACTTTTTTATGCGTGTGCTTTAGGCTTGTTTTGTATGGGTAAAAATAATTTAAATTCAGCTGGTAGCTCATCCTCAGAGTACAGTCTATCAGAAAAGTACACTCTCCTTATCCGGCAATTGGCATGGACCTGAACTCTTAGTGTTTCTACATAATTTGTACCATAGGCTCGTCTTGTAAAATCAGCAACATTAAACTGAATCTGGTTCCAGCCTTCATCCAATCTCATAGGCATTGTGCAAATGAAAGGTTTCACTCTTGTTGTAGATTGGTAGTTGCTGGCTCGAAATCTACGTCTAACATTTTTATCATCCAAAATCTGAAAAAAAAAATGTATACTGTATTCATAGAAAAATGTCGAACTTTTTGTATGTAATATCCATCTTAACCCTACATTGGTGTCTAGCGGAATCTCATTCCGCACCATTGATTTTTTAATGAATGTGAGTGTATGAATAGCCCCGCCGCTGTCGATATCCAAGTAATTTTCGACGAGATCATCATAGAGAATCAGTGCTAGTTTATCGCCAGATAGGCAAACGTGTATCTATTCAAATTCAGTTTTCGGAGTAACAATCCGCAGCGACCACTGGTGTTATGAAACCATTCTGAGAGTTTTGAGGTAAGTTTTTATTTAAAATAAACTATATTTATATTTTAATATTATTTTCACAAGTACTTAGGTGGCTTTAACGGTATAGTTGGCATAAATTGCAAATATCTGTTGATTAATACTTTTTTTTATATTACAGGTCACAAATTGTAGTTTTATGAAAAAGGCGTCTGTAAGCCTTGATGGATGAATGTCTCTGTACTGATAATCCGCAATTTTTGAAGACGATGAGGCTGATAATGAAGCAGATCATTTAAGTACAGAACTTCTAGAAACAAATACGGAACAAGAAATATCTGAGGAAGAAGATGAGAATGTTGAAGAAATTGTTACTACCCCATATTTTTTGGGTAAAGATAAATTAACAAAATGGGGAAAACATGTGCCACCTAAAAACATTAGATCCCGAACAGAGAAGTAACTCATTTGTCAGGTTCGAATGCAGCGACAAGGAATTTGAAAAGGATGTTAGAAATTTGTAGCTATTTTTTTAGTGATGAAATTTTGGAGTTAATTGTGCAAAATACAAACAAAAGGATTTATTCAATTAAACATAATTATTCCTGGGAACGATATACAAATCCCACTGATATAGCTGAAAGGCGCTACTAAGAATGTGCTCGGACAAACGCTGAAAAGTAAGGTAGAAGCACTAATAGATGACATCTGTTTTTGATGATCTTATAGATGACACCCCATAACAAAATTTCAAATATTAAAGTATACGCAAATAATTCACGTAATTGAATACTCTGGCAACAATGCCCCATCTATTCTCTAGTGCTATACGCAGTTTGATTGTGACCTCTGTTGGCAGCAGGCAGCAGAGTTCTTATACAGTAGTGTCAGAAATATTTCCACTTTGTGCGAATTCCTTCTGGAAATTGTTGACAAATTGTTTTGTAGGCTTTGAAGACAATACGTATCCTTGAGGTGGAACACTTAAATATGACCATGAAGGTATATTTTAATATTAAAATGACCTTGTAGGTTAGCTGGGGTGTCAACCAGAAGGTACGATATAAATCTGACCTTACCTTACCTGACATATATGTCACTTATTAGGTTTCCATATTTTGTTTGAATTTGGTTTATTCAATTATTCAGTGCTTTCCATCAAACTGAGCTTGGTTTATATGAATAACTACAAAAAACTATATCAATTGTAACCAATAGCTGACACCTATGTCACCTATTGGAAACTTGCAGGTATCAGGTAATGGTATCAGCTTATTTTCTTCAAAATTATGAAATATTCTCAAGAAAGTTTACTTAATGCTATAGAGGAAGAGAAAAATGGCAGTTTGGTTAAATCAGTAGCTAAAAAATATGGTATAGGTATCTTACTATATAAAGTTAAACGGCAGCTACCAATTAGAAAGTGAATGGGTCCGAAACGTATATTCAGCCCAGAACAAGAAGAGCTCCTAGTTAAATGGATTTTTCACTTAACCAACGCTGCAGAAATGGGTCTGGATAAGACTCCTGGAGCGAAATGGCATAAATTATTCAAAGCACAACATACGGGAATTAGTGATTGAATTTACCATAACTTAACCAAGCCTTGAGAAAGTGTGACTCAAGAGAATCTTATAAGTTGGTTTTCAGAGGTAGAAGCATACCTGAAACAAGATGGATGACCTTTTTTTGTTTTGAATAATCCTGCAAATGTATTTAACAAGAAAACGAACAGGAAGCAGATCCAAGTAAAGAAATAGCAATGGATTCGGTTGAATGCACTCAAAGTAATGAAGGAGTCAAAATTAAACAATCAAACATCAAATGAAGCTATTGGTACTGAGGAACCTGTACCAAACACTTCAGCAAATGGAGGAACTGAGCACAACAAACAAAAATAAACATACTCCAGAGAGGACAAACAAAAATTCGGAAATTACGTTGGAAGTTGGACAAATGAATAGAGAAAAGAAAGGAGGGCTAAATACAACACATTTTAAAGATTATGGAAGTGTAGATCCAAATGTTCCATCGCCTTTCAAATGGATAACAAGAGCTGTAAACAACCTCTCCCAATGCAATTATTGTTACTATAAAAGGAAGGAAGACAAGTAAATCAAGTAAATAAGAGCACAAAAGAAATAAGAGAAAGAAACAACTAAACAAGTGACGCAAATAAAGAAGAAAACAAAAAGAAAAACTGATGTTGAAAGTTACGTTTCTGCCTCTTAACTATCTCTTGATGATGACAATGATATTTCTCATAACTTAAGTAATGATGAAGAAGTTAGCGCAGAGACATTAAAGGAAGGGGACTTCATTATATGTCAATTGGTCTGAGGGAAAATTAAACAATCAAAACATATTTACCTTCCTGTTATCTAACAGCAAGGTCCTATTAATATTGAGGTCATGGGATTGAAGTCAGTTGATAAAGAAAAAAAAAAGAATTTATGCTACAGTAAAATGACCGTTTCACTATAAATATTGAACAAACAATTGGAAAAGTTTCACAACCTCAAATAAATTGTAGGGGTGAAATAATTAGTTCTTTATTTAAGTGCCACTTCTTTACCTGTGAAAGAAATATAATATATTTTTAGCTTCCTCTAATTCTTAGCAGTCAGTTACTTCAATGGTATTTTAAATATTGAAACTTTCTGAACAAATATTAATTTTACTTTTTTCACTGTTCTCTTTCAATTGATAATGACGTCACCTATACTTTGAAAGCGTGCTAGCTATTGGTATCACTTATTTAGAGAGTGTCATCTTTAGGTCCAATTTCTTATTGAAAATATAGAATTGTCTAGACTTACCTTATCATGTTCAAGATTTAGATTTCTAGATATTTAAGGCCAGTGACAAGCTAGGCGCAATAAGAAGTGTGTTTGATGGATTCGTAGAAAAGGCTAAGACTCCATATACCACATTTGAGTATGTGACGATAGACGAAAAGGTTTTAGAGGACGTTGTGGTTGGCACCAAGCAAACCCATTAAATATGGTTGAAAATGTTAGCCCTTTGCGATTCGAAAACTTACTATACCATAAATCTCGAATTATAAGTCGGAAAACAACCTGCATGACCATAGTAAGTAAACAATTCTAATGAAGCCGTTGTGAAAAGGCTGCCAGAGCCAATTAGAGGTCCTGGTAGAAATGTAATATTAGACAGTTGGTTCACCAGTATGGAACTTATTGCTAATTTAAAACAAAACTTTAAGCTCACCTTGTTAGGGAGAATGAGAAAAAATAAGAAGGAAATTCCAGTTGAATTTGCAAACCCATCAACTCGACCTGAAAAATCATCAATGTATGCATTTCATACAAACTGCACATTAGTTTCACATATTCTGAAAAAAAATGAATTACTTGTTTCAAGCATTCATAGAGACGACGTTTTGGATAAAAATACAGGCAAACCAGAAATGATAATGTATTATAATCAGACAAAAAGAGGTGTTGACATAGTGGACAAGCTTTGTTCTGTATACAACTGTGCAAGGAATACTCGCATATGGACGATGAATTCATATGTAATCTTTCTTGTTAAATTTACTGTTTCGACCATTATTATCTGGAATTTACTCATATCAGGGCGATATAATAATAAATATTACAACAAATATGTTAAATAAACTCCTTTTACATTTTTGAAAGTTTATTATGACATATTAAATAATCAATAATAAAGAAGTAATATTTCTAAATAAAATACATGAACAATTTTTTTACCAAGAGGCGCTTTGAATTATGAATACATTCATTACGTATAATAATTGAGTGATCTAAACATAAGAATTTATTACATTTACTACAGTAATATATTATCGGTGTATTTTTCTTTCTATCACAAAGTGTGCATCTCCCTCGACGTTCCGCAGCCGCTTTTAAAGAAAGCAAAGCAGGCTGGAGCGTAAATGTCGAGGAAACATCAATTTGTACTGTTTGGAAAGCACTGGGGAATATAACAGAATTGTTAGAAGAAGAGAAAAATATTGAAAGGGCAAAAAGCAAAGAAAATACGGAAACGGAAGAAAAAATAATTGAGCAGCCTGTTCAAACTTTTTCACCTTCATCGCCTTCATATAAAATAATTAAATATCTGTTTGAATCTTCCACGACTTTGTCAGTTCTCGAACAAAATGTACCATCACCATTTAAAAAGGCTCTGTTTTGGCCAGAAGGAATCAAATGTGAAAATAAGAAATGAAACAAAGAAAAAATTCCTTGTGTTATTACATCAGAGAGTTGGCAGGAATACCATAAAAAGAAATAATTCGAAAAGAAGCAAAAGCAGGAAGAAAAAGAGCTGAAGAAAGGAAACTCAAGCAAGAGGTAAAGAAAACAACACCAAAATTAGTTACAGAAAAAAACTACGTTGGACTTTGAAAGCTCATCTGATAGCGAGGAATGGGAAGAGAATGGTGATAGCATGGATGATGTTCAATCAGAAAAGGAAGAATCCGAAGATGAGGCTGAAATTGAAAATGAGCAAGAAGTTAATGTAAAATCAAAAGAAAGATATTTAAAATTTGATGACATTTGATTTTATCAAGTGGGAGATTATGTATTGGCAAAGTTTTTGGGACGTAAAAGGCAAACATTCTTCTAGATATATATCTGTGGTTCAAAAAATTTATTACGAGATAGAATGATATTGAAGTTGTTTGCCTAAAATCAACAAGTGATACATCAACATTTTTTTTAGACTGATGGAAAACAATGTTTCTACAATAAAAATGGAGGATATTAAGAAACTGGAACAACCAGAATTGCAAAATATTGGTGATAGAATAAAATATAGGTACTTTTTCAAAAGAGATAGATATGTTTGAAGTCTAAAGCCTATTCTTGTACCCAATTTGATTTTCTTTATTTTTATTATTACTCACATTTTATGCCTACTTTTGTTATTACTAAGTCATTAATAATTTTATATACTCATGTAATAAGCAAGAAATAAAGTTTTTGACAATAATTGGTATGTCAATCATTGGTACTTGTCAATTACTGGGGTGTCAACAACTGAATAATAGATGTCAATTACTGGATCTCCAAAAATACATTAAAATGCCATAAGAGATTCTAATTGTGTCAATTATTGGTGCCTTCACCTTATTAAATTTTCCTATATACAACTAAAAATTATTCCCATTTGCAGCGAACATTACAGTGGACACGCTATATTTGAATTCTCAATTAAAAACTCAATAGAACTAATTAAAAACATTTAACTTATAAGATAACTCTAAACTCATTTCATTTGATGTTACCAATATGTTCTCTAACATTCCTCCAAAAGAATGTATTAAACTTGTAAGAAAATTAGTACCAGATAAAAATATCAATCCGGGAATAATATCAAATATAATCAATTTATTTGATGTACCTATGTATTAATCAGAATTATTTCACTTTTGAGAAAAAGATAGGTATATATTCAAAATTAAGAATTACCAATGGGAAGCCCTATATCACTAATTTTGACAAACATTTTTATTGATAGTTTAGAAATGAAAATCTTTGAAAGTAATATTTCAAAAAATATCTTATTTTGGTATAGATATGTAGATGGCATATTAGCTTGTTTTGTGGGTATTGAATGACAATTAGATGTATTTTTCAATCATATTAATAATTTTCCCCTAAAATTAAATTTACATTAGAAGTTGAAGAAAATAACTCAATCAATTTTCTGCATTTAAAAATGGATGAAATGCGGAGAAAGTACTCAAAAATTTCATGAGAAAACGCTGGTTATAATACTCCCATAGTTTTTAGCAGAATCTTCAGAGACTCTGAAGAACCACTGGTGTTGAAGTATCGGACCTCGTCACCTTTGTGAATAGGACTGACAGAGGGGTAACCGAATACACCGAATATTATCAATAAAACATACAAATGAAGAAGGTAAATAAAGAACTATGCAGCAGTTTACAATGTCAAGTTTTATTTTATACATGAAACAATGAAACACGGATAGGTTACAAAACTTATATACAGTGCTATTCAAAAGTCCCCTCCCCCCCTCGTATCTGTTGAACGGCTACACTTACATTAATAAAATTTGGAGGGTGAAAATAAAGTGTTGTAAACTTCTCTATGAATGGTAACAGGTGACGTAATAGTAATAGATGACGTCACAGTGCCACTCTGACCAATAATTTTAAATAGGACCTTGGTGGCAAGTGATATCTCGTTTGAAAGACATTGACATTGGCTACATAGCCATATTAATTTTGTTTGGGTTTAAATTAATTTTGATGGATAAATTAAATAAATACCAAAATTATTGAAATTATTTTTTTAAACTTAATTAATCAAATATCAACAATGGATTCTTATAGCAAGTGTTCGAAATGTGCTCCGTCTACTTCCTGACAGTAATACATCCTATTAGTAAACTCTTGTCGAACTCGTTCGAATGTGTCAGCTGAAATAGCATTGCATTCTTCAGTAATTCTTTCTTTCAAAACGCCACTGCTATCTGGTGCCGTAGTATAAACCTTGGATTTCAAGTACCCCCATAAAAATCTAATGGTGTCAGATCTGGCGACCGATGTGGCCATTCTATGGGACCTCGCCGGCCGATGTATTACTGTCAGGAAGTAGACGGAGCACATTTCGAACACTTGCTATAAGAATCCATTGTTGATATTTGATTGTTTAAATTTAAAAAAATAATTTCAATAATTTTGGTATTTATTTAATTTATCCGTCAAAATTAATTTGAAACCAAACAAAATTAATATGGCTATGTAGCCAATGTCAATGCCTTTCAAACGAGATATCACTAGCCATAAGGTCCTATTTAAAATTATTGGCCAGAGTGGCACTGTGACGTCATCTATTACTATTACATCACCTGTTACCATTCGTAGCGAAGTTTACCACACTTTATTTTCCCCCTCCAAATTTTATTAATGTGAGTGTAGCCGTTCCAAAGATACGAGGGGGGGAGGGGACTTTTGAATAGCACTGTATAGTGTATTAGCAATTAACACTAATTTGAACAATTACAAGAATAGTTTGCACTATTTCAGTCTTGAGAGTTTTTTTATCTGACAATTAATACTGATGCTACTGATATTTTCTATTGAACAGTTACTTGCATCTGGAAATCGTGTTAGAACATGGGGAACAAAATATATTTTCCAAATATTGAGGAAATTAATAAAACAGTTACTACTGAAGATTCCACTATTAAGTGATTAAACATATTTGATTTGGACCCCATTTTATAAGGTCAAAAGCACAAACCACTATTATTATAAAGAATACATTTTTGATTTGAGGAGAGATCACAATCATACTAACACAGACCAATGATGCTTGCCAAGAAAGGGAATCGGGGAATTAATTATCGTTTATGGGTATGTCTCGGGAACCCTTGAGGAATTCGGTAGGACTCGTACCACATAACTCAGAGAGTGAAGTTAAAATGGACAATACCATTTTCGGACCCACTTTTGTACGAATTTAAAGGAAATTCGCATAAAAAATTCAAAGAGTTAATACTTGATTCTTCAATTTACAGAAAACCAACACACACTGATGTAAGCTATACCATTTAATTCTAAACATCCCATGTCACAGACATTAGCAGCATATTATTCAATGATATATAGAGCATTTTCAGTTCGCATGTATAAATATAATTTTGAAAGAGAAATTAATACAATTAAACACATAGCCGCATCCAACGGTTATCCATTACATATAATAAATTACTATATAAAAAAGAGAAAAACTGGCATTACAACTAATTTCTTAAACAAACTAAAGAAATACAAAATTACCAAACCATCACATAGGCTAGTAACAGGTTATAACTCAAAAAGATAGGATCAAGTGCATGCTTCTTCTGTCTCTTTTCCACCGCCAACGTCATCCTGTGACTCGATTTGTGGCAAGTGTGCAGTGGAGTGAGGCGAAACTCCTGCATTATGCATTTTATGTGTTATTTTTATCGTGTTTTTGAAAATATGAATTGTTAAAAACTTAACATTATTATTATAAACATTTTGTGATTGTGATTTCTAGTGGTTTCCTTTCAATTAATAGACAATGGTGCACTGTGCGGTGGTGGGTTATAACAATAACAATAAAAGATCAAGCAAAAACTTTTCCTCGACCTGCCGATACTTCTCCTTTCCATCTTCAAAGGTAATCAACAAAATATGGGTGCATAAATGTTATCAAAAAAGACATTCAACGTTAAATACGCACGGATATGTTCAGATCATTTTTCTGATGATGATTATTGTGCCAAAGAAAAACTTTTACACTTGCCTAGAAATAAATGGAAGTTGAAAGAAGATTCCATCTCTTAATCTGACAAAATTTCTAAAACTTGAAACACCGAAGCAGAAAGATCGAGGTGTGAGAATGAAAAAAAAGGAATTTAGTGAAAAATTTACAAAGCACTAGGTGTAAGTAATAAAGTAGTATTGTGGTTCTTGGAAATCTTGTTGATGTTTCTAATCGGCTTGGGTGTGATGCATGCAAAGCAATGTTTTTATTTACTATTTGTACCTCGTCTATTTGTACTATTTGTAGTCATGCAGAATGTGGTTCTTTACATAATACCTTTGGTGAAGGCTCGTGTGAAGGTAAAGGCCTGGACAAAGGAGATATATTATTTCCTGGTAGTTGTACACGACAAGCAGAAACAAAATTTAGCAAAAATAGGGACAATGCTACACAAACAACCAGGTTTGTTTCGAGTGTTTTACTGTGGTACTTATCAAAGCTATAATTGCATTTTAGTAATTGAATATCTCAAATAATTTCAGTTCACAAGAAGAGTTGAATCTTTTAAAGAGAATAAGTGACCTTCAGAAAGAAAATTTGCACCTAACAGAAGTTTTGGAAAAAGTAAAACAGGATACAGATTTAGTACAAAGTTTTTTTTACAAAAAGGCAGCTTCGTAAGCTAAAAACTGGCAAACAAATCCACTGGTCTGTAGAAGATATCACTTCTGCAATATCTCTTTATGCTGGGGGTCCCAGATCATATCGTTTACTAAAAAAAGGGGATATGCCTTACCTGCAGTTCCAACTTTAAGAAGATGGGCAAGCAAAATAAATATGCGGCCAGGTTAGTTCTTTTGATTAATAATCATAGCTGAGGTTAAGGTACCTACAGTATTAGATAATTAAAGAAGTATTTTATTTGCAGGTATTCTAAACATAGTTTTAAGGCTAATGAAGTCACAAAATACAACTCTCACAAGAGTGGAGAGATCCTGTGTTTTACTGTTTGATGAGATGAAAATCCAGGGAATATACGATTAGGACAAGAAAAATGAGACTACTATGACTCCAAAAAATATGTCCAAGTAATTATGGCAAGAGGTATTTGTAGAAACTGGAAGCAACCCATATTTTACGATTACGATTGTAAAATGACAAAAACCTTAATTTTCAAAATAATTACAAAGCTGGAGAATATCGGCTACCCTGTGTATGCATTAAACTGCGACCTGGGTAGTAGTAATAGAGGACTGTGGAACTCATTAAATATTTCTGAGGAAAATACCAGCTTTGAAAATCCAGTCACCCAAAAACCCATTTATGTGTTTGCCAATGCACCCCACAAAATTATTAATTCAAAGCCAATTGTGAATCTATTGTGGCATACCCAAAACTTGGATTTGAATGTAGCCCATAAACTCGGCCCACATTTATTGACTGTAAAAGGTAAATTAGAGTTGGTACTGTTTCTATAGAGTTCATTTAATTATGCATTTCGTTTAATTATGCACTAATGATGTTTGAGAAACCATAACATACTATCATTATCAATAAATTTTAGGAGCCCAACGGCAAAAAGTCAAGTATGCAATGAAGCTTTTCTCTCATACAATTTCAGGGGCTATTTCTAGGTTCTTATGAGATGGACAGCAACTGGTATGGAGTGTTCTGATCTGATTTTTTAAAGGTAGTGAATGACTGGTTTGATGTGTTCAACATACAAATCCCACATCCAGATTCAAGAAACCGTGTTAAAGATGTGAGACTGAAATTCTGTTGATTGTTAAACTTAATCTACTATTGTTAAATATTTTAGGATATGGCTTGGCTTTAGATGAACAAAATGAAATACTTGACAAGATGAAAATTATGGTGAAAGACATGAGAAAAATTGGCTCGAAAAGATTGCTACCATTTCAAAAGGTAATAATTATAAGCATTGAGTCTCTGAAGAATCTTTTTTTGGCTAAACAAGGATTTTGGTGTTAAATATTTACTAACCTACAACCTGAATCAGGACCCTTTATATTTTTTTCTGTGATGGGGCAATTGGTGGTTTACATGACCATCCAAGCGCTCTTCAGTTCAAATATAGGCAACGGAATTACTTGATGTGCTTTACTATAGCATAGCCGTGCACTTGGGTCACACGATGACGTCATGCGCGAACCAGTCTAATTTTAGTCCGCTAAGTGATCGTATCTCTGTATTTGTAGTATAATGGGCTAGTAATTAATAATATTTCAAAGATAATATCTTTAGCAACAAATATAACAATTTTTTTAAACAGAAAGTAAGGTAAGTGAAAAATTGTTCTATGTAAAAACAAAAATATCACCATTAGAGAAGAGTGGTATACCTATATAGAATTAAATGTCTAGAATATAATATTGTCTATTGGGGTGAAACCCCTCGAAATTTTGAAATTAGACACATTGAACCATTACGCAAAACATCTATTTGACACCACACATTCATTAACACTGAGCCTAACACATAACTAGATGTACTACATATTTGTGATAAGAAACAAGAAGTAGATTTCCTTAAAGAATTAGAAGACACTTAAGAGACTTAATATGAAGTTGTCAATGAACAGATAAATCTAGGGAATTCTTCACTTTTAAGCTGTCATTTTCAATAATAATTGTAAAGAAAAAGTTATCCTGGTTTTTTATATCATTGCACAGTAATACAGATCATAATTGGGAAAAGATATCCAGGATTTCCCCATAGGGCTAATAATATCTAAGCAGTAATATTTGTAATATCATATCTTCTGTTTTATATTCATAATATTAAGTCAATCACGGTAGGTCACTCCTTGGTCTAGCCAAAACTAATTATTATTAAACATCAAGTAGGCATGACATGAAATGTAACTTCTGTCATTCTGACAATGATATTTAGTAATATCTAAACAATTGTCAATTTTTTAGGCTTCTTATCATTTTTTCAATATATTGTAAAATTATTTAGAAAAGAAAAAGTAAAATGTATGTATCCTGGGGAAAACACTGGGAAAGCGCTTCACAATCCTCAAATAACACCTATTTTCAAATTTATCCTACCTTACCCTCACCTCCAAACTATATTTTATCTTTCTGCCCAACCTATCTAATATGCGAGAAAAGTATTGGTTGACCCACAAAAAAGTTGAAATTTTGAAAACATTTTTTGAGTTATTTTTACGTTTTACATCAAGAACAACACGAAAAAAAGGTTTTTAGAAAAAAAATCCTGTGTGTATGTCGTTGTCGTCGGCCACTTTTCATTACAGCCTCCGGAGTGCAACAAATCGCCAATTTTATGATTGAATATTGTTCAGAACATCTCACAAATGAGCCCTATTGATTTTCAGCTCACAATAGCCAGTACAACGGGATGCTATGGTACTTGAAGTACGAAATTTTTGTCATTTTTTGAGAAATTTCAGTTTGTTAGCACAATACATCCTCCGGAGTGCAAAAAGTCACCAATTTTATGATTGAATATTATTCAGAACATCTCACAGATGAACCCTATTGATTTTCAGCTCACCACAGCAAGTACAACAGGTGCTATAGTACTTTAAGTACGTTTTTGTTATTTTTGTAGAAATTTCAGTTTGTTAGCACAATACAGCCTCCGGAGTATATACAAGTGACCAATTTTATGATTGGATATTATTCAGGGCGTCTCAAAGATGAACCCTATTGAGATTCAGTTCACTAATGCCAGTACAACGAGTGCTATGGTACTTGAGGTATCCAATTTTTGGCATTTCTGGAGAATTTTCAGTTTGTTAGCACAATACAGCCTCCAGTGTGTATACAAGTGACCCCTTTTATGATTGAATATTGTTCAGGGCGTCTTATAGATGAACCTTATTGATTTTTAGCTCACCAGAGCTAGTACAACGGCTGCTATGGTACCTGAAGTGCCACATTTTTGTCCTTTTTGGAGAAATTTCAGGTTTAGTACGATACAGCCTCCGGAGTGTATACAAGTAGCCAATTTTATAATTGCATATTATTCAAGGTGTCTCACATATGTAGCCTATTGATTTTCAGCTGACTATAGCGAGTACAGCGGGTCCTATAAATCCAGATATACTGCATTTTTGGTTACTTTCAGAGAAACTTCGGTTTGTTAACATGATACATCTCCCGGAGTGTATACAAGTGACAATCTTATGATAGAATATTGATCAGGGCATCTCATAGATGCGGAAAAGTTAGTTTTAATCTTTAAAACCGTTTATTTGATTATACAACTCCGAAATTTTATTCAGCAAGTAGGTATATTTCGAGGGGGTGCCACTCTTGGCAATACATGTACATTTTGTTGGAAATCATAGAGAAATCGCTAGAAATCCCATTGATACCGTGGAGATCGCGGCAATCATTGTGGAAATTCCGAAAATCCCCAGGCAGTCGCGGCAATCAGTTGGCAATCTCGGTAGTTAATGTGAGAATCCCGGAAGTCTTATATAGACAGGCAGCCTGGCAGTCGCGCAATTTATTGTGCAGAACTTCAAATTTCATGCGGTTGCGTGTTGCATCAGTGTATTGTCTCCATCCGTAGCTGGTTTAGCACGTGGCTAATTAACATGTTTTCGTAATTAGCGCTGTGTAAATAGTTGTGATCGTGCATAGACTTGTTGCTAATTACATTTTTTCAGCAGAAATAATTGGTTTTCAATAATTTAGGGTGTTTGAATATCAGCAACTTGTGAATATCAGCAACTGAGAATAGGATTGTCCCGTTATTGGTAAGTAGATTTATCTTAATATTGACATAATAAAATCTATGTGATATGAAATACTAAAAATAGTGATTAAAACCTTTCAATATTATTTCATAAGTTTACTAGTTATTTTTGGTCACACTAGGAAACATTTTCTATTATTTCTTTGAAGTCGTGATCTTGTTTTTTTGCCCCATGAAGTTATAATATATTTTCACGCTGATTTTTCTTTTACACCAGGGCGTCAATAACAGGTTTCGTTTCTTCAGCTTACACTTTTCACTGTTTTTACGCTGAAACCCTTTTTCTTCTTGATGTCAATTTTTATTAATGTTACTTGGGATTTCGCGTTACAACCAAAATAGGTACCTTGATGTAAAGGTCTAAAATGAAGAAATATACCTAATAATCCATCAAATACTGCATGATCCAATTACTGTTATGAACAATAACGAAAATTCAGAGGCGAGGAAGCTTCCGGAAAAAAAATCTCTCACAAATTTTGGATTCTTAATAAAAAAGGCCGTTTTCAACTTCACTGTGACACAGACAGTGTGCCCATTTGTTTTCGGGTTGTACTGAAAAAGTTTATTATTCGTGCAATCTGTCTTAGATTTATTTATTTATTGTAGAGCTGGACAAACTGCATCTTTTATGCAAACATGACTTCCGTCACACAAAATCCAAGGTCTACTGTGTTCGTTTGTACGAGAAAAATTTTAATAAACCACTTTGGCTGTTTTTGTAAAAAAAAATTATAGAAAAAATATGTATACACGCCATTGGGTCAAAAATACGAAAATCGTTCACTCGGTTCAAGAGTAAAGTACCTTTATTTAGAAAATATGAAAAATGGCATCGAGGAAATTGGTTTTGAAAATTTGAGTGGTATTACTGTGGCAAGTACGTCTGCAAATAGTAATAACATATCTAATTGCCAAAAAAAATCTCTGTAGATTATAAGGACCTACCACAGTCAATAGCAAAATAATCAAGACTTATTTGGTTTTAGTTTATTTCAACACGAGTATATGCGGAACATCAAAAAAACGCACTAAACGAAGACGCTTCAAAATTTTCTGATAAATTTTCATTTTCCGAAAAGGAGGCTATGACTTCGTGTTTACAATTATCTGTCATTTCCAAACAACTTTTCTTTATGCCATTTTTCAAAATTCTTTTGAATCAAGGTACTTTACTCTTGAAGAATTTTCGTATTTTTGGCCTACCCTGTAGGTTGTTTAACTTGCAATCATTCTATGTACCGCTGATAAGATTATCAGATATGTACTAACTTTTGACACTGTTCCCATTTGAATAGGAATTGTAATAAAAAATCCTCTATGTTGCATACTAAGAGGACCACACTGTAGGTATATTAGTTTTGGTACCCAATGGTCGATCTCCAAAATTTAGTAATATTGAAAGATCAAAGAGAATAATATCATCACGCAATCATCTCGCAATCGCAGAAATCAATGCTATTTTCAGAGCAATCGTTGGCAGTCCTAGAAAATCAAAGTGATTTCCATGGCAATATTTGTAAATCATTACGATTTCTAAGGCAGTCTATGACAATCGCTGAAAATCCGAGTGATTACCAGGAAATCGCATCATTTTGGGACGAAAAAACTGAAATTTTAATGTTTTGTTTAATTCCGATTTTTAACTATTTCATACTGTTCTTGCTTAGTAGGTGAGTTAAAGATAGTGTGTTTTACCATGGAACGACAATATTTAACGTTGGATGAGATAAATAGGGCGGTGGGCCACCCTCAAGCTGGTGTGCGCCAAAACCCAAGTAGCCAAAACAGTTGGGAGTTTCGCAAAGGGTCATAAGTCAATTATGGCGTCAGTTTGGAGACATTGGGAGTCCAACCGAGGAACACCCAGGGCATGGTCATTCTATAACTGCCGCTTAAGACCAGTATTTAGTTTTAACCTCTAGAAGGCAACCGGCAAATCACAGTACCTGAGTTGGCTAATGAATTACAGCGTGCATATAATGTGACAATTGGCAGTAATATGGTGAGGAATCATCTTCATGAAGCCAATCTTTGTAGTCGGCGACCACTGAGATGTCCACCTATATCTAGAGGCAATCGCGCTGCACGATTAACCTGGTGTCAAGAGTTTCTGAATTGGGCTGACAATGACTGGGCTACAGTTTTATTCACCGATGAGTCTAGATTTGGATTTCATCCAGATTCTCGTCGGACGAGAGTGTGGAAACAGCACGGAAATTTGGAACACTTGCGACATGTGCAGGAAGTGTATACACTCAGAGGTGGCACATTATTGGTATGGGGCGGAATCATTATTGACAGAATCAGCTCATTTTCCCATGCGGATTTCTCACAAGTCAGCAGTATTTGGATACTATTCTCCAACCCGTTGTTCGTCCATTTGCTGGTGCTCTTGGAGATAACTTTCACTTAATGTATGATGTATTGCCATGGCCAACACAGTCACCTGACTTGAACCTCATTGAGCACGTATGGGACATACTCCAATGACGAATTACTCTACTCTACTTATGGGCAACATTCACAATGAGTTTCAATTTCGAGAGCTTCTGAGAGTACAATGAACACAGTTACCTCAAGTAGACATTAACAATGTAATTTTGAGCATGAATGCTAGATGTAGGGCTGTGATAAATGAACGTGGTGGCCATACTTTATTTTAAATTTAATTTCTGAGTTTTTTGTATATTTTTTGACATTTGAAAAAACAGTGCTTTTTAGAATATTTTTTTTGTTCAGTTTTGTTATTTATTGCAAAAAAGTTAATGTTTTTGAGATATTAATCAACAATCTAAACTATGAATTTTGTATTACCTTTTCAAGTTGATTACAGGTAAAAACACGACTACTTATAAAAATATCCCTAGACTTTTGCGTTGTGTGTAGAAAGAAAAATACACAGATAATATATTACCGTATTAAATGTAATAAATTCTTATGTTTAGATCGCTCCATTATTATAAGTAATGAATATATTCAAAGCGCTTCTTGGTAAAAAAATTATTCATGTATTTTATTAAAAAATATTACTAGTGTTGTCTCCTTCTTCATTATCAATTATTTAATATGTCATAATAAACTTTAAAAAATGTAAAACGTGATCACTTAACATATTTGTTGTAAAATTTATTATTATATCGCCATAATATATAATAATTGAGGTATTAGTCAGCAGCGACCACCTCTGTCACAAAAATATAGCAAGGCAATATGCAACCACTACAGGGTTAAGCGAGGAGTTAAAACAAAATATAGGGTTGCTTGAATGATGCTTATCATCAACATAGATACCCAAAACTTTGAATCCTTTCCTTAGTAACACTGAGGTGATATCAACAATTTAGCATTATGTATATTATGTTTGATCAATACATTGCATTAATCAATATAACACTTACCTGGACTTCAAAAGTGAAATATTTTTTCAAATTCTTCACTATCATCACAAGATAAGGCAGCTTTATTCCTAATGTTTTCTTTGGATCGGCAGGGCATGTTATATATGTTGTACTCACATTACAACCAATTAATTCCAATACCAATGATTGTATGTCCTCGTCTGTTATCCGTTTGATATGTCCGTTTTTGTACTTTTTATCCCATATTTGAAGCGGCTTGCTTCCTATACTATATAGAATCGAAAGGAACCCACTTTGAAACGTATTTTTAAACATTTTTTACGAAAGATTTAAATCATTTTGCTCTACTGTCAACAAACAAACTTTAGAGGTTATGCTAGACAGGCTTGCCACGCTGGCTAAAAAAAACTGATGTCACAATTATCCATAGAATTAACATTTGTTATAAACGCACTTCAAATGATTATACAAATATATCATCGAATTGGATATATCGGTAATTTATGAAAATATTTTCAATATCACATGTTAGAGACCATTCTGAATTTGTTGACTGATGTTGTGACAAATGGTATTATAGTTCTATGGTGTCGTTTATAGAAGTCTAGCAACTAGTTGATAGATGGCAGAAGTGTACCTACTTCGAAATAAGTTCTTGAGTTTGATATAGATGGACATAGTGTATTCAAATAATAATACAGTGGCGACAATAGAGGCCAAGCTCCGCCCATCCGCCATTAATCATCAAAATGTAAACGCCGGAATAGGGATTTTACTTTGATATCGATATTGAGTTTTATTTTATGGCTGTAAATCAGTTATAAAATGTAATTATAATGCATACTATGTACTATGGCCTGACTATTAATTGAACTATGCAAAAATATTTTTCTTTGGTATTTTAAATCACTCACTTTGAAATTATTTGTAAATTCATGTTACAGGTATAAGTAGATAGAGGATTTCAAAACCTAGGTAGGGGAACCTGGGGATGATCTGACCGGTTCGTATTTAGCACCTAATATTTTAGGTACAGACTAAAAAATATGGAATGTATTTATCGCTAAAGCGTATCTAGTACAATATTACATCATCTTTTGGCAAAATAACACAATATTACTTCATATCCTATTTGAAAGATATGTTTTAAATAAAAGTAGCATTTGGTTGCATCTTCCCCATGTATGGGGTACATTAAACCATGTCGTGGGGAGGTTTCAACCACAGTAAAAAATCAACTATCGAAGTACAAAATTTATTAAACTTATAGGTAGAGTAACAGATAGACTTTGTTAGTATTTATCGTACATTCCAGCCTTTGAAGTTAAATTTAAATTTAAAGAGTGAAGAAGTTCTGGCAGTGCCAGACCTTTCTGGAGGTGGAAAAACTGCCATAATATCTCCTTTGTCGACCGTAGTTATGTCATCTTCCATTGGGAAAGTAAAAGTGGAAGAATTATTTTTGCGTCTTAGAAATTTAATGTCGTAGTTATTTAGATCCCTTTTCAAGACTTGTCCAATATAATGGATGCTTGTTGTTTTTGTACAAAATCTGGTTAAAACAAAATCATTGACTTTCACCACAAAGTCTTCATCTATAACAATGGGAAACTCGTCAACTGACGAATCAATATCAGAATCTACAAGTTCAAAAGATTCATCGCCATCGTCGCTGTTAGATTCTTCGTCAATTTTCTTAAATACTTTGCGTCTTGTTGCTTTAGATAATTTTAGGTTACTCTTTCGTAATTTCTCTTCATCCCTCTCTCTAATTTCTTCCATTTCAGGTGTATCCGTGTATATTTTTGATTTGCATTCCCTCTTTCTTTTTTTATTATTTTCCCTGGTTGCTTTTGGTAGCGGTTTAATATCCTCTAAATCAATTTCCGGTGATTTTTTGTTTTTCTTGATTTTCGCGGGAGGCTTTTTATCAGTATTTGTGGGCGTTGAGGGGTAGGAATTAGCACTCGTTGAGGAGGTAGGTTCTAAATCATCAGCTTCAGGCCCATTTTCTTGCACAGCTTCTTCCTCGCTTTTTTTACCCTCGATCCGATCAGTCACTGAGCTCGCAACAAAATCGTCTTCACTGAAGGCTTGACGATTGACAGGCCAGATGCCTGGTTTTTTGAATGCACTTAATATATTAGACATAGAAAATGCTTTAGTAAAAGCTATGTTGGATAGTTCACCCAAGTTTCTGATCGTAATAGGTTTTCCCGGGTTTGAAAGCATCCAATCGTCGAATGCTACCGATAATGAGCCTTTAAAAGGGCCAAACACACCAACATCTAAAGGTTGTATGCGATGGGTTGTATAAGGCGGAAATGAAAGAAGAGAAATGCCATTTTCCTTGCAAAATGTGATTGCATCGTACGACACATGTGATTCATGGTTATCCAAGAGAATTAGAACCGGCTGTTTTATACTACAATTCGAATGCGTTACAATGTGCTCTATACTTTCGGGAATAGTTCTTTTGTCATCCATCCAGATCTATTGTTTAAAATTTGAGACGAAGCTGGGGCTCCAGTAATGTACTCTTCGGGGTTTCTCATGCGAGGAACTACGTAAACTGGCGGAAGAGCTCTTCCCGCAGCATTTATTATCCCGACAAATGTTACTAACTCGCTTTTTTTGGCGGATGATATTTGCCCAACCTGTTTTTCCCTTTTCAGCTACCACACGTGAAGGCCTCATGACTGTGGTTACACCACTTTCGTCCAGATTATAAATTTGTTCGGCTTTAAATTTATGTCTTTCCAGTAATAAGGAATAGTTTCCAAAGAATTCATTTACTCTATCCTTGTTGAACCCGGCAGATCGTAGGAGACTGGTGCTTTCTGGTCTTCTAAGGCTTAAAGTAGGATTTCTGGACATACATCCCCAGAGCCAATCCTCACCTAAAAATAAAATTTATTTTTAATTAGGTTATCAAAACAAATCATAAATTTCATTATATTATTATTATTATTATTATTATTTTTAATAGAACATACCTGCTTTTTTATTTTCTTGCCATTTATCGGGCATTCTACATTCGGATAACTTTGATGCATAATCATAAGCAAGACACCTTACTTGTTTATAAGTTAGACCATAATGTAACGCCGATGCCTTCTTTATTTATTTTACTAAGTTCTCTTCTTCGGAGATTGAAAAAACTTGATTGACTGAATATTTGCTATGAAATTTTCTATCTTCATCATCAGTGGACATTCCTGAATCAGAAGAATTCATATAATAATCTTCTTTGCCTTTTTTCTTCACTGACTTTATTCGTGACATAAGAGTATCTCTTTTGATGTTGTAAAGCCGTGCTGCCTCCCGTATGGATGTATTTTTCTTTAAGCAATCTCTTAAAGCCCGTTTAACTGCGTTTTCATCGACGGTGCGCTGAGTTTTTCTTATATACGTTCTCGGCATCTACCAAAAATCAAGTGATATCGTTAAAAATATGATAATAAGAAACCTTGAGGTAGATTCAACCACCGGTTGAAACTACCCCGTGAGTGTTGGTTGAAAATACCCCATGCCTACATAAGTAGTTTAAGCCGTTAAATCTTTGAAATGAGAAAATTGAAGGTTTTGTTGTTCACTTGAATAATGAAGGAAAAGTGTGTGAATTAAGTGGTATAAACGATATTTGAGTAAATAAAAATCTTGAAGAGTAATAGACAAAACATCAACCAGTTAAATCTTACCTTTAAATTATCAATTTCACATTTTTTTCGAGAAAAATATTATATCGTGACGGCGATGCACTAAACTTTGTACGTAGCACAGTGGAACTAAGAAGTAAGCAGTAAACGTGGAAATGAGCGGTAATTTCAAAATAAATCAGAGAAACAGTCAATGGTTGTATCTTCCCCGTGGTTGAATCATCCCCAGTTTCCCCTATATTTCCAAATGACCCATGATAAAAATAGCTAGAGTAAATAATTTGATTTAGAAAAAAAAAAACAAATTTTGTAGTAACTCATATAGGTATTATGATGTTTGCTATTGGTTGGGTTTTAATACAAAATTCGTCTAAACTATTACATATTATTATGAAATTTACTGTCTCGACCCTTACTTTATGGAATCTACTCATATTACTGTTTTAAATGAAACTAACTGTTTCTAGATAATTCCACAATATATTGATAAAATGTTAAAGATTCTAAGAAATTTGACAATTGTTTCGATGATATTTTTAGTATCGAAACAGTTGTCAAATTTCTTAGAATTTTTAACATTTTATCAATATATTGTGGAATTATCTAGAAACAGTTGGTTTCATTTAAAACAGTAACATATTATTATGCTTTATTACTGGGAAGAAAGGGAAAATAATAAAAAAACATAAAAGATAAAGCATATACATTTAGATTTATACAACAATACTTCTTATAATTACAATTTTAGGGAACATAGAATTTAAGGCGGTGAATATTGAATATGTTAAAAAATAGTGATAATAATTATCATGAAATTCACAAAGTCAATAAACTTATATTAGAAGTGGGATAATTTCTGGAATTGTTTCTCTAGGCAGCTGGGATTCTATTTGTCGTTTGGTAGGAAGCTTTCTTTCTGTTTCTCCTTGATAAAAGTAAACATTGTAGGGACTGCCGTTAATTTTAATTTCCTACTACCATCGTGCCTAGTTTTTCCCCATTTCTTGGACAAAGTGATCCTTAAATATAAATACAGATGTAATTCATTATACAGACTGTAATAATAACTGACAATAATTATTTTAGATAACATCTAAGAAAATGCCAAACATTTCATAACTATTGAGTATATAGTTCATCAGGTATCTGGTTTAAATTTTTATTATAAACAGTATGTATATGTAAGTTACATGTTAATAATAATAATTACAATAACTCTCTTTAATAGACGTTTCTCCTTGGTAAAAATAAATCAATACACTTTTTACCTCACACAGTGCTGAAGCATTCATTGGTTTCCAATTGCCTCTTCTTCCATTAATAGTGCATTCCTTTCAAGGAGTAGGATCTTTGGAAAAATACTTTATTACAAATCCCTTTGTAGAACAATACTTGCAGCTCAATGCTGAATAAACCGTCATACTTCCAGTCACTGCTTCTAAAACAAGTAACAGTAGTTATATTATATTATACATTCACATGAAATTGTAGGTTTTTGTACCTACCTTGTTATCGACAAATATGATGATTTGTTAACAGGGACACACAAATTGCAGCTGTATAGTTTGTGCAGACACATCAAAACCGTCCCCAAAATCGCAACGTAGGTAGGTAGGTACTATTCTTTTCAACAGTTGCAAACTATAATAGGTATGGTTCAGAATCAGGGAGAAAAATTCGCAAACGAACTAATGAAATTAAGTCAACAAATTAAAAAAAAACACTTTACTTTAGCTGCACATAAAGATCTGATATAAAATACGACGTGATTACAACTAAAACCCAAATGTAAACAAATAAAATTTGATGATTAATGGCGGATTTCAGCCTGACCAATCAAAACACTGACCACGTATTGTCGCCACTGTCTTGTATAAAGCCACTGTAATAATACTTCAGGTTTATACTACAGCCCACGGACTTTGATCCTAAGTCCGTGTTACAGCCTTTTGTTTATATGTAAGGCTACGCTACGTTATTCAACGAAGTGTAATTCAGGAAGTTGGCTCACAGAGGGGGTTTTGATTTTGAGGTGCCCATTCATAAATTCAATTCAAATTTTACTATAAAGACTGTTGTGGAAACACAATTCTAAAATAGAATAATTTTTCACCTACATAATCTTTCATACTGAATATTCAAGCTTAAAATTGTTTATATCAATTTAACAATAACTCCTTTTTATTAAAAACCCGCCATCGTAATAAATTAAACATGAATGTTAGTATTTTAGCTCAAATATCACAGAAATCATCACATTTAGAATTGGTCTGTAAAATACGTTCAAATAACCTTGTAATATTCAGTAACTTTCCATTATAACAAAATTACTCAAGTTTCAACATTTAAAATCTTTGCAGTTTCATTCTCTCTCAAAATATTAGTATAAAAAAACAACAGAAAAACAAACGTTTGTCGGGCCGTTTAAGGTTTGATCTTGTTTCAAGTCTTTCATCATCGAAATCAATGTGTCCAGTTTATCTTCTTCCATTCTTTGTTGTTTCGTAGGGGTTCTGAGTGTTTTTCTACTTTTCTCAACGCGTCCTCCAAGGTTTTCCTCTGCAGATCTTTTCTTAATTTCATCTGTCACATAATCGTCACTGTCTGTGTACATTTTAGTCCAAATTTCTTACACTAATATTTTATTTATTATTGCGAATATAATTAAATAATGCCCTATCCTTATTAATATGTAAGCCGCGCAAAAGACTGTCACCAGTCGACCCGTCGGAAGTCAGTCTCTTATCAGCAATACTAGTTTTTTGAGGGCCGCTTATTGAGTTCTGATATATCAATTTATTGTTATTAATCTTATTTTTCAAATAATTATGCTCTTACCCAACTTGTACTTACGGTATTTTTCACTGTAAAACTTGTTTTTATAATTATTGTTTCTTAATTTCTGTAAATAAAGCACTTAATTGCAGATCGATACCACACACAACTAATCACTTTTTTGCCAGAATCGGAGTAGGATAATGGAAAACTATATATTTTATTGCATTAATGTAATATTTGACATAACTCTATAATTAAATTAATTTATCAGAAAAACAAAATATTTTATTATTTAATTTTTTTAAAGCTTATTGATAGCAAATCATTACAAAATGTAACGTATGTAATTATTAGATAAAGATACAAGTAATATTCATATGCGAATCGCAAAATCGCAATGCACGACACGACTGAACAAGACTTCATTTGTTTCAAAACGATTGTAATCGTGTGTATTGCTAAGGATAATCGCTTCGCGCCGCCGCCGGTGTCACTTGACTTTCGCTCTCTCCCTATCTCTGTATCGCGCATGGCGTGTAACACTATTTTAAAACGCGAGAAACTTGCCTTATAACTTTCTCGCCCAAGGGACGGAAACGCTTATTTCTCGGCCTCTTTTTCGACACGCAAAATAATCGTTTTACGTCCTGAGTGACAAAATATTCATTCTCGCCCTTGGTATGGAAATAATACTTGTGGAGCCCTCTAAACGTGACGGTTCATTTGACAGAAAGAGTAAAGAGGCGTGTTCCGTTTTCTACACCACCTGCACTACGCAGAGTAGAATAATAAGTATTGCAGAAATATAAAAATGGATAGAAAATCCTCCAAAGTGAACGAAAAATGACTAATATGGTAGTTGAGTATTAATTGTTAGGGCCAGAAGTGCAGTGTATTTTGTGGCACTTTTTAAGAAAAAAATAGAAAACGCTATTTAGCAACAATTATCAACTGTCAAAAATGTTTATTATCAAATTTGTTTATTCATCTATTTTTTTAAATTCTACATTAAAATTGATTAATACTTAATAAACATTAAGTAAAGTTATGCCTATGGCTCGGGAAACAAATCTTTCTACTCGTGTCGAATTTTGTTTATTCTATCAATCTATCAAGTAGGAGGAAGCAGTAAATGGCGATATTCGCTCACTTCAACTGAACGGAGCTTGGATATTAGTAAAACCGCCAGAATACAAAAATATTGATTGCAAGTGGGAATTTAGTATTAAACAGGATTCATTTGGCAGCCCAAGCAGGTATAAGGCACGCTTAGTTGCAAAAAAGATATGCCAAAAATATTTATCCGACTATAATGAAACCTTTGCACCTGTAGCTAGAATATCTACGTTCCAGGTTATCTTAGCCTTTGAGCCCATTTAAGATTTGTCAAGGACAGGTTCTGGACGCTCTAGAGGTGCGGAAAAAGAAGTTTGAAACTGCAATAAAAGTTCAGCCCCCTGTAGGTTAAAATTTACCGTTTTGGCATTTTTTCAAAATTTGAACAAAACTTGAAATATTTGGAGGTGCAAATTTCAGTTGGGACACACTGTATAATCGTCTTCATTTATACCTCTTCATTTATTATCTTTGAGAGTAAACAAAGAACCGTAAAATCTAGGTCCGTCAAGCTGCCCCCCCCCCGGTTAGATTTTTTCTACCAAAATGCTAGCACACATAAAGGGCACCTAGCACAACCTAGCACAACAATTTTTATAGTTAGCACACCAACAGTTCACAATAAAAATGCTTTAGAATTCGGGTGGGGCCAGGTTAACGCTAGCCCCCCCCGGTTGGAATTTTGTCGCCAAAATCCTAACACAGATAAAGGACACCTAGCACAACCTAGCACACCATTTTTTATAGCTAGCACACCAACAGCTTACAATGAAAATGCTTTTGAATTCGGGTGGGGCCAGGTTAACGCTAGACCCCCCCCCCGGTTGGAATTTTTTCGACAAAATGCTAGCACAGATAAAGGACACCTAGCACACCATTTTTATAGCTAGCACACCAACAGTTGACAATAAAAATGCTTTGGAATTCGGGTGGGGCCAGGTTACCGCTAGCTACCCCCGGTCGGAATTTTTTCGGCAAAATGCTAGCACAAACGAAGGACACCTATCACAATCTAGCACACCATTTTTTTTAGCTAGCACAGCAACTACACTTTTAATTCTGGGGAGTGGGACGGAGGTCAGTGAAATAACGCTATATTTACTCGATGAATAAATAAACGGATAAATGAATAGGTTGAATATATATGTGAAACGGCTGGTTTAATTGTTTCTTACTGTAGTTACGAAAAATTTTCGGAATATTCCACTCATATGGTAAAAATTCCAAATGAAGCAGGATCTTTTCGGAGAAAACTTCTTTTCGGAGATAACTCTCCGGCAGTGCCGATAATTTCCCTTTTAAGTCCGTATATAAGTAACGTCTAAGTAACAATTGTTGTTATTATCATAATTTGAATTTAAAATATCATAAAAATGTCACGGTTTGAAAACGATTCTTCAAGTTTAGTCCAAAAATAAGTGATTGAAAATGAACCAAAAAGGGTAATTAAATACCATGTAATGTTGTTTAAATAATATAAATTTCGCATTAATACAGTTTTATATCGTCTAATCGAGAAATTTTCTATCGAATTACACTCATGAAAATAGTTAGATAATTATTTTTACTTATATAGTCCATGTTGCTTGTAATATTATTAGAAAGAATACATATTATTACAACCATCAGCCTTTCGGAGAATCCCTTTCTTAATCCAAACATCTGATTCGGCCAGTTTGGAAGTACCTACAAGAATTTTATTTACTCTTAAGACCCATAAAAACGGCATTATAAAAATGATTCAAATTTTAAGGATAGACTTGGTTTAACGACCCTTTTAAAAAGTCCGATGAGAACTTCAGATGGATTATACCTAGTTTTTAGAAAAATAAAAATACCTGTCATCAATTTTGCTGCCTTCCATTTAATACCCATATTGTAAGAATGCAAAAAAATTAGTCCACTTTCTTTAGTCCGCCAACCATCACATACCTAATCATGGATTGGCATGCAAACTAGATGTATATACAGAATTTCAAATCAATCGGTTGAAGATATCTGCCTCAAAACTGAGTTGCAAACAAACATACATTGCCAGTTACATACTAAAAGCTTTGAAAAATACATAGTAGTGTTGGTATCTTATGATATGCCACAGAAATATTTGAAGCTCTGATTAACCGGCTCTAAGAATTAAAAGCTGCACGTTCTAAGTGAACTTGGGAATTTAAAAAAAATCTGATAGTGAAATGCAAAATTTATCTTATCATTACAATGGTTAATTAATCATCAACTTCGGCAATAAATATTCTGGCAAATTTAAATATGAAGTTTGAGTTGTTTCTTTTAAATAAGGACTACAGTGTACCACGATCAGTCTAAAACATGTATTCTCAATATATTGGAACATTTTTAGGGATCTCAGCCGCCCCTTCCCAGATTGCACAACTTTGTCCAAAGGACATATCCAACACGGCTTCGCTTTTTTGGACATTTATTTATTCAACATGTCTGTACGCAAACGTTTGTCGTTGCCTTTTTTATAGTGTGACGTAATTTGCAACTTATTCGTGCCCGGATTGTTTCTGATTCCGTGACTAAATGGTTGAATTTAATTATATTGTTTTATTAAAATTACTATTATTTTAACAAAATTATTTTTAAAAGTGAAGGTTTTTTGTATTCTTCCGCTTTTTACCATTAATTGAAAATAAATAGATAATTACTAATTAAATAATGGTTAATTATTAATTAATCAAATACCTTGCTAGATGGGATAATATAGATATCACGCACAATCTGTCAACATCTGTTTAGGGGCCATTTTTTATAGGAAAATGATGTTTAGGGACAAATACATCCAACATTTTCATTCATTCGTGTAACCATAGCATTATTTTGCAGACGCTCCCCACCCCCTGAATTCAAAAGTATTGTTGATGTACTAGCTATTAAAAAATTTGTGCTAGGTTGTGCTAGGTGTCTTTTCTTTGTGCTAGCATTTTGGCGAAAAAATTCCAACCGGAGGGGGCTAGCATTAACCTGGCCCTACCCGAATTCCAAAGCATTTTTTTTGTAAGCTGTTGGTGTGCTAGCTATAAAAAATGGTGTGCTAGATGTCCTTTATCTGTGCTAGTATTTTGGCGAGAAAATTCCAACCGGGGGGGGCTAGCGTTAACCTGGCCCCACCCGAATTCAAAAGCATTTTTATTGTAAGCTGTTGGTGTGCTAGCTATAAAAAATGGTGTGCTAGGTGTCCTTTATCTGTGCTAGCATTTTGGCGAAAACATTCCTACCGGGGAGGGCTAGCGTTAACCTGGCACCACCCGAATTCAAAAGCATTTTTATTGTAAGCTGTTGGTGTGCTAGCTATAAAAATTGTTGTGCTAGGTGTCCTTTATGTGTGCTAGCATTTTGGTAACAAAAATCTAACCGGGGGGGGGGCAGCTTGACGGAGCTGTAAACTCTTAGGTTTCTGTAAGTTTGGAATATAAGAAATTAAAGAAAAAAACTATTTGGCATTTATAAGATATTCTTTTATTTTTTAACACTTTACAATACATGTACAGGGTGTAAACAGAAATACAGATACAATATAAAAATGTGTATATAATCAGCAAACTTCCAGCTGAAACATTTCTAAGGATTTTGTGAAAATGGGAATTGTTGATTATCTTAAAAGAATATATCAATCAATTGTGGTTGTTTCACCCTGCATATTATCACAATTAAACATCGATAATAATGGTTTTCTTAAACTATACATTGGATATGTTTATCTCATAAGTGTGTTTCATAGAATTTAATACATTTTTCAAATACAAAGAGACATTTAACAATTCCAGGCAGACACTAAAAATAACTACACGTTTAATTCTAAGCGTTTTATATCACAGAACAACTAGAAAAATTAATACTTGTTGTGGAAAATACAGGATTTTCGATAGCATATGTGGAATGCTGTGTAATTTCAAAATATAAGATAAATTGAACTAAAACTACATTTCGAGTATCATTCTAGGTATCTTTATGAGTTGTTCAAGATGGTTTGTGTAGAAACGTTCTGAAAGCATATTTGGAATTAGGGTTAACAGTTTGATTTAATCAGCTTCTTTTATTTCTATTAGTATCTCCTAACTTTTTAGGAATTAATCTAGCACCAATGTTTGAAATATATTTGAACTCCTCTGAAGGTCCCAGGAAAACAAAATTCGTTTCTTAAAGAAGAAACATGTGGAACTAACTGCCTAGAAATGCTGAGAAAAGTTTGTTGTATCATAATTTCATACGGGCAATCACCTCCTAATTTTAATTTTTTTGTATGAATTTAAAAGCACCCATCTATCTGCAAACAAATCTTAAAGCAATTGGTGATAAACAACAGAATAATTTTAAGCTAGGGTATCAGGCATTGAAAGAAAAACTAGATAATATCGCCATCATGTTTCTTCTAGCAAACTCATAAAAAGCGTTGTCAAGCAATATAATTTAGAATGCAAATTGAAACAATCTCAGTATTATTTGAAAAAAAGACATAGAAATGTTATTCATTATCAGTTTATCAAGATGCCTTAAGTTAACTGGCCCAATACTGGTGATTTTTTCTCAGAGATAAGATCGACGAATGCTTGAAATTATCTGGACCTTTGTTATAAAGTTATTTGCTACTCTGCTCAGCAATTTCAGGTACTACCATCAAGTGCTTTTCCTTTTTGCTGAACTTGGAAATATCTACAGCTGCTACTACTATCATATATAGTGGACAGTAGTTTTCATCAGTTGTTTTCGTTTCCAAATTCCGAATCTTGTGAGCGTTATGAGCATTTTCTAAAGAACATCCAAATAAAACTAACTGCCTACAAATATATCTACAAACAAACCTTGATGCAACTGGTGAAAAACAACAGGATAATTTTAAGAAGAACTAGTTATCGCCATCATGGTTCTTCCAGTAAATTCATGTGTCTAAAGAAAAAGTGTCGTCAAGTAATTGAATTTTGAATAAAATACTGGTGACTTTTTCTCAGAGATAAGATCTATGATAGCGAATGATTATTTGGATCTTTATTATAAAGTAATTGTAGATCTGGAAAGTATAATGCAGACAAATTACTCTACTTTTACTGAACTTGGTAGTTGTTCCAGATATTACTGCTATCATATATTACTGATAATAGGTTATTTCTATCAGTTGTTTGCGTTTCCAAACTCTCATATAGCATAGTACAACGAAATAAAATATCTGGAACTTGTTTCTATGGAACCTTTTGAGCCACATGAAGATAACGTTCGACTTATTGAAATTTGTATTTTGGACGAAATCTCTATAAAAATTGAACATAGAATATATCAATAATGAGTTTGTCAATTATCTTCAAATTATTTAACCATCATGAGTTTCGAATATCCTGTGTTTTTGATGAAATATCTACATTTGGCCTACTTTCTATTATTATGGACAAGATGTACTGTGCGGGCGTCACTCAAGAAGTGAGATACCTTTAATACGATATATTTATGATAAAAATGAAGAATGGAATTTTTATATGATATATTTACAATACATTTTATACTGAATAACAAAGCAACAGATAAAATTATTCTTTTTAAAATTGTAATTATTGAAGTGTAACCTTGTGTTTCATCATAAATAGCGAGGAACAAATCAAATTTTGCGAATTTTGGATTACGATTTTAATTGAAAGAACCAGGCTTCAGAGCTTTTAAAAACAAATTTAAAAAAGTTTTCTAGATAAGTTTTAAGATATTTTTGAATGAATTTTGTATGCTCTAAAAAGAGTTGAGTCAGCACGCAATTTCTATTCGATAATATTGTGAAATGAAAAATTGTTCACCAACAAAAAAGAAAAAGTTTCTGAAACCACAACCGGTAAAAAATATAACTGAAAATAAAAATGCAGAAAAAGCTAATACGTAAAGTCCGAATACTAATGATATTCCTTCTACTTCAATTAAAAATCATGATTGCTACGAAGAATCTATGGAGCAAGTTATACAAAAATTATCCATATTATCTTCTGACGACGATCGTGAAGAGCCAGCTCAACAGCAAGATGATCTGCATGATTAGAAAGTAACGTTGATGGTGAAAATCTGTTTCGCGAATATTTTTATAAAACTACTGTATCTCGTTCACTTTCAGTGGTCAACTAAACATAAAGACTCGACTGATCGTAGTCACGTACTCGACCCACTCAGGGCAGGAGCGACATTAAAAATAAATGTGGGGAATCATTATGCACACAGGGATCATTTTGGGTCACTCTCCCCTAAATGCGACCGAATATCAAATATTCTAAGTTAATTGCCTAGTAACAACCAATTACAGTGTGTTTTAATTGGTCAGGATCATCTGTGAATTGCAGCTCGCTAGACGCTAGTCTCCCATTACAGCGAGTGCCTCAATTCTCCCGATCTCCTTTAGATCGTGGTCGACAAATGAGAAAAAGGTGTTTGCTTACTTTTAGAGAACTAAGTAAAATATTCGGACTTAAAGAGGCCCAACGAAAAACTCCACAAGTACAAAGTAGGCAACTCCACTTAGCTGCACTATATGAGATGAAAGTTTTTGCTTAGATTGTTTTTTTAGAGTACATAATGCTGAAAATATATGAATTTGATTTATAATTTAGTTTTTAAGTTGTTTATTAGCCAAACGTTGTCAGATTTTACCTCATATGTTTTAATAAAGAATACTTTTGTTGTAACTAAAAGGGGAGAGACTGACTATTTTGATGTCAACATTATATACTTTATTACTGTATATTAGATTATATGAAAAAGTAATAACAGCACTAAAAATAATGTCTTATTCCATTACTTGACATTCGACTTACAAATAAAGGCTCGTTTACAGAAACCGACAGTAGACAAAAACGGGCTCAGCGGATTTAACTGTCAACTATTATATAGATAAACAATCTCCCACACTAATTGAAATTAAAAAAAAGAAGTCATTGAACAAAATAATCTAAGTATTTAGGTGGATGACGTGTACGCTGGGGACGATCACCCACTGGTTGATGAGTGACTGTTCATGCTACAGGGGGTGGTTCTGGAACTGTAACATTCTCTAGCGGTGGCGGTCTGACTTCTCCAACCGGGGAGACGTTACTACGTTATTGTACACCGCTGGTTTGCGAAGGAATGACAGTCACAGTTGGATTGCGACTCTGCGAACATCCTTGAGTGAAGGGATTAGCCACTGGTTGCTCTCTAACTAGAGGGTACTCGTCTGGTGGATTTGCGAAGGTAACTCGACGTGTGATCTCTGACTATCGTAGTTGGTCGACATGGCATTTTAGTATATAGTTATCATCCAACTTTACTCTGTAGTGCAGTCTCCCGAATTTCTCTAAAGTAACTCCTAACTTCCCACTGGTGACCATTTTCACGAGAACTCTGTCTCCCACACTAAAGGACCTCAAGCATGAGCGCAACGAAAGACCTGAAGATTTCTTCGAGTCTGGCGGATTGATCGCCCTGAGTAGATCCAATCTTGCATGGATCTGTCGACCTAAATATAGTTGTTCAGGTGTCTTATCACAACGTAAAGGGGTAGCGCGATATCGAAATAATATTTCTTGAATTTTCGATTGCATTGACCCATTTTCAGACTTCAAGGCATCCAATTTTCGTTTCACAAATTGGACGTAACGTTCAGCTTGACCGTTTGTTTGAGGATGTCCCGGTGCAATTAGACGGCGAAAAATGCCATTTGTCTCACAGAGTTTTACGAATTCGGAACTAGTAAAAATTGTGGCATTGTCGGACACAATTATTTTTGGCAAGCCATCGACACTGAAGATGTCTTTGAGGAATTCGATTGTAGAAGCTGACGTCGGCGCAGATTTTGACAATCCTATCTCCGGCCACTTTGATTTAGCGTCAATCAGAATGATAATGTAATAACCATCTTTTGGACTTGCGTAATCGATATGGACACGTTGGAAATTGGATTTTGGCTCTTCCCACGGGTGTAAAGGTACAGCAGGTGGGGCACAAGCAATTGAAGCACAAGCATCACAACTCTTCACGAAAGATTCGATGTCACGGTCAATGTTTTTCCAATAGCAATATCTTCGAGAAAAGCTTTTTATTTTGGAGGTCTTGACGTGGGTAGGATATAGTTCTGACAATACTGAGGCTTGAAGGGTGTCAGGAATTATGACTCGATTTCCCTTGAATATTACGCCTTCCTGTAGTGAGTATTTTTCCTCTCGATTTTCTTCGTTCTTCAGTTGTTTAATCAATTTTGATAGCTTACTATCTTGCAACGTAGCAGCAGCGATGGTTTTGGCTGTTAACACGTCCGTTGATATCTGATTGATACATTGCTGTTGAATGATGTCATCATCATTTGAAACAAGTAAGTTTGACTGTAATGGAGCTCACGAAATATAATCTACATGAGCGGTTTATTCCCCTTTTTTTGTGTTTGATGACATAATCAAATCCACTAAGAACTGTGGCGTAACGTATGAGTCTTGAAGCAGAAAGAATTGGCAGTTTTGCATTCTGGTGAAATATTCGACTTAAAGGTCTATTGTCTGTGACTAGAGTGAATTTTCTCGCAAATAGAAACATGTAAAATTTATTGACTCCGTATATAATCGCTAAAGCTTCGCGGTCCAATTGACTATAATTTCCTTCGGCTACTGTAAGTGATCTCGAGGCGAAAGCTACTGGTCTTTCCGGACCATTTACGACATGTGATAAGACAGCACCTATACCTACAGGCCTAGCATCACAGTTGAGTATAACTGGCAAATCTGGGTTGAACGGTACTAAAACACGATCGCTGGCAATTTCTTTCTTCAATCGACGGAACGATTTTTGACACGATTTTGACCATTTGAACTTTGTATTTTTGCGGAGCAGACACTTTAGACGAAATGTCAAGGATGAAAAATTTGGAATAAATTTGGCGTAGTAAGTGGTTATTCCCAAAAATCTTCGTACTCCTGCAGTATCACTTGGTGATGGAGCATCTATAATTGCGCGAGCTTTCTCAGGACATTTCTTGATGCTGTTGTGCTCGATAACATATCCAAGGCATGTAATTGACGTCTTGAAAAATTTACAATCTTATTAACGTCTGTATTGGCAGATATTTTTGACAGACATTGATTTGACATTTCTCGACAATCGATTTTTGATGTTTCATACGCTAGTGCTGATTCGACCACTTTTTCGTATGTTGCATCCGCTAGTTGTAAAAACTTTTCCCGGATTCCATTGTCCTTTAGCCCCCGGATGAACTGAGCTCGTAAGAACAGATTAGCAACATTTCCTTAACATTGACACTCAAATTTACATGTAGACGCTAATTGACGTAGTTCTGTTGAATATTGGCTAATCGTCTCCCCTTCTTTTTGATTTCTTGATAAGAAGCGATGTTGTTGTACGATTATATTTGGGCCTGGACATAGATGATCTTCCAATAGCTTGTGACAAGAGTGTGATAGGTCATTGTGGCGGGATCTGCCGGTGTAGTAAGTGAACATATCACGGTATGTAGCTGAGGACCTATATGGAGTAATAATTAATAATTATCTCACCAACAATTCTTTATTGTCCTCAATTCCTTTTAAATTGAATCAATTTTCGAGACGCTTACGATATTGACGACATGTTTCCTTACTGTCGTCGAAGTATTCGAAATTTGACACCACATTGACGTTTGGTTGAATTGACTGGTTCGACTTCATAGACTGGAGAATTTCTCCGTTTTGGCGTAAAACTTCAGCCATTGTGGACAATATTGCCTTTAGATCTTCGGACTGCATGATTCGACGTATATCGGAGTATATTTACGGTATGGATAGGATTCGGTGCTTTTTCTTTTTGTTTCAATAGTTTTTATCCTCGTCGCCACTTTGTTGTGACTAAAAGGGGAGAGACTAACTATTTTGATGTCAACATTATATACTTTATTACTGTATAACAGATTATATGAAAAAGTAATGATAGCACTAAAAATAATGTCTTATTCCACTACTTGACATTCGATTACTATCTATCCATAAGACTTACAAATAATGGGTCGGTTACAGAAACCTACAGTAGACAAAAACGGGCTCAACGGACTTAACTGTCAACTATTATATATAGGGTATACCAACTTTCAAAAAAAACTCAGTTCAAGTTTTATTTGATAATGGCCGTATTAATCCACGGTGGTCTCTTAAGGTACTAGCCCCATTTTTTTCACTCTCGGTTCAAAGTTTTTTCAATAAATATTTGTATATATCGTAATCAGAGTTCCCAAAATCTGACTGTTACAATTTTATGGCAAAATTGACAGTGTCACCTTATTAAAGTCTTGAAAAATAAGATAAATAAAATATAGAGAATACAGTTTTCCCTTGAACGGACCTTATTTCAGAATACTTTCAAATGATGTTTAAATTAATTCATAACAATTTAACAATAGACATATCATTGGAATGTTTATAAATAGTAGTGGTAAGAAATAAATTTAAATACTATAAATTCTCGTCAGACACTTGTCTGATTTTTCATTTTCTGTGTAACAGAATAATAAAACCAAATGTTTGAAATATATGTACACAGTAGCAATCTTCATGTTATCAGTAAATTTTTTAAAACTTATTTAGAAGCACTTTCACAGTTTTTGAATAATATTCGCCTTAGATCCTAGTGCGGAAAATTAGACAAATTTAATCTTACTTTTGCGTTAGTAAAAGAAGCAAATTTGTCTCTTTATAATCGTATCATTGAACGAAGTAGATGGGGTCCGAAGAAGGATGTAGGTGTGACACCACCCTAATGTCATGTGAAGGACAATATTGTGAGTGACAATTGACAGAGAATAATGACTTTTCGCTTTTGTTCTGATAACACACACACATGTTTTATTGCCATGTGCAAAATATTACAATTTGTTTAGTCAAATATAGAAATAACCATTGAATAATTTCCTGAGAGGGTTGGAAAAAGTCAAAACCTACTGGAATACCCACAGAACTCTCCCGATTCTTTTTATTCCTACGTCACCCAAACGACCCAAACCAAACCATCCTACATCTTACTACATAGGTATATGTTCTAAAAAGTAGACATATATGCGTCTGCCTCTCTTCAATATTCTGACCAACTTAGATAAACCAAAATCGCTAATTTTAGAATTGTATACGTATATACCCCCCCTCTCGTAAAGGCATAATGTTGGAGTGATACGCAAACCAATAACCTAAACTTTTCTGTAGTTTTCCCTTCTTCTTAGTCTGACTTGGATTAAGAAATAAATATAACTACTTACACTCTTGGTTCGATTGGTTTTGAAAAAGTTCCCGATATTGACAACAAAACTCCAATTACAATCAACATGAACGTGAAAAGTGGGTGGTTTAAAAAAAATGTTAGTTATATCCCTAGTTTTAGCCAATATTTGTATACTTGGCAAATACAGCAGGTTTCATTAACTTCGATCATGGATTGAAGTGTTGTCGCTGCAGCAACGTTTGTGGCATTGAATTGCTGATTTATAAGAGCAATTAAAGCTCATCAAGCTCCGAAAGTAAAAAGAAAAAGAAGATGGTGGATGACTTCTTTGATCAGAAGTTGGGACAGGTAAGTTAATACTTCTATCTGTCCTGATCGACCAAAAGCAGAAATCATGCCTAGGTTACCTTGAAACTGGCTCATTTTCATACTGATCGAGAAATTCAAAAACGACTTCTTGGGACTACTCCATATCGAGCAAAGTCTAAGAGAAACACGCACACACAACGGAAGCCAAGAACATAACAATTGCAGAAATTAATTGCGGCTATGCCGGCAAGTGGTGAGAGTGCATTGACAAGTACACACTAGTCAAATGCGCAAATACTTGAAATCCCTTTGACTCGACAACCAGCAGCGGCAAATAATTGTACAAGTAATAGCCGAGTGAACCACTCCCACTACGTGGCAAATATAGGCAAGTGACAAATATTTGCCAAATACACGTAATGATCTGTTTCTAGTGGAGTCAGTGTATCATCTTATGGGCTATCGGGCTATGCAACACTGTGCGCCAAATCAAGCTGGCAATAGGAAAATTCAAAAACATCGCATATTCATTCATGTGGCTGCTAACTAGGTTCAGGGTAGCGCATTGCTATATTTTATTACCTTCAGATGTACTTTATATTATTAATCTTGGTAGCCATGCATGTTGATAGTTCTGTAAATTATGTTAAAGTAGTAGTCAAATTTAGTTATTCTTTGAAACTCTTGGTAATATCAAAGACTGTACGGAATTTAACGGGAAAACAAATAAGCGGGGCAGTTACAATTCGAACAATATGTATTTATGTCATTTTGATTAGATATATTGTATTGATAGGTTAAATATTATAAAATAAAAAAGGCAGTTTTACCTAGGATTTCTATTTTAAACGTTCGCACTGTATTATATCTCTCAAAATTATAGTAGTAAACAAAATTTAATAACCATATATTACCTAAGATAATACTAAACTATAACAAACTTGACTTGCACAACAAAATTATGTCTCTAACCAATTCGATGCGTTACAGTATAGTTGTATACAGACGTTGTGCCGATTTTGGTCATCTCAACAACTGTGATGTGGATCCTATGAGGTTTTAAAACATCTATACCAGAATAAAAAATAAGTCTGAAAGCTACATATTGGAATGAATTTCTTTCCATTTAAATACCTACAACTTTTTGAGTTGTCATATAGTGTACTCTTTTTTGTAAGTATAAAGTTTCTTGATAACATAATTAGATGTGAAATATAGCGATTTCCAATTTGGCTTAATGTTATTGGGCTGCAACGACTTCAATCGGTCTGCATGTCGTTCCAATTTTTAATAAAAGACTAGTATACCGATTTGAACTTCTGGTTAATTTTTTTTCAGTGCCATGTCATTCAAAGCATATAGAGAGCATTTTAGAGAAAACATTGAGTAAATTTTCGTAGGACAAGATGAACAATAAATCAGGATTCGTTAAGGAATACCATTCAGAAAATCATACCGGTATATTAAGAACACACAATCAATAAAAACTTCATTCATTGCATTCTGTTTGAAATTTTAGTAACCAAGGGAACATTTGCCTAAAAATCAAGTACGGAAAAGACCTCTACAAACTTACACAAATGGGACTACATTTGGGAAAAAATGTGCTTGTCATTTTACTTTTAGACCAATTTTTTTGCAACAAAATCTATAATTATTGACAATATTATACTCTTTTTCAAAATAAGAACAAGACTAGAAAGTAACTGAAAAAAATTCCGATGATAGGACCTATTTTATTGCTAACAAAAATCTATATTCGACACAATTAGACTATTTTTCAAAATATGGACAATGCTAGAAAATAACTGACAAATTGGACCATTTGTGGAAAGAAAATCGCTTACAATTTTACTTTTAGACCTACTCTAAAGCAATAAAAATCTATATTTGACAATACTAGACTCTTTTTCAACATACACTCTTACAAAATTACTGACAAAACATTAATTTCAATTATAAGCGTATTAAGAGATTATTTTGCACACACAATTATTCAAAAAAATTGTATGTGACAATGATATTCAATTCTTCCGTGCAAGTACTTCTAATTAATTAATAGTAACAAAAGTTTTGACATAATAAAGGACTTTTCATAATGGAGGAAACCAAACTAGATCAGTAGTTTCTAATAAATTTAAAGCTTATCCAGCAAATTGTATGTCTAGTATAACAACTTAATAAATTTTTTAAATATTCCCGAATAACTGCTTTTCTTTATACTTATAATAAATATATTTCTTGGGGTATTTTGGGAACAAAGTATAATTACATATGTTGATATTGCTAGTACACGAATTCTCTAATCTATATACAATAACTACATACTAAACTACATACATCTATACACATATATCGTAACAAAAAATATAATATACAGGATCTCGCAGCTACCAATCAATTCATTCAATCCAATTTGTTACTAAATGTCGTACAAACAATGAATAACTCAAAAAGGAATAAACGGTTTTGAAAATTAAAACTAACTTTTCCGCAGCTGTGAAATGCCCTGAACAATATCCTATTATAAAATTGTAATTTGTATACACTTCGGTGGATGTATCGTGCTAACAAACCGAAATTTCTCCAAAAAGGGCCAAAACTGTGGCACTCTAGGTACCATAGCACCCGTTGTACTAGCTCTGGTGAGCTAAAAATCGATAAGGTTCATCTATAAGACAAAATAAATAATATTCAATCATAAAATTGGTCACTTGTATACACTCTGGAGGCTGTATCGTACTAACAAACTGAAAATTCTCCAAGAATGACAAAAATTTGGTACTTCAAGTAGCGTAGCAGTGGTTATTCTGGCAGTAGTGAGCTGAGTATCAATAGGGTTCATCTTTGAGACGCGTTGAATAATGTCCAATCATAAAATTGGTCACTTGTATATGTACTTCGGAGGCTGTACCGTGCCAACAAACTGAAATTTCTCCCAAAATGACAAAAATTTCGTACTTAAAATACTATAGCACGCGTTGTACTGACTCTGGTTAGCTGAAAATCAATAAGGTTCATCTGTGAGATGGCCTGAATTATATTTGATTATCAAATTGGTGGCTTGTTGCACTCCGGAGGCTGTATCAAGCTAACAAAGTGATATATCTCAAAAAATAGCAAATATGTCGTACTTCAAGTACCATAGCACCCGTTGTACTGGCTCTGATGAACTGTGAGGTGTCCTGAATGCTATTCAAACATAAAATTGGTGACTTGTTGCACTTCGGAGGCTGTATAGTGCTAACAAGACATGTAATGAAAAGTGGTCGACGACAACAACGACGACGACGACATACACACAGGATTTTTTTCTTATAACCGTTATTTCGTGTTGTTCTTGATGAAAAACTTAGAAGTAACTCAAATTTTTTTTTCCAAATTTCAACTTCTTTGGGATAAACCAATACTTTTCTCGCATATTAGATAGGTTGGGTGGAAAAATAATATAGTTCAAGGATTAGTGAAATAAATAATGATATTATTTAAATTTCAAGGAAAAGGATAGGGTTAAGCCAAGAAGGAGAAGCCTCTGTTCCTTGTTCATAGATTACTCACACAATTCGCAATATATGTACTTGAAGAATACTATGATTTTTTCTAATACTAAGTATATGTCAGATCTAGTAGTAATGCTGGGCATAGCGCATACGAATAGTTGGAGCTCTGAGATCCTTTATAAAAAGAACAGTGACGTAAAAATTAATTCAATACATTTTTATATAATAGAACTAGGAAGTATACATGGTATCAACAATAATTGAATCAAGCTTATATCGAACTGCCGATATTTTTGGACATGTTGTGTATTTTATAAATATAACAAGTTACGGGTATGATGTTGTTTAGGATAATAGACTTATTGTCTTTTGAATTTGATCGGATGTAGACGTTATAAATTGTAAAATATTGGAGGTTCAAATTTCAAGTTATTGGAAATAGTATAATTATTCTACATACTGGGTCATTGAGAGTGGTAACCGCCTAAACTTTTTATGCGCCATAATTGAAGAAAAAACATTCTATTCAACAATGCTTCAAAATATTCTTATGTTTAGGTAATGTTTCAGTAAGTTTCACTACTATTCGCAAAATAAAGCTGTTGAAGCATTTGAATTTACTATCCGTATCCGGTAATGAAACTGTTATATTGGCAAAATGGTAAAAATTCTAAAAGATAACTCTGGACTCATTTCATTTGATGTTACCAAAATGTTCAGTAAAATTCCACCAAAAGAATGTCTAACACTTGTATGAAAATTATTAGAAGAAAAAAATATTGATCCAATATATCATACATAATTAATGTATTTTATGTATGTATTAATCAGAATCATTTCATCTTTGACAATAATGTATACATTCAAAATGAAGGTTTACCAATTGGAAGCCCTATATCCTCAATTTTGGCAAATATTTTTATGGACATTTTAGAAACAAAAATCTTTGAATATAACATTTTGAAAAATCTCTTATTTTGGTATACATATGAAGATGACATATTAGCTTGTTTTATAGGTAATGAACGACAATTAGATGTATTTTTCAAGCAATAATTTACACCCAAAAATTAAATTTGGATTAGAAGCTGAAGAAAATAACTAAATCTATTTTGTTGATTTAAAAATTAACTATGGACTTGATTATTCTATTTTCAGAAAACCAACACACACTGATTTGACTATTCCATATAATTCCAATCATCCCATGTCACATAAATTTGCAGCAAAGGTTATCCCTAACATATAATACTTAGGGGACAAGCGGGCATAACGGGGTAGCTGCCTAAAACGGAGTACCCGGTTCTTTTTCAATACCACTCGCTCCATCTATACGACGATAATGAAGTTATATTACATACACGTGTATACGGCCTGTGTCATAAAGTGGAAATCCATAGTTGGTAGTCGTCCGTTGTTTTTAGTAAAGAAGGTTATAATATCGCCCGAGAATAAATTCATGGTAGGTATTAGTAAATCAATTTATTATTAGATAACATTATTACCCACTAACGGTGAATGTTTTCTAGAGACTTTCTTTGTCATTGTGTTAAAAAATGAATACTTCTAGCCTATTTATTTTGTTATAAATCTCACCAAAACGCCCACTTTTTGGTTATACTTTTATGCAACCTTACAAAAACAAATTGGTTTTGTTTCCAGATGGTGTTTACCTACACAAGGAAGACGTACTGTCAAAAGTGGTCAACCGAGAGCATGCAACAGACTGTAAATGCTGTAGTAAGTGGTGAGATGGGTTACTATCGAGCATCGATTTCGTTTGGCGTTCCTCAGACAACTTTAGAGCGTCACGTAAAAAACTATGAGATAATGCAAGTTAATCTGCTGCAATAGTTTTAGGCGCTAAAAGGTCTGTTTTTACTCCTGAACAAGAAGTTGAACTTGTTAATTATATTAAAGGTATGGAAGCAAGATTGTTTGGATTGACTCTGACAGAATGTAGGCAACTACTTGCCTTTCAACTTGCTGATCAAAATCGGATTGAGCATTCCTTCAACCAAGATCGCAAAATGGCTGGGCAGGGATAGATGCAGGGGTTTTTGAATAGGCACAAGGACTTGTCAATCAGAACGCCCGAGGCTACGTCAGGTGCCCGTGCGATGGGATTTAACAAGGTGGCTGTACAACAATTATTTAAACTGTTGGAAAAAACTGTTCAGAAATATGAACTACCAGCAGAAAAAATCTACAACGTGGACGAAACGGGAGTTACTGTCAATCCAAAGGGGGTTGCTAAAATTATAGCCTCAAAAGGAAAGCGTCAAGTTGGTGCGCTTGCGTCAACCGAGAGTTGTGAAACTATCACTGTAGAATTTATTTATTTGCCTCAGGAACGTATATGCCTCCCGTGCTAATATTTCCCCGGAAGCGAATGCAACAGGGGTTTTTGGATGGCCTCGTGCCTGGTGGATGGGTTGAACTTAATGAAAAAGGGTGGATAGAGAGGATACTGTTTTTTTTTATGGTTTAAGAACTTTGTCCAGTATTCTAGAGCTCCAAAAGATTCACCAGTTCTGCTTCTGCTAGACGGTCATTCGTCACATATGAAAAATCTAGACGTAATTAATTACGCTAGGGAAAATGGGGTGCAATTGACATGTTTTCCACCCCATTGCACGCACTATCTTCAAGCCTTAGATGTTGCAATTTTGAAGCCACTAAGCGAATATTATGACGACGAAGTAAGGAAATGGCTTAGAACAAATCCTGGACGAGTAGTAACATTTCAGCAAATTTCCTGCCTATTCAGTGTCGCAAATTCAAGAGCAGCTACAGTGGTTACTGCCATTAATGGTTTTAAAGCAACCGGCGTGTGGCCTGTGGATATGGCCGTTTTTTCAGAAGCAGATTTCTTGCCATCAGAAGTTGGTCCCAGTGGAACTGAAAGTCAGTTACTGTCCATTAGAGAGGAGACTCCCGAGCCTCAACCAGGATCATCTATTAAAGAGAATACGCCTGAGCATCAACCAGGACCATCCTTTAGAAAGGAGATGCCTGCGCCTCAATCAGGATCGTCTAAAGAATGTGAAACTAGTTTGGAGATTGTTAGTCCCGAAGCGATCTTAGCAGTGCCTAAAGTAAATCAATACAAGAAACGAGTGTCAAGAAAAAAGTACCAAACTGTCCCTTTAACGCCTTTGCCCTATAAAACGGAGCTGGAATTGGCTGAAGAAAAAAAGAAGGCTATCAAGGTGAAATCAGTGAAAAGAAATATAGCCGATAATAAAACCAAATCTCAGACAATTAGAAATCAAAATTGAAAAAAACTAAAGAAGTAGGGTTCGATTCAGAAGGCGAAGATAGTGACACTGACTGCTTGTACTGCGGATACTTTTCTTCGAGTTTCACAGAGGGATGGATAAGCTGTTCTCGTTGCCATAAATGGGCTTACAATTCATGTGCAGGCGTAGAAGATGAAGATGATGAAGCAGTACTTGTTTGCGAACTTTGTCAATTGACTTTTCTTGGTTTAAGTTTGGTACTCCTTTTGCTTTATACAACGGGCATTTGAATAATTTTCTTCTATTTGTAAAATAAAAAAACGTTTACCTGTTTTAACTTCAAATTATAGTAATAAATAGTTAATACTATAACAATGACATTTGCCTTATTGTTAAACCTTCAAAGTTGCAGTTTTTTCTACTTCTACTTTAAACCTTAAGTACCCCTCCAGTACTAACATGATTTCTATAACGTTAGCACTAACATCGGTCTATGAGACCAAATTTAGAAATTTTTTTATTTTGTTTATGAAAAAAACGAAAATTTAAATACCCCATTTATTATTTATTGATAATTATAACATCTTATTATAAATATTTACATTAAAATTAGTCATCTTCGTCACTTCCATGTCCCTCGCAATCGCTGCATATCGCAGTATCGTGTTATAAACACAAAAATTTGCCACATTGTTTACATTTATACTTGGTCTTCCGACTTTTTTTCGTGCTACAGGAGAAACATCTACCGTAGGGCCTGTCCTGATCTTGAACAAGGGTTTCGATTTCCATTTGGCATATTTCTCTTATTCGCATTCGAGATAAACGTGGCAATTGTTGAACTATTGTACGCCTTCTGAGATTATCTGTAATCAAGTCAATTGACAGTTTTTCTAGAAAAACTCTTCTAAGCATATCAGAGTCCTGATTTTTTGAAATAAAGATGGCGAATCATTTGTAGCAGCGATATTTAGTAATCGATAAAAAATTACCATAGGCCACTGTGTTCCTGGCACTGTTATAATTTGAACATAATTGATGGACTGTGTCAACACCGCCTTCTGTATGATTGTACAACATCGTCATACATTGACGATATGAGAAGTACATTTTTTCCTTTTTTCGGAATGTATGACACTAATGTACATTTCTCTTCAAAACCGAACATACTATAACTCTCTGGTCTAATACCTTCCAAAAATTCGCATGGTAGTTCTCGCTTATTCTTCTTTATTGTGCCAATCATAGTTAATTTTTTTTCTAAAAGGCTCTTACATAATGGTAAACTGGTAAACCAGTTGTCCATGGTGATATTTCTTCTAATATTGGCTATAGGTTGTGCAAGTCAACAACTGCTTTTGCGGTATTCACAGCTGAAAAAGGTCCAGGGAGCTGCCTTCCGACATAAACTTCCATGTTTAATGTATAAAACGTCCTTGCATGTACTAAGGCAAATATTTCAATCCCGTACTTTTCGGGTTTACTGGGGATGTACTGTCTGAAATTACACTGTCCACGAAAATCTGGAAGCATTTCGTCCACAGTGGTATACTCCGATGGAGTATAATTTGCTTTGCAGTTTGAAATAAATAATTCAAACAGATCACGTACGGCTGCCAACTTATCTGTTTTTTGTCTCTCAGGTCGATTACTTTTATTCTCAAACCTCAAATGTCTCAACAAGAATCGAAAACGTTCTAGTGACATCGTTAGCCGGAACTTTTCAATTGACGTACCGTTGGTCTGCCACAAATCTTCTGCGTTCAAACGATTGGTTTTGCGCACGGCGGAGAGGTATAAGAGCCCTAGCAATGCTTTCACTACAATTATATCCGTAGTAGTTGATGTTCGATATTCACGAGAATACTGTTTCTATGATATTGATATTTCATCAGTGAAAAAACATGCCAAAATATCCAAAATACTTAATGAATTGCGTGCTGGTCCTTTTACACCTGGTAAGTGAATGATAATATTTTTTGCAGCAGTTTCAACCTTTTGATTTGGAGGGTGTTTTTTCCATTTTGTATATTTGTATTTACCAGTAAAGATAGGATCCGTAAGCTCTGCTCGCTTGTTAGGATGAGAATTGTGATATGCAGTTATGTCTTCTAACTCTTGTTCCGATTCGGAATCTTCTTCACGCTCCTCTACATAGTCTTCCTCACCGGAGCCTTCCTTATCATCTGGAATATTAATTTGATTTTCCTCCTCGTCTACCTTCTCCCATAACCTTCTTAGTCGTTCTTGCTCTTTTTTATAATAACTCGTCTATAACTAACAATACGTTAGTATGCAATGTTATTAAAATATTGATTATGTTACCTTGTATTCTACTCGTAGTTCAAATAAATAATATTGTAGCGCCACTATTAACATCCGTCCAGGAGACCAAATAATGTACAAAATCGCCAAAAACCCTGACACACACCTCCTACTGAAAGAACTGCAGAACTACTAGATAATTAACTGAAATTAAGATACAAGCAACTGTTAAAAAAATCTCACCTTTTCTTAGAACTCTAATAATACCGTCACTATTAACATGCGCCCGGGAGACCAAGCACTTGTAAAATCGCAAAAATTGCTAATACATAGCTCAAATTCACACTACTGGTCGACAACTAAATAAAATGAAGATAGCTATCCGCACGCACGCGACGAAGGCACTGCTTGTACTGCGGATACTTTTATTCGAGTTTCACAGAGGGATGGATAAGCTGTTCTCGTTGCCATAAATGGGCTTACAATTCATGTGCAGGTGTAGAAGATGAAGATGATGAAGCAGTACTTGTTTGCAAACTTTGTCAATAGGCTTATCTTGGTTTAAGTTTGGTACTCCATTTTGCTCTATACAACGGGCATAATGGGGTAATTTGCATAATATATTTTTAAATGTAAAATAAGAAAAACGTTTACCTGTTTTAACTTCTAATTATAGTAATAAATAGTTAATACTATAACGATGACATTTGCCTTATTGTTAAACCTTCAAAGTGGAAGTTTTTTTTAATTCTACTTTAAACCGTAAGTACCCCTTTTGCCCGCCTGTCCCCTATTAAAAAAGAGGAAAAAGTGGCATGACAATTAATATTTCCTAAACAATCTAAAGGGAAAAAAATTACAAAACCATCACATTTGCTGGTTATTATTCTAACAATATTTCAAAGATGATATCTTTAACAACAAATACAACGATTCCTTTTAAAACAAAAAATAATGTGAGTACAAAATAGTTAAAGTAAAAACGAAAATATGCCCATTAAAGAAGTCTGGTATGTATAGACTTAAATATCCAGAATGTAATGCTGTATATTTGGATCAAACCCTTAGACATCTTGAAATTGGATACTGTGAACACTTATGAGCATACAAATTATAACAACCAGAGAAATCCCACAACTCAAATCATCTACTTGATACCAAACATTCATTGCCACCTAACACGAAACTAGAAGTACTACATATTTGTGATAAAAAACAAGAACTCGATTTCCTTGAAGAGTTAGTAATTAGAAGACATTTAAGAGACCCATAATATAAATGGAAATCAGTAGATATTGTTTTAGTGGATTTTTAAACCATTGCACAGATATACTGATCTTAAATGAGAAAAAGATATACAGGATATCCCCATAGGGTTATTATTATCTAAGCTTTAATATTTGGAATATCATGTCTTAATTTTTCTATTCATATATATTAGGTCAATGACAAGGTAGGTCACTTCTTGGTCTAGCCAAAAATACTTATAAAACATCAGGTAGGTATCACACGAAATGTGACTTCTGTCATTCTGACGATGATTGTAATATCAAAACAATTGTCAATTTTTTAGAATTTCTACCGTTTTTTCAATATATTGTGAAACTATTTAGGAACAGTTAGTAACAGCCAAATGCCTGAACTGATTTTAATAATTTAAACACCAGTAGGAAACTAGAGGGAGTTAACACCAAGCTCTAGTTTTGATGATGTCGATCCCTCAAATTACTATTCGTTCCAAACATATATACGGATTTTGATTAGTATTTTATATCACTTGATTCTTCTATCAACATACGTGATTCATTATCTATAACCATAGTACATAGAATTTGTCAAATCTTTTGATCAATTCTAAGGTTGCAGTGTCATTAACAATTAATAAGTAGGTAGGTCCAAATATGATTCTATGAACATTTCAATATATTCACATCTACTTCCTAGCTCATCTAAAATATTATTCTCAATTATAACCATTCAAATATGAATAAAGGTATTTTACTTGTACATTGTTCATAAGTCATTTTTTATATACAAAATTATGATATTTGAAGTTGGAAATGACCCACTTCAATGAACTATTTCGAATTTTAAGACAAACCTTTGAAATTGTTATCATTTCATTCCCGACATAATTTGATTTAGCGGATAAATTTTTTCAGTGATTTGACTTCATCACATTAGATGCCTGAGAGAGATTCGTTCTCCTACAAAATATATTAACATCGTTGTAATTAAATTTAGAATTATGGAATGGGGATCAACAATTGAGGGCTTCTTAGCAAAAGCGTCACAAGTCCAAATTTGGTAAAATTTTAAATATAGCGTCGTCTTATAGTGAAACCCCGTATCCATGCAACTGAATAATGGTTGAAGGCAAAAACGCTTCTACAAAAACGACACTAGTCCATTAGTTGTCTGGCAGAAACGACAATAGTCCACCAAACGGATTACGTTGATGTACGCAAAATAACATACTTCCATAATATAACAGCTTATTTTAACCTTAAAATCTGACATAAGATATTAGGTGTCGTAGTGAATCGTCTTAAAATTAAAATAAGTGAATACAATGGAAATGCAAAATCAAGAATGGCCTAAGCGTAAACGTGGCGGGGAAAAGAAAGAAACTTTAATAAAGAAAGCAAAGGTCAGAGAAGATGAACATGTAAACAATGCCAGCAAACTAGTTGAGAGACGAAAAACAGGAGCGGATTGCAGGTAATACTACTTATGATTGTTCCTTGAACATTAAGACAATGGTCGCTTTTCAGATGTACAAGGCCTAAATGTTTTTCTAAAATCACCGACGAAAACAAGCATAAAATTCTTTCACAATTTAATGCAATGTCAGACAAAAATGAACAAGATTCACATTTAGCTGGACTCATTGCAATACAAACAATCACCAGGTGCAGACCTAGGAAACCTGAGGGTGAAAACCATAAAGATCACGATGCTGCATTTAAATATGAAATCCGAGTAAGTGGATCAGAAATAACTGTATGTTTGAAAGAGTCTGAGTGTTCACGGTGTAACATAACGCAGAATTCGTCGCATACAACATAGTCTTTTACATTTGGGAAAATCTCCCAAGGATCTGAGAGGTTTACATAATAATCGGCCTACTGAGTGCCCAAATGAAGTCGCAGAACTTGTGAGGCAACATATACAATCTTTTAAAGCTCGGTCATCTCATTACTCATTAGGAGACAATCCAGGTAGAAAGTATTTACCTGAGAGTTTGACAGTAGCTAAAATTCATCAACTTTTTCTTGAATTGACTCAAATAAATTTGTCTTACAGAATGTACTGGAGCATTTTAAATGAATATAATATAGAATTCGGGTATCCGCGTGCCATTTGTGATCAATATGAGCAGAAAACGGATGATCCTAACTCTGATAAAATTCAGCTTGCTATAGATAAAAACCTTGATCTGAGAAAAGGAGAAGCTTTTAGACAAAAAAAGGGACTATTCAAAGAAAGGGCAAGAAGCGGTGAAATCTTATGCATATCTTTTGACTTTATTCAAAATTTACCTTTGCCTCATTTGAAAACAAATGAATTGTTATACAGTAGACAGCTTTGGTACAATGTCTGCGGAGTTCATAATCTTGGTACCAATGAAGCCATGATGTTCACTTACCATAAGGCTCAGGGTAGAAAGGGCGTCAATGAAGTTACATCCATGCTGTTTGATTAGTTAAAAAGTGTAGCTGGCGATCATAGAGAACTAGTACTGATTAGCGACAGCTGTGGTGGTTAAAATAAAAACTATGTGATGGTTCACTTTTTGTATATTTTAGTGCATTGTCTAAAAATGTTTGATTCAATCACTCATTTAATTCCTGTTTGAGGACACAGTTACTTACCGAACGACCAAGATTTCTCATTAATAGAGAAACAAAAAAGAAAACTAGAAGCTGCCGAGGTACCTGAAGATTGGGACTCAATCATCCTAGGAGAGCGAAAGGTACCATCTCCCTACAATTTACATAAAGTGAAGAACCACGAATTTTTTGACATCAAAAAAGCGACCGATAAACTATTTCTCAGAACGCCAAATCCTCCATTGAAGATCAAAAGTGTCAGAATGTTAAATATAAAGCAGCAAACTCGATATGTATCTACACGTTAAAGCTATCTTTGGGCAGAAAGTATTGTTGTTGGCCCTAAACAAAATTTGTCACGAGAAATCGAAATGCCATTTCTACATAGTGGACCATTACCCATTGCCCCAGCAAAAATGCAAAATATCATGTCACTTACTAAATTCCTGAAGGATGTGCGTAATATTGCATTCTATGAAAATTTGTCTCAAAAAAGCACTGAAGATGACGACACGGAAACCGCAGATGTTTCAGAAGATGACAACAGCAGTGGTTGCGAGCTTTGAATTCCATATATTGTTTTTATAACGTTGAATGAAAAAAAAATGACAAATATTTTCTATCAAAAACGACACGAGTTTTATCATTTTGTATTTTTTCTGATTTTTTCCTTATTTTTTTTAAAACTTTCAGCATTAGAAGTCACTATGTAAAACAAATTTACACATGTCTGGAAAATTTGATGATGGTGTAAGAAGTCCGAAAGAAATTTGTAATTTCTGCAGAACAAAATTTGTTGACTTGTGACGTTTTTGCGAAAAACCCCTCAATTAGTGGATGTAAGTCACTATGTAAAACAAATTTACACATGTCTGGAAAATTTGATGATGGTGTAAGAAGTCCGAAAGAAATTTGTAATTTCTGCAGAACAAAATTTGTTGACTTGTGACGTTTTTGCGAAAAACCCCTCAATTAGTGGATGTAAAATGAATGTGATAGAAAGTATTCGATTTATGATTGAGAAATAATCCTTATGAAGTGATTTGGAGAAAAATTGTTGAGAAAAAGTCGGGAATTCAATATTCAGTTAGAGGTTTGAAACCAATAATATTAAAATAAGCATGATGACAGATTTTGAAAAATCATCCTATAATGTTTGGAAATGTATATAACTTACAATAAATATCATATTTTAGTATTTAGATTTCAAATTCGTACCAAAACGCTTGTTAGTGACATGGCGTCGCTAGTAACGCCACGTTTGAGTAATCGAGATGTAAAACAGAAACGGTCCCATATCAATGAAAACTGATGATTTTTTTGTGTTCGATTCGCAAAAGAAAACAATTATGAGATAAGTGGCTTAATTTTGCAAGGCGAGATTCAACGCGATATTTTTATGAATATCATTTAATTTACTTTGTAGATCCTAAAATAGGATGTACCTTGTTTGAGGCCTTCATTTAAAATAAAAACAATCTTTGTTGAGGTTAGGTTTCACCTTGCACCACTGTTGTCTTAATTCGTATTTAATTAAAATTTCAGATGCCAGATGATATGGAGAATTATATGGAGTATCATTTGATGTGATCAGTGTCACAGATCCGCACGAATCCAGGATCTATGCTCACAAGATTTTAGAGATTTTCAGTTACTGTCATCACGTTTAATCAAAGGGTTCCATAAAATATGTGGAAAAGTCCTTACAGATCATACAGAATATTAGTATTTGAATGCGAGTCGGGAGAATATTCAGTAGGTATAAATACTTTTCTGCAAGGTTCGAATTACCATGGTAGTGAATTTGAATTTCCTCTTATAGATTGGAACTCCTTCTTCTAATAACTGAGGGGAAATAACAAAAAAAGAAGTTTCTTTTTAATAGAAAAATTACCAGATCAAGTGTTTGCCTAAAATTTAGAAATGGTTCTCAAAAATAGCTTACAGTATTTTGTTTATCTACTACTACATTATATTATGTTCGTTTCAAATATTTAAATATTAGTGATATGTATATGTTTCATTCATCACACATTGATTTAATTATCGATATTGAAATGATGAAACTTCGCTTGTGAAAACTGACGCATTCTGGAAATATTTCAATATTCGATTAATTCATATGACAAACATTTTTGTCTTAGAACAATTTTAACAAAACGAAATGGTAATAATAATCAACCATGTAACAATTGACTAAATTTTGAATAAAGACAACGGTCCATATTTTGAACATTTGATGATATATAATACATAAATCCTCATGATAAGTAATATCTTATGTGAAAATTCTTTAAATTACTGACAAAAACATTAATTAAAATGAGTTTAATTAAAAATATCCTTGTCAAAATAAAATATGGAGTGCCAACCATGTCAGGTTTTGTTTATTGAAATATATTTTTCATATATACACACCTCGTATTTTATGAAACTTTAATTCATTTCAGTCCATACGACTTATATGGTCGAATAATTATCTGAGGTGGTGGTTCGCAATTGAAAGTAACCACACGAGCCAAATAAGAGGACGCAATCTTCAGTACAAATTAGAGACTCTGAACTAGAAGGCATCACGGCACTCTTGAAGAGACCCAAGTAGGTCGAAACCGGTTAGTGTACTATGCCCTTCTCCTGTTGGTTGTGAATTGCCACAGATGTCTGTATCGACAAAAGGGTCGATCGACGGCACGTTCTTCGAAGGGGATGTAATTCAATATTCTGCGTGGTATTAGCCAGGAAAGTAGTTGTTTTTCTCTTCGAAGAACGGTAAGGCTAATATGTCGAAATTATTGAAATTTTGACTAAAACGTAGGTGCAGTAGAAAACCGTATACAGTGTTGGGAACATTACGAGGGAACATACGTTTTACCGTCAATGTGTTAGAAAAAGACAAATACATATAAATTCAGTGTATTATTCTTTTTCGCTAACAGGATATCATAAAGTCGAAAACGTGCAACAACTGTATGTGTAAAGGCGTGATGGGAGTACACTCCCACCACGTGTAAAGGTATGTCTGGTAGGCACCGCCTTCGAGAGGCGTGCAAATACAGATGTGTAATATGGACAGTTTAGTTTATTAGTTGAGAAATAATAAGATTGTACTAAACTTATAGCTTAATGCAATGAACAATAAAAAAAATCAACATTACTTTCGTTTATCCCTTCATGATTAATTTACAAAGAATTAATTCAGTAGTAAAAATCTTATTCACTATATTAGTTCGGTTAGTATACGCTAATATGATTTGAACAATAAATTAAAACCTACCTAGTAAGTATTTGAAATAAGGGCCACTAAAAAATCACTGGAGGATAGCGTTGATTGGTGACTTATATCAATCGACGGCGAAAAGCTAAAAAAATTACTTTCGTCGATATTGAGGGTACAATTAATGAATATAAGCATAATAATTGTCATTAACATCATAAGGAATATTCTATGGCAACAAATACAGAGTCCAAAAGCGACAATATGTTGTAAGAAAACAGATATATTGAGTGTATCACCGTTTTCTTTAATAGGGTATCATAACATAAGAAATAAGCCGTATGCTAATATTTGTTTATAACTGTCTTCTAGTTACAAAAATATCTCAATATAAACCGCCTGTTTCCTACGCTCCTGATAAAACGATTTCGTTTACAGCTCTAATTATTCTATTTTTATCTATCCCCTCTCTTCATTTTCAATCTACGCGTTAGGATTGTGAGTGCCCTCAAAATTTTTCTTTTTATTTGTGAGAGAAATCAATCACATTTAATTTCTACGTAAAACGATAATCCTCTCACGGCCAACGGGAAATTATAACGGTCACATGGCGTTACCAGTATGTTAGAGAAGGACAATCGTGAGACAGAGAATCAAAAGTCAGCGTAGATCATTATACCAGACGAATACGAATCGCGCGTGCGCCTCTTGAATATGTTCAACTGTACAATCTGGGTACTTCACTAAACGTTTGTTAGCGAATGAGTAACGATCTTTTGCAAATCTTATAAAATGAGTATGCAAGTACACCATAAAGTGCAAATTGTAAAATGGTATTACCAGAGTCATTCATATCGAGAAATAGCAGACAATTTGTTTATTGTGGCATTCGAAAATGCCCAACCAATTAGAAAAAACAAGTGAGAACGGTTATAAAAATTTTTGAAGAGCATGGATGTGTCAATCCCACTAAGCATGGACCGCGTACACAAAATCGTCAAACCCAACCCGAAAAAGAAGAAAGAGATATTTTAATTTGTGCCAATGGATTTGACGCAAACTTTTCGAAAAATATTTTGTTCACAGATGAATCGACTTTTCCCATACACGGTGCACATAATTCATCCGTTATTCGATATTGGTCAAGGGCAAATCTACACAAACATTACAATACTAGAACTCAATATCCCCAATAGTTAAATGTTTGGGCTGGAATATTAGGTGAACATTTAATTGTACCATTTTTTATGGACGGCAATTTAACCGGACAAAAATATTTGGACATGCTAGAAAATCAAACACTAGCAATAAATTTTTTAAATACACAATTCCCAATCGGATAATCTCCACGAATGGTAACATTAGATGGCCTGAGAGATCTCCAGATCTGACTCCCAACGATTTCTTGTTCTGGGGTTATGTAAAATTGAGAATTTATGGATTCCAAGAAAACGGAGCCACTTCTCTAAATGAACTAAGAAAACAAATTTCACAAATTTGTATGCAAATAACACCTGAAATGCTCATACGTGTTCGTCAAGAATTTTATAACCGTCTTGGTTACTGTTTAGCTCAAAACGGAGGTTTATTCGAACATTCGATTTAAGCTCATTGAAGTGTTAAGAAGTTTTATTTTTTAATTTATCAAATATCAGAATATTACTTCTATTTAAAAATTGTATGCATTTTCATTAGAATTCGATTTTATGTTTATTTTCGAAAACGTGTTTTAATTTGTACTGTGTGTGCTTACACTAAACTAGAACAATTTCCAGCATTACAATAAAATGTATCTTGATCTGTTATAACCACTGGAATTATCATAATTAAAAGCTTCTTATAACTTGTTTTCATGTTAGAACAAGCATTTTACAATTAATATAAATATACAATGACAATTGGCAATACTGTTAGTACCTACACAGAATTTAAACACGCTGCGTTGCGGGCATGTATTTTATTTTATTTTATGTTTCCACTTTATGAGATCCTGTTAGCGAAAAATAAGAATTGAGATATTTGGAAGCCCATATTATTATTAATACAAATTGAAATACGACTTATTTCGCATTTTATGTTATGTTATCCTGTTAACGAAGAAGAGTAAGACACTGAGTTTATGTACGTATTTTGTCTCTTTCTAACACATTGACGGTAAAACGTATGTTCCCTCGTAATGTTCCCAACACTGTATATATTCATTTATTTCATCAGGAAAAGGATTAGGTGTGTAGTTTTAGGTCCGGATGAATTTCTGGATGATACATAATTGAAAACCACTCATTTTTTCAAAAAACATACAAAAAATATATTCTTACATAACTAATAAGATCTATGAGTTTAGAGTTTATAATGTAGTTTTTAAATATTTAAATTTCAAATATGTGAAATATGGAAGTTTGTTTATAACTAGAAAATAAAAATCTTGAATATAAATAACAATGTGATAATAACAATATAGTATAAAACACATTTTCTAATTTGGGAGTATCTGATTTGACATAAATTCTTGAAGTAACACTAAATTCTTGTATGAAATAATGAAAATCAGCATTTAGTTATAAATATTATAATACATTTCCACAAATTTAACTATAAAATATAAGTTGTTTCATAATTAACAATTAATTCTATGTTTTGGGATTAACAATACTACCAACAAAAGAAACAGACAAGTAGAGTTTTTTATCTACGAATATATTGTGTTATTATAACTATGTTCAATTTTAGAAAACATACAGCGACACAAGACAATGAATTAATCTGATCATTTAACATTATTAGACATCTCAAACTACTATTATGATAGACTAAAAACTAGTGATGACATTCGTCCTAAATCCTTTATAAAGATTCAAGATGCGTTGCAAGGAAATGTGGAAACAAGTAAATATTTTCGTTTTATTCACAAATGTTACAGTTTTGACTCATACGAGAAGACAATAAAACTGAAATATACAAACCTATTTCACTTATGAATTGATCTTATATCAAGTTTAAAGCAGTTCAGCCAAATATTTGAGTTTGGCTAATAATATAACTTTCAATCCCCTCTCTGAATACATAATATACACAACTCTTTCAATTACCAATTGAATGGAACGTGGGAAAAACAAGCAGTAATTTTTTTGTAACTTTTGATTTGTAGTCATTTTTAATGTTAAAATCACTTTTATGGGAGCTCGTGAGGGTAGCTTAATGAACTATTAGTGTAAGTTGACTTGCCAACATGTTTTACGTGTGTGCTCTCAAGTGGGAAAGAGTAGATAATTCCTGGGTGGAAAATTGTTTTATTTTGTTGATCGATTTCTACGACAACAAATGGTGACGACTTGCGTCTAGATGGCTGCACAAGTTCATAAATAGTGTCTCAACTTAGGCCTTAGTATTTAAAATGCCTATGTTTTGTTGTTCTCCATATAGGAATGTCCTCTGATTGAAAATGTGACTTTCACGAAATCTAGTCGTTCCTTGTTATTACCGACATGATGTAAAAACCAGAACACACTGTAGTTTTTGTTTTGCCCTCCTTATGAGTTGCAAAATATTTCAAGCTTCCTAACCTGTGGATCCTGTTGGTTACTAAGGAAATCAAAAGTAAAGAGCAACATCATCACTACCTTTACTTCCCATAGTTTCCTGCTATATTATATAAAACACAGTTTCAGATGTAGATGATGTGTGTAAAGAGGTAGATATGACTCAGCCAATTATTTTCCTGTACAGCATGAACTTAGCATAAATTATTTTTTTTTCGTCTTTCGCAGCACATTCAACAGCTTTTTCCCTAGTTTGATCATTGAAACGAAAGATCCTTTGATGCGCTAACTCTGGGCGCTTACTCTCAAAAATCGCATTTTATTGACTTGGGCGGTTTTTACCCTATACCCTCCAAACTTCCAATTTTTTTTAGCCTCATTAACATGCTACGAAGAGACAAGAAGATAAACCCACGCGCATGTCATCTTCTATCTCTCTCTCTACTTGTGACGTCATTTGGTGACAACAATCCACCTTCTCGATCATAAATTATATTGAGAGTTGTGTAATTTTTACTCTGTTTTCATTCATATTTCGGTAGTGTTTATTTTGTGATAAAACTGGTTGATAGTATCAAATTTGCAATATGTTGTATTGGTGTAAGCACTAGCAACAAGAAAAGAAAATATTTTTGCAAAGAACGTGGGTTTCCAAGAGAGACAATGAAGTGTGTGAAAAATGGTTTTATAAATATTATCAGCTGTATAAATTTAATGTTGACACAGTAAAAATTTGCTCATAACAGTTTATAGATGAGGATTTTGAGATAACAAATGGAAGTTAAAACGAATTCCACTCCTTAACTTAACCTCTTCAAAAGTTTAACAACATTCCTCACCCAAGAACAACGTTTTAAGAGAGTAAAAAACGAGAGCTGGTTAAACAAATTTGCAGGTAATGAAATATAATGAAAACAAATGATAATAAATAATACTAATTTGAAAATAAGGATTGTTTTAAGCACAAAGATTCTGATGACAGGGAGATAAGAATTCAGAATATCACAGAAAGTCATAATAATTTTGATAAGTCTCTTGAGAAGAGTCAAATTATTAGCACCCAAAGTGGAAGGTAACTTATTTAAATATTTATTGGATAGGTACACATACGTTTGTTGTCAAGGGGTGGCAAACCTTTGAATATTATATGTACTTCTGTGATATAAAAAATATCTAAATTTTATTTACTAGTCTAATGACTTGTTATACTTTTTAGTAGTCCTGATGTACTTGTTAATAAACTAAAGAAGTTTGGAAATGAGAATTGTAATTTAAAGCAAATGTTTAAAGAAAACGAAGAATCCGAAGAATTCAACAACTTTTTACAGAAGGACAACTCCGAAACTTTTTTACTAGTTAGGTATTTTGATACCACACATATATTGCAATTTTGTATACAGGGTGAGTTATGTTCTATAATGAGTGCAGCGATCTCGGAAACTATAAGAGCTAGAGAGTCAGTTGGGAAAACATTTTCAGTTTGTTATGATAATATCTAAACACCTTTTACATTTTCGCAAAATGTAGCTAACTAGATATTTGAAAAACTACCTGGTATTTAACGAGTGTTTATTTTGGTTTTTGTGAATTTAAATTGACAACCAGAGCCAGAAAGCGGTTTTAAATAAATTTTTTAATGATTTAATTATTTAGTGCCAAGGAAAATCCTCCTGCACTTCCTGCCAACTCTTACAAAATGCTGTAGATCTACTACAAAACAAAATTGATTACTTGGGCTTATCCTTATCTCTAAATAAGTCTAAAGTTATTAAATGTAGTAGAAAAGCTGCATCTCCTGCTCCACTTATCACTCTAAATAATTCCACCATAGAATTTGTCAATTCCTGCATAATCCCCACTTTATTGACTCTTTAGCTCTTATGGTTCTGAGATCACTGTACTAATTTTCGAATATAACTGTATAATATATATTATTATGTTGGTAATATAAAAAATTCCTTACACATTTTTTTTAATATAACATACCACATATTTTGACAAACAAATCTTGAAAAAAAATTTTAAGTTTAAAACTGAAAATCCAAGCTGCTCAACGTATGCTTACCACAGTACTTATATCGCAATCGATCACCACTTGTCACAGAATGACGTCATGCGCGGCTTTGCTTTAAAATTGTTGGCTAGTATTATGCCTCATTAGTATGTGGTTAATATAAACTATGGAGTATGGTAGAAACATAACAGAATTGAAAAGTTTTAGTCCTGCTTTCGCCTACACACTATACGCGTAAAGAATGAAAAATCTGAGGAAAGAGAGAGAGAGAGAGAGAGAGATAAACGAAGGCAACCATCCATACACAGCGTAACTTCTCTACATAGAATGTAAAAATCTATTTTCTGTTAATTTTGAAAGATATTCAGAATTTTTCTCATTCTTTATCTAAATAATATAAAAGCGGTGTTGAAATTATCGGGCCCCAGAGTTCATAAGAAAATCTGTATTTCTCCAATAACTGGCATTGGCTATTTGCTATTAGAATAAATATAAATGTATAATCTAGTTTTGGTGGCGAAATTTACCACAAATTACATGGGGAAAGGTATGAAGACTTGGGTATCCAAGAAATTGGTTTGGATCTACAACAGATATTCCCAATTTATTGAAAACCGTTTGTAAAATGTGTAAACACATCTCCATACCACGAAAAGTTTGATTTGGTTGTTTTGTAATTTCCGTCAACAGAAAATAGAATTATAGGTTAGGTCTATCAGTAGTTACTTATACAAGGAAAGACGTCTTTCCTGTTCTAAAAGTAGTTATGTCTATTCAAACGTCTTATTTAATAATACGTTGTTTGTGTTGCTTGTATGCTACGTTCTTTAAAATATATCTAGAACACGCACTAGTACACTCGAAAAGAAAATCTAAAAACATGGGTAGTACAACATTGATCGATGACATATAATAATAATTATATGGAACGTATAAAATATATGCTAAACTTAAAAAAGCTTCTAAAGCTCATAACAGAATATATCAAATTTCAGCATGTTCGCTTATTGTTTGATAACAAATATAATAAATTACCTATGAGATATAACAATCTTAAAATGTAATTATACTGACAGAAATACAGAATGTATCTAAAAGAATAATACAATTAGTAGATTTAAATTTGATTCAGAATGAAATGAACCAGAGATACACCGTTACATAGAAATTGTTTTTTCATATTGATTTAATAAAAAACATTTTTTCCAGGACAATTATTACGCTTTATAGCGATGAAGTGTGAAACTTCAAAATTCATTTCAATGTGTTAACAGTATTATCCTCCAGAAATACGATGCTTTTTTCTAGAGAAACATTCATTATGTATACTAATAGAAGAGAACAAAGACTGTGAGATTTCGTTACACCAGCGTTCAGCGTTTCTCAAAATGTGGGGCAACAATAATTGTAAAGAAACATGAGCTTGTTTTAAGGCGCACAACTCTAAATTTGGTTCCATGTTAGATATCGCCACTTTGATTTCATTTTCTACTTGCAGTTTTTCTCTGTATTTAGATTTCAAGGCAGCAAGTGCAGAAAATCCAATTTCACAGATAGGACAACATAATCCGAAGTGCTTTGGCTTTTATAACGAAGTAGTCGTCGGAAGCTCAGTCTAAAAGTTTGTTAGATTTTATAATAATGTTTGACTTTTGTTACGTACTTGATGAAACATCTATCAAATTAACTGTCTCGACCCTTACTTCGTGGAATCTACTCATATTAGTATTTTTAAAGAAACTCAATGTTTCTAGCTAATTCCACAATATAATGAAAAATGTTGAGAATTCTAAAAAATTAACAATTGTTTCGATAACTGAATATCATCGTCAGAATGACAGAAGTTACATTTCATTTAATGTCTACCTGATGTTTAGTAGTTATTTTTGTCTAGACCAAGAAGTGACCTACCTTGTGATTGACTTAATATATGTTAATAGGGCCAATTATATCTAAGCTTCAATATTTGTAATATCATATCTTCTTCTTTTCTCTATTAACATATATTAAGTAAATCACAAGGTAGGTCGATTCTTGGTCTAGCCAAAAATAACTACTAAACATCAGGTAGGTATCAAATGAAATGTAACTTCTGTCATTCTGACGATGATATCCAGTTATCGAAACAATAGTCAATTTTTTAGAATTTTCAACATTTTTCATTATATTGTGGAATTAGCTAGAAACATTGAGTTTCATCATCTAAAACACAAACATCTATCAGTTGGTCTTCTTCTTGTAGTGATAATCAGACAGGTCTACCCACAAATGTATTCAACACTCAGCTCCCGTCTGACAACTTGATATAATTTTCTGCAAAGAAGTACTCTTTGAAAATCACATTCTAGATTTCTAACTGACTTTCCACGGTTTTTAGCATCACATATTTGCGATCATCTTCCAATAGAGAATCTTGTACAACATCGCACAACATGAAAAACATTTCAAAACCGTTTTATTTCAATTTCTTATACCATAACAGCATTTTCTTACAAAAAGTGTCAATATTTTCATTCAATTCAAATATATTAACGTCTTTTCCTTGCAGCTGAGTACAGAGTATATTAAATTTTTCAAAAATATCTACTAATAATCTTTCGTAGTAATCTGTTCAATACTTGTGATGCTCCTCGCTCAAAAATATCTTCTTACGCTTAACTACCTTACCGCATGACAACTATCTGGATTAGGAATTAAATAGCCAAGATTAAAAAATGACTAGCTCCCATATCTTTACATAGAACAGAGAACGTCCTTGATTTTAGTGGTCTGGTTTTTATGTAGTTAACTACTTCAATAGCTACTGTCAAAATTATGTTTAGTCCAGGACTTAGCGATTTTGATGCTTACGTTTTCCGATGTATCATGCATTATGTCCAGATAATTTCTGAAGATTCCTTTTTTACTAGCATTTGTGAAGTATTATATTTGCCAAACATGGCTTTTGCACCCTCGGTGGAAATAGCAACGCAATTTTAACATTGCAAATTCATTCTAATAATAGCATCCTCAACAATTCAGTGACTGTAGATCTTTTTACGAAACAATATATCTTCAGATATTCTAGAACCTTCACAGAATATGTAGCGAATCAAATGGGAATCATCACTGTTGCTTCATTAAGTTGTATAGCAAACAATTTTTACCAAGCCCGGATTCAAGCTGCTGTTGAATATCAACTGATATATCGCTAATTCGACGACAAATTGTATTATTTGAGAGAGGAATATTGTTAATTTTTGGAGCAAAATTTTCACCAAACATGGCATTTCGCTACTTTGTAGGCCACCTTGTATGATGCTAAGAGATCTTTTCACTTACTGCCAACAATTTATGGAAGTTTGACTTCTGTTTTTTTTAACAACATTAGTTTTCCCTAAGAAAATTACCCAGTTTATTGACATCTTGTCTGTGCAGTGTTTCTGTTTGTCAAACATATAACACATTGAGGCTTTTCTTCGTCACCTGCTTCAAGGCTGAACACGCCGAAATTTAGATTTGATTGGTCATATTTTCTTGTTTTAGGTTTCGGACGATCTCGACTTAAACCTGTCGAAATACAAGCCACGTCATCATCAAGTTTTCGTTTTCAAAAAATTTGTCTTTGCTATTACAGAACCTATAATTCATAATTCATGCTGCCTCTTAGTGTTAGAACACCTGAAATGAACTGTTCATATTGTGATAGAGAGAGAGAGAGAGAGAGAGAGAGAGAGAGAGAGAGAGAAGTTCGAGAGATTTTCTGGAGGGTTTGTTGGTTTTGAGTTGGTTTTGGGGGTTTTCGAGATAAGGCCCTGATATAGGATGCGGTTCCTCTGCAGGACGGGGTTGGAGGCTTTTTTTAATGGGGTTTGTGTGTGCGTTCAGTGGGGGTTGGCAGGCCGATTTAAGTAGAAGTACTTTCACTCCTGCCGGGAGTGAAAGCGAAGTGAGTACGCCTGCCTATGTTTGTGATAGAGCAGTGGTGTCGATATATGGACGGAATTAGGTGACGAGGAGTGTCGGCTATGATGTCCCTCGAGTTGGGAATGGCGTTCATTAGGGTGACCGTAAGGATTTCTATGATGATTTTGGAGTCTGTAGAGAGTTCGAAGGGAACTGGTGGGTTTTCGAGGGTGACTGGGACGGTTTCTTGGGGGGTGTTTGGTGTGGTTAGCCTATGGGGGCAGCGAGGGTGGAAAGCGGCGTGAGGTCCGCCGCAATTGGTGCAAGTAGGAGTACCGGACTTGGGGCATTTTTCGATGCGGTGGCCAGTTAGGCCGCAGGAAGGATAAATCGGTTGACACCGACAAGAATCGGAGGAGTGTCCGGATTTGGTGCATCAGTTGCAATATTTTGGGACGGGGGGCAGAGGGTTGGCGTTGGATGGTTCGCACTGGTGTGGAAAGCCAAAGAATGAAATGCCGGAAGAGAGGGCTTAGTGGTAGTGGATCTCGGAGTGTGTGATGATGCGGAACATTGAAGTGGGTATATTTGTGGCTTTGGCGATAATTCGCCAAGTTTTCGTGAACGGGAATTCTTGATCGTGAAGAATTTCTTCGAATTCTTCGAGGGGAATCGTTGGATCTACATTCTTGCAGACAATTGAGAAAGGGTTTTGACTGGTTGGGGTGGACGTTGAGTAGAGTTTAGAATGTGAATAGTGATGTTGGGGTCACCAGTGGAGTTTTGGATTCTTCTAAGGATTGTGTTTACTGACAACGTGGAAGAGGTTTTGAGGAGGGCTGTTCTGTTGAAGTTTGCTTTGAGATATAGTATGTGTCCGTTGAGAAGTTCGAGGGTGTTTGAAAGGGTGAAAAGAGATTTATGGGTTGAATATTGGGGTGGGAGGTTTCTGAGGTTCAGAGTTTGGGTGTAGGTATGAGCTGGGGTTGATCGGGGCTTTGTTTTCCCGACGAGGGTGACGAGGGTGTGTGGTCCAACAACCATCCATCCTCGCCGGGGATGGATGGTTGTTGGACAATTGAGGGAGGCGTAAGTCTTGGAGGGGGATGAGATGGAAGTGTGTTTTGGCATTGATGTGGAGGGGTTTTGAGGGTTTGAGGTTGGAGTGGCAAAGGTTTGAGAGTTTGGGGAGGATGAATTAGTTGATTCTTGTCTGGAGAGGTGGTTCATTTCGTCTGTTTGTCTTTGTAAGGTTTGAAAGTTTGGGGTTGACGTGGAGGGGTTTGGGGTTGATGTGGAGGAGTTTTGAGGGTTTGGGGAAGATGGAATGGAGGCTTGAAGTATTGATGTATGGAGTCTAATTGTATTTCCGAGATTGTCAAGTTTTCGTCGTATGTATAGGGCTGCCGTGGGGTCGGCTGTGGGATCCAGGTTATTACCATTTTTCGAGTTCGTAAAAAGTTCGGTTAATGTCGGTGATTTGGGGTGTGGTGCTTCGGGATGTGGTGTGTTGTGATCTGCGGGTGCGTCTGGAGGACATTTTGGGTGTTTTTGTGTTATGAATAAGTGTAGATGGCTGTGAAAGTTAATACCAACAGCGGACTCACTGCTGGAGGGAGTTGTCTCCCCAGTTAAGGATGTCCTGACTTATTAACTTTCGTGGGTGTTTTAAATATAATTTACAAAAAAATAATGAAACAAATTATTTGATTCTATTATATTTAGTTGTTGATACTGTAACGATCAGTATTGCTACTTTATGAGTTTTGGGTTTTGAGTTTTGAATTTTGAGTTTAGTATTAGCAACATATTGATAATGAATCCAAGTACTAGCGGTGTTTCAGAAGCCAAAAACGGTGTCATCATTTAACGCTCGAAAAAAAAAGTGTTTGAAGGACTTCGCGCGAGAGAAAAAAATATGACAGTAAGTGAAGTAGTTACATTATGTAGTATTTTGACAAAAAAGGGAGAAAGCACTTTATACAAAGTAATTCAATGAACTAGTGAGTCAAATACGTCGACGCCTGAAACTAGAGGAAGGAAAAAAATTGAACTAGACTATCAACAAAAGCAGATGGTACGCCGCGCAGTACATGGATTTTATTTTAAAAATGAGGTACCAACTTTAAAGAAAATTGCATCGTCTCTTCAGTCTAATGAAGCTTTGCCACTACGATAGATTTGTTACATTGAATACGAATACTACGGAAAATTCCCATTTTATGAAAAAATATAATATTCACTTGATTTGGAAATATATCTGAAATGCGGCATGAAGTTAGCTCTTTAGAAGCAATATCCCACTTCTGCAATTTGAATATTTTATTGAAGAAAAAGTATCTGTTGAGTTAATCGAGCTATCTGAATAGAATAAAAGATTCTCAGTAATATAGAAACAAATTTCTGAATTTTGAAGTTCAATCCTCCAAAATGCGTCGAACCTTAAATTGACAGAAATAAACCATATTTATTTTTTAACTAACTTCTTATAGTGCCAATATTGTAGTTTCACATTTCCATATATTACATTTTACGTTAATAAATCGTAAACGTCAGGTTCATAATATTTCATGTATATTTATACACTGCTCATGTATGCCTGAGACTCAAATTTCAAAGAAAAATAATAATTTGGAATTACCCAAGTTAACTGCCTGGAAATATTCGTAGTTATAACTGAATAAATTATTTATGAAAACAAAAACTGCACTCAATAAGATTTTCGTGAACAAGCTAACAAATTATTTATTGTTACCTACATCGATCGAAAGAATTTATATCTTCGAAAATGTAGAATAGTATTTAATACCAAATGTTCATCAAGAACATCCTGTATAACATCAATTTCAATCTTTAACAACAAATACTCTTGCTCCGCATCATAGCCTGAGCATACATTTATACTTCATCTTCAATCATAAAAAGCAATAAATCAATTTCCACACATCGCTTCAACCCAAGCTTCACGTAGGCCTAGTTAACAAAGTTTGCATAATATTTAAACTCTCTTCCAGCGACTGTGCAAATCTACTCGTACTAGTTACCTCCGAAGACCAGAAGGCAGATAAACAAAATATGATGCAATCGTGTTTAGGGTTGTACGAAGCACCATACCCATCTGGTTCGACGGGACCATACCCCATGAAGCTGTTGGTGTTTGTAGCCACTTGACTGGTGGACAAAAGGAACTTATTCGCTATCCTGTATGAGGTATCAGTAAATAATTTTGGCAATGGCGAAGCGGCTGTTGGTGATGTTTCTTTGGCGGCTTCTCTCAAACCTAGAATATGTATGTCTATACCTTGTCCTAGAATGTTTTCCACCATTTCGGTGGTTTGGGCGGCTACGGCTTCGTTCCATAATATAATCTTCCTATCATCGCTGACTAAATGAAAAGTTACCTGTGGAATGAGAATATTTAGTGTTAATTTGAACAAAAGTGCATTAGGAGAAACTGAATTGAAAATAAAATCTATTATTTGGTGAATAGCGAGGGCTCTTACTTCTCCAAATCAATGACGAGGAGTTGGTTTATCTTTGGAAAATGTTTTTATAGACTCCCTGCGGATTTGACAAAATAGTTAGATCATACGATTCACCAAATAATTCCTTGTAACAAGAAACATTAATTCTCAGAGAGTAACATGTACACGTGAACAGCGCTACTCAACTAAAAATTATTGCAGATGGTGCTTCAATACTTGATATTACAAATTATTGTACACAGCATTAGTCCAGTCATTACATACATTTGGAAATGCAAATGAACCGAGAAAGCCAAATTTTGGATTTTACGTGGGGGGGAGGCTAGAAAACCTTAATTTCAAATTGTCGACCAAAATAGCCTTGTGGGTTTTCCGCCATCTTGAAAAAAGGGATAGATCCAGTTTTTTCATCATAGATCGGTTCCCCTCGGTTCCAATACTTTTTTGTTGCTCTTTGTATGACCTACAATTATGGTTCCATGCATTTTCACGTATCGATCATCGTTATCGAGATATCGATCAAAAACCCATAAATTTGAGGAGAAAAAATAGTTTTTTGCTATTTCCTTTTTTCTCGTGAAAGATATCGAAAAATGTTCAGTACAAAACTTGTAGAGCGTGTTTATTTTTATTTTCGAGAGAAATTACGACCTCTAGCGCGCCGCAAAGAGAGTTTCCCCTTCCTGCTGAGATATTACGTAACAGCTCTTATGTTGATGTTATCGTTGGTGGTGTTGATACTCTGGAAATGGCGGAAGCCCGAGGTCAATTTGAATTGCGCGAGTGGTCCAGTAATGATTTACGCTTGTTAGATGGTTTACCTGAGTCTCATATAGGTAGAAAACCAATTTCTTTTGATAATGATAGTTGTTCTTGGTCTTGTATGGAATCAACGTTTGTGGTTATCTGGGGATGACCCTCCAAAAGTAATATGTAATATTTAGAACCAATATAAGGAACAGCTTTCATCCCTTGTGCATCTCTAAGTACCTCGTTTTATGCCCGTGTCCAGATATGCTAGTTGCGAGCTGTGGATTTTGTGACAGTAGTGGAAAGGGCTATGTTGATTTCATTTACTTGCGTTTTGTATTAGCAGATGTTCAGATTAGTGTCTTTTTGTATGCGCGAAATCGAAAGTGGCTCCCGTTCGGACTGTTAGTATTCCCCGTTTGGAGTTGTCTGTCGCTGTGTTACTGGCTAATGTCTAGCCTATTGTAGTCAGAATTCTAGAAGTGGAGCTTACAATCGAGATGTTGGTGGCTTGGTCCGACTCTGAGATTGCCCTAGGGTGGATAAAATCCCCTCCTCATCGATGGAAGACTTTCGTTTCCAAAAGAGTAGCTTATATACAGGAAAGTATGCCTCCTGATAGTTGTTTTCATGTTCCTTCTGTTCAGAATCCCGCTGATTTGGCTTCCAGAGGTGTTTCACCAGCGTTGATGTTGGAACAGTTTCATTGGTTCGCTGGTCCCAAGCTCCTTTATAATTCCACTACTTTTCCCGTCGGGTCCCTTCCTTGTTCTGATTGTGCCAGAATATTTGAGGAGGTGCGAAAGGTAACCTTGGTTTGTTGTGCCGATGTTAATTTTCTTGAAACGTTGTTATAAAAAAATTCTGATTTTGTGTTTATTCGACGTCATTTAGCTTGGATTTTGAGATTTGTTCACAATTTCAAGTTTCCCCTGGAGAAAAAAGCGGGTCCATTATGTTCCGATGAACTTTATGAGTCGCTGATCATTTTGGTTAAATACTCTCAATATAGATATCCCGAGAAAGAGTTAGAAGGAATCGGATTTTCAAAACACTTTCGAAAATTGTGTTTTATCGATGATCGCAAGGTAGTACGGGTTGTTAGTCGTCTTCGATATTTACCTGTTTCTGTTGATAAAAAATTTCCCTGTATATTACGTCGCGAAAGTCGATCAACTTATTTGCTTATCGACTATTATCATAAAAGATATTTTCATGCCGGATTACGTACCCTGAATTTTTTACTTGCCCAATATTATAAAAAATTTTCTTAAACAAGCTATACGCTCGATTTTGTCTAAATGCATTTCATGATGGAAGCAAAATCCTCGGCATTACCAACCTGTTATGGACAATTTACCCTTAGTCAGAATTTCCCAGATTAAACCCTTCCTTAATTCTGGCCTTGATTTTGGTGGTCCGTTTTATGTTGTGATGAATGGCTACCGAGGAGGTAAATCTGGTAAGGTGTATTTGTGTCTCTTTGTTTGCATGGCCACCAAAACTCTTCGCTTAGAGATAGCCTCTGATTTGGCCAGTGAAACTTTCCTCTTAGCTTTGCAACGTTTTATAGCTCGTCGTGGTAAAGTCGAGAACTTGTACTCAGATTGCAGTAGTGATTTTATTGATGCACCTAACTACCTTAAACATATGAAAAATGCTGCGTGAAATGAAAATATCTCGTTTCATTTTAATGCTGCCCCTGCAACACACCTTGGATGATTGTGGGAAGCTGGCATTGAATCAATGAAGATACATTTAGCTTTTATCATATGAGGAATTCAATACCCTTATAATTCAGATCGAATCCAATCATATGTTGACTCATATGAGTTCAGACCCTAATGATTTGTATTAATATAATTTAAGGGGAATCTTTCAGTTTCTTAAATGTACATGACCGATGTGATTGATAATGTCAACAAAGAGGTACCTATGAACTCCAAATATTAAAAAAAATAATTAACAAAATTAATAATTAGAGTGTTGCGGGGTGAGTTGCAAGATCAACCCGTAACATTTGATAAGCTATTTTTTGGTCTATCTTATTTAGAACTAAGAAGTTTAGCTTTTCAATACGCAGAATTCAATAAAACTCCGAACAACTTCAATGAACAAAACTGTCTAGCTGGTGAAGACTGGTTATACCTGTTTTTAAAAAGGCATCCCCAACTGACACTGAGAACACCAGAAAACACATCGGCAGCCAGGGCTTCTGGCTTTAATAAAGTTTCTGTCGACACATTTTTTACTCTATTGGCTGAACTTGAAAATAAATATGCCTTTTCTGCCAGCAGAACGTACAACTGTGATAAGACCGGTATAACCACTGTCCCAAATAAGCCCACAAAAATTATATCCGTAAAGGGTAAAAAGCAGGTGGGAAATTTTACATGTGGTGAGAGAGGCACTCTAATTACAGCCGAAATTTGTGTTAGTGCTTCGGACCACTACGTTCCACATCTTCTTATTATTCCTCGTCAGAGAAGAAACTTATTGACGAGGAAGTATTGTGACTTTTCACAAATCCGGATTGATGCAGACAGAAATAATGAGCGATATCGGGTTTCCTTATTTTTTGTAACGTACTCATCCAACCGAAAATGATCCTGTTTTTCTAATATTAGACGGGCATTCAACATATCTGGAAAATTTGGCTTTAAAAGAAACAGCAAGGCAACACCATGTTCATATTTTGGTAATCCCTCCTCATATATCACACAAGCTTTAACCCCTTGACGTAAGCTTCATGTATACTTTAAGCAATTATTATACTCAAGAGGTTAGAAACTGGCAGAGAAACAAACCAAATAAATTTGTTGAATTACAAGATGTAGGCCAAATTTTTAGTAAAGCCTATGCAAGGGCACTCTCAAATGCAGAAAATGGTTTTAAGTCAACAGGTATTTTCCCACAGATAATACAAAATTTGCAGACATAGATTTTGAACCGTCACAAATAACAGAAAAATATCTTTTAAAGAATCCCTGATCATTTTCCAGCAACAGCTTTTGTTCAACCTAAGAAAATTGGTTGTGAACCTTTGGCTTCTCTTGATTCAGTCAGTCAGATAAGTGAAGAAACAACTGAACTTGAAATTGAAACTTTAGTAGGTAAAAATGATGAACACAATCAGACAACTCCGAATACTAGTGATTTAGCAATTCCGTGTCATTCATTTTATACTGTGAAGAACACTTCTCTGAAAGATCACATATATCTCCTTTAACACGTGATTAGGCGCGCAGGTTAATAGAACGCGTTTAGGCGCTGGAAGTCCAGTAGACTCCTGATTGTTTATCAATGTTTCATTGACAATGATTATAGTGTTTTACCCACACCCTTTCGTCACTTACTACCAATAATTAATGCAATAAATATTTTATTAATAATGTATTTAGAAAATAACAAAATATTTTTTCTCCGATTGGCAGCAAATATTAATTTTGCTGACACATATCAATCAGCAAAGTATTACTTACCTAGGCAGCAAAGTGATTATACTCAATTGGAATAAAACATTTGACGTAGACATTTATTAGCAATTAATACATAACACTTTTAACAAGAATTTAAAAACATATGTTTAGTTGTTATTAACATTGATGGTAAAATTACTACAATTTTGAACGAATAGGCCAGCTTTTCTTTCCTCAGATACCGTTCTCTCTACATTAATTATATTACCAGTTTGATTCGTCTCATAAGTAGTTCCTATATTTGTCAAAATTTTTCCACAAATGCTGGTTTTACTTGCCATTGAATCTTCAATGTACCCTTCTGCTATAGTTGAGGATTTCCACCCACCATGTCGTTTCAACATTGTTATGTCACCTCCTGCATTCACAAGTGGCAGAACTTCTGCGGAGGCAGTGTCCCGTATATTCCTTAGCATTTGGCAACATTCAATAGACAGCTATTTATTGAGGTATTTTACCAAATTTATGGATTCCTACAAATTGCTTTATGGATTTACCTTTTACGTATTTGAAAAAAAATCTTGTGTCTTTTAATTCAGCAGGCCGATGAGCTATATATTTTCTAACAACATCCAAATATTCCATTATTACGAAAGACCTGGAATTTTTCGTCTTCGTGTTTAATAGGGATACCAATAGTTTATTGTTCATATCTTCAATATTTTCTAACTTTAAATTCAAAAGTTCTTCGCAGCGACATGCACCCGCAATTCGAAAAATCAATATAACCTAAAAGAATGGATTATAAATATTTTCTCTCCATGGTATAGATATCTTATTCAAAACTTACTTTTACTAATAATATTCATCATCTGGTGCATCCAGTAAAAAGTTTATAATATCTTGTTTTTCGAAAACTCGGGACTTCTTTGCCCTGTAGCCTTCAGATGACCGTTTTAAATATGCCCGCAAATACAAGTATCTTCCTATATCTACGCCATTTTCAACATTCATAGTTGCCTTCAACATGGAATATACAGACGAAAGGGTAGAACTCTTCATTCTTTGAGATGATCCAGCAAAATAAGCAAGTAATACATTCTCCGAAAAAGTCTTCGCATTTTTCTCCATGCATTAATACATAAATCGTTTATAATTTCCTTCATATTTCATCCGAGACTTCTCCGGCAACAAATTCAACTCTATATTTTTTGCCACCTCCCTTATTTCTGGAGGAGTAAGTACTTCCAGGTCGCTATCACTGTCCATTATATATCAATTTAAATATACCGATATTTTTTCGCACAACTGTCAGAAATTTCATGAATTGTCAAACTATAATTATTATGGACATTTCCATAGCATCTCGCTACGCTCGGCTATGAATTCAGCCTCGGCAGTCAATCTACTACTTTGCTGCCTAGTTAAACAAATAACTATTTTACATTCAATTTTACAGACAAATAAATTATTCTGTATCCGTTGCAATATCCCCTTCAATATTTTCGATACAGTTCTGGCAAATTTTGACTGTATGCAAATTTAAGCACAAGTAGATACCGCATTTTCTACTATTGTGTTTTATATTTTCCCTTTTCTGCTTGGTAACAGGGGCCACAATATTTTCGTTTACGATATGGAAATATATCTGCTGTTGCTTCTTCTACACGTTCAGTTATCTTATATTTTTCTAAAAGAACTTGCAACTCTCTTGGAAGATTTCGGCATAACGCTCTTCTTTTCAATTGAGGTTTGGCTAAATCTAATGACAATTTTTTTAGGAAATCTCGTCTATGCACATATTCTTTGCCGTTGCCGAGATATATTACCCGAGAACTTATTCCCGCAATGTTCATAATATGGTAAAATATTACCATGGGCCACGGTCTTGTGCTTCGTGCAACATTGTATGTGCCACATAATTTGTCAACGATATCAACACCTGCTTTAGTTTCATTATAGAACTGAATTATTTCAGGTTTTTTATGTTCATCCTCTGAAACTGTAGTACTGGATGTGTGATGACTCGAGAGTAGCACCACAGTCTTTCCTTTTTTGGGTACATATGAAACAAGAGTTTCTTTTTTGGTATATCCAAAAATACTGTCATACTGATTCCTGTTCTTTGCCAAAACAAAAACAGACGGTACTTCTCTTTTATTTTTTCTTATTGTTCCTACGTATGAAATTTTTTTCTTCACCAGTTCCTGGACTAGTTTTAAACTCGTAAACCATGTAATATTCCGGCCGCTTCCAAATATTGGTGCTGCTAATCTCAATAGAACATTTTCTGCAGAATTATTCTTCCTGTACGGCCTGATATATTGACGAAATCCACAGCGCCCACGAAATGCTGGAAGCATTTCATCAACTATAACATTCTGCCCAATATGATAATGAGATTTACAGTTTTCTAAAAAAATTTCTCTTATCGGGGCTAATTTATCGACCGCCTTCCTTTGAGGCATTGTAAAGAAATCATCAAATCGAACACATCTAATAAGAAACCTGAATATTTTTTCTGACATTGTCATTCGGAATATGTCAATTCCAAGAAAAAAAATCGGAAAGTCTTTGGTAGTTGCCTCGAAATACTCCTGCCAAATATAGAAGAGCTAAGAATGCTTCTATTTCTATTTGATTTGTTTCTGTGCAGTCTCTTTTTCGCGCAAATTTTTCTCTAATGCTGTTTATATAATTGTTTGTATTTTCTACTAGCAAAGATAAAATACGATTGTCAAAGAATAAACGCCAACTGTCCGTTTCTTTTTCAGCATTCTTAGCCGTCCGGTCCATAACACCAGGAAGTCTGCATAAAATATATTATGTGGAGGAGTTTGCGCCATGGAAATTTTCGCCATTGTGTGGGCTGCAATCAGAAATAGAAATAATATAGACAAAATATTTATATTTTGAGTTTTTAGTTTTACTTTCAGAACACAAATATGAGCATACGAATAAGTTATATTTCAACAAACAAAAATATTTCTTTTTTGGTTTACTTACCACAGTAAAAATCTATACTAGCATTTTCTACTTCTTCAAGATTTTTTTCAATTTCGTGATCTGTATCCGAATCATTTGTTCTAGTTTCCAGATTATCTCCAGTTTGAGATTCATCTGATTCTTCAAAATCATCTTCAGGAATGTAATTATCTTCCAAATTAATTTTTCCATCCATGAGGCGATTAACTCCTCAAATATCTTCAGATTTACTTAGGTCATAAATTTTTTTACTCGAACAAAACTGGACCGAAACTTCGAAAACTCAGCAACAAATGCACCGACGAGGTTAGGCGCTAGGAGTCTAGTAGATTCCCAGAATTCGATAGGGTTGCGGAGTGTTTTATAGGCTCCAATAGAAACATCACAGGATACAACTGGTATAGTTTAATGGAATTTGTCGATAAACTGAAGAAAAATAATTTATTTGACTTACGTCGGGTCTTTGAGGAAAAATGAAATATGTATACCACATGAATTCTTACCAAACAGAAAACGTGTAATCCAATCAACGTGTAATCTGAGTTTGGATTTATTTCATCATCCACCGTAGTTAGATATATACTAAAAAAGTAGAAGAGATATATTACTTGCTGCCATGCATCATGACAATTCCGTCAATGAAACAACCAATAAGCCGGAGATAGTTCATTTTTATAATGAAACTAAATATGGAGTTGATAGTATCAAACAGAACCACCCGTTGGTCCATGGAACATTTTTTGCTATATTGAACATTGCAGGTGTAAATTCTCGAGTATTGTACCAATTTGCATCAAACCGGTAAGAAATAACAATATATTCATTTATCAAAACTTTTGGCAAGCAATTCATTGATGAACATCTGCAATTCAGAATATCCAACACAAAGGTGCCTCCAGTCCTGATTGCTGAAATATTGGTAGTTTCCTATTTCTAAGCTACCTCAAGCACCGGTTGTAAAAAGCAAGAGAAAAAGATATGCCATATGCCCAACTAACATGGATAGGAAGAAAGCCACTCAGTGTGACATATCGAGGGCAAAAGTGCAGTACCTCGTATTTTTTTTAATCAATTTGGGTTTTTACTTGCAATCAATACAGCAGCGTGCTCCATCTATTGTAGTGTTCAGAAAAATTAAAAGGTAGCTGTTTTACCGGTTAGAACGAAAAGAGCATTACCTCGTATAAGAATGGGCTGTTTTCTAAGTGCAGTTACTCATATAACTGTCGTCGGCCATTGTGTTTATAGTTGAAAAAGTTGCAGTAAGTATTATTGCTCTCACATTTCAAAGTATATCATGTAACATTTTGCTGTATTTCGCGTATTTTAATAGTACTATGACAATCATAAAAATCATAAAATAGACACTAGTCGGAATGATGGAATTCATTTAAATATGTCAATTTGTGTTAATGCTTCATTATATTGTGTGTGTGGCTTTAGTGTCAACAGGCTAGTAGTTAATCACTCCAACATTATTTCAAATCAAAGTGGTACGTACCATCTATAAAATTTTTATTTTCATATGGTCATCAAGTTAAATCCAATCATGAGTATTTAGTAGAAAATGATTGATTTATTTTAAGGATTCACGTATCAAATCCACAATTCGTAGGAATTCATTCATGAAACTGATAGTATAAAAACGTACAGTCAAACTTTCTTATCAATATAAGAAATACCACCTATAAAGGAGGTCACATACGTTTGAAATTAATTTCCATATGATGAGTGATATCACAATTAAGCAACTTATGGAAGCAATTATCAAAAACAGGAGTGAAATCAAGTGTTCAATCGAAGCCAGTGACCCTAGACTATTACTGAATTTCGAAGAACTGAAAAATAGAGTGTTACATCATGAAAAAGAAAATCAAGACCTGAAAGAAGAAATTGAAGAAATCGGAAAAGAAAAATAACGTGATTATTTTTGGGCTGACTGAAAAGAGCGAAACCCCTACTTGTGATATTATATGCCAGAAAATGAATTCATCATTCTCCATCTCTCTCGCCCACGATTTTTATTTTCTCGGGAACAACGATACCAGCCCCCTGAAAGTCGAATTCAAAACATTCCTAATAAAAAAGGAAGTACTACAAAAAAGGCAACACCTAAAAGGCACAAATATTAGCATTGTGCACGATCAAACACAGAAACAGAGAGTGGAAAGTAAGTTACTCCGAAAGTACCTTCTGAAGGCTAGGCAAGAAGAAAATAATACTTGCTATATAAAAAACAACAAACTACATGTGAATACAGAAGTATACCGAGTCTCAGGTCTACTAGCCCTTGAAAATCAAACTGTAGAAGAACCGAAATCAATTAGTGCTCCATCGACTACAACTCCCGAAACACAGCCAGAAACCAGACAACAGCAGAAAATAAGAAAAACTTCTATTACAAGCAACCAGCAAAGATCTTCCAGTGCCAGATTACAAGAAAAGAAGAAATAATTGCAGTGATCACGTACCTACCTCACACTTGTAACAAAATATTTCATTTATGACCTAATTTATATTTATAATGATTCAATCCAGCTTTGTCTTTTTCCCAAACGAGGAATGGATCAGTTCATTAGAGATTACAGTTATAGGGAGTTCGCAACAAAGTTTTTGGATAGTGCAAATAATTTCAACACTTTGAGGTTTGGAAATGATTACTTAAAAATCTGTCAACAAAATGTACGAAGCATATCCAAAAACTTTGAAAAATTGGAAGTTTTTTTAAATCAATTCAAAGAACCTTTCGGCTGTATTATTTTAACAGAAACGTGGAAAATTCAGAATAAGCATTTTTTCGATTTAGACGGATATGAGTCAGTTTATAATCAGGGAACAATAAACCAAAATGTTAGCGTTATAGTTTATATAAGGAACTCTAGGAAATATAAAACAAACATCGTTAAGTTAGGTCCGTGCAAATTAATTGAAGTTTTGATCGATATGGGCGAATGTATAAAAATTGCCTGTATTTACAGGCCTCCATCCACCAACGAAAAAGAATTCGTTTTGGAACTCCAAAACTACCTGGGTCAGCAACGGTACAATGAACATTACTTCGCAATATTAGGCGATATAAATATAAATCTCTTTTCAGACAATAACCTGACTAATGATTACCTTGATATCCTTAGTGAATTCAATTTCACATCGACAATAAATATCAGTACAAGGACACAAGATGAATCGAGTACCTGCATCGACCATATATTTGTTAGGGCTCAAGATGGCGATTTAGAAAACAAATGTTCTGCGTTTATTTTAGATAGTCACATATCTGACCATAAAGCCACTATAATGTCTTTAAAACTAGTAAATGAAAATGTTCAAACTGAAAACCATCATCAGGCCATCGTCTCAAAACGTATTGATTATTAAAAATTAAAAATAAACTTAAGAGAATTAAATTGGAATACTTTGTACGAAATGAATGACCCCGTACTTGCTAATTCATTTTTCTCAACGAAAATCTCTGAAATTATAAAAGACAGCACTGTGACATTCAAGAAGAGCAAATTAATCAAAAAAAAGATTGGATTACAAAAGGAATTATGAATTCAATTATCAGTAGAGACCGCTTATTCAAAGAATATCGAAGGAACAAAAACAATTTGGAACTGAAACAGAGATTTATTACTCATAGGAATAAACTCAATACATTAATAAAAATAACCAAACAAAATTATCACAGTGCTGAAATAGAAAAAAGTAAAAATAATCCCAACCAGCTATGGAAAGTTATCAATTGTATAACAGGACACAAAAATAAAAATAATGTTATAAATAGTGTGTTGAAAGAGGATAATAGCCTCACCGAAACAGATTTCGAAATGGCAGAAGCATTCGCAAATTTTTTTACCAAAGTTGGACAAGATCTCGCAAAAAACATAAAAACCCCATTATCACACCTTCATCCATAAAAATTAATCCCAACTCCATGTTCTTGACACCTACCACGGAAGAAGAAATATTTGACATAATAAACACTCTAAAAAATCATAAGGCGCCTGGAGTCGACTGCATTACATCCGAAACCCTAAAAGAAATAGCGTGGGAAATTTCATCCCCATTGTCATTTACCATCAATCTCTGTTTTGAAAAAGGTGTTTGTCCTCCCGAACATAAAATATCTGTCATTAAACCTCTAAATCGGGTAATAAACAAATTATATCAAACTACAGACCACTATCTTTGATTAATAGTTTTGCAAAAGTTTTCGAAAAAGCGATAAAATCACGCCTGGGGTCATTTATCAAGAAATTCGGATTGTTGAACGAAAATCAATTTGGATTTCAAAAGAACCGATCAACGGAGGATGCAATTTTAGCCTTGACGTCTAGAATGTATGAAGCCCTCGATAACACCAAACCAGCATTATGTATTTTTCTTGTCCTTGCTAAGGCATTTGACACCGTAGACCATGCACAATTATTGGGGGCCTTGCAAAATATGGGTTGTAGAGGGCGTGCTCATGAGCTTTTTAGAAGTTATATCTCAAACCGCCAACAAATTGTCAAAATCTATGACAATATCAGTAATGATAAGGAAGTGGAATGCGGAGTACCACAAGGTACCGTTTTAGGTCCACTATTATTTATAATCTACATAAATAGCTTGCTTAATATCAATACCAGCGGAGAAATCTTCAGTTTTGCTGACGATACTGCAGTGCTTTATACCGCTGACACATGGAATGATCTGAAACGGAATGCTGAGAATAATTTCACTAAATTCATAGACTGGTTCGATCACAAGTTGTTGACGATCAATTTCAAAAAAGCCGTGGCACTTCCACTTTCAAGCTACGTGAATGGATTACCTGACTTCGATACACTAGATATTACATATGACAACCAAATTATTGAAATTGAACTGACAGATAAAATGAAATATTTAGGTGTCACAATAGATCGCCACTTGAGATGGAATATTCACATTGCACAAGTCAGTAATACGCTTCGGACAATGATATATGAATTCAAATATCTTGCTAAAGTAATGAAAGTACCTCAATTGAAAATGGTATATTTTGCCCTTGTTGATTCTAGGATAAGTTATGGTATTATAGGGTGGGGAGGACTAGCTTCATCAAATCTGGAGAGGATCAATGTACTGCAAATTTTTTTTCTGAAAATCATTTTGAAAAAGGACCGTAACTTTTCAAGTGATGCTCTCTATGAAGAAAGCAGAATACTTGACCCACGTCAGATTTATTTTTATAAAATAGCATTGTGTTGTCAAAAAAACAAGAATAAGTTCTTGCTTGTTTCCCATTTTCATGAGACTAGAAATAAAACCAATAAAAGATTTGTCCTATCAACTCCAAATAAAACTGTTGGTCAAAAATGTTACACCTTTCTTGCCCCTAGAGTCTTCAACTACCTTCCCCAGCAATTGAAAAGTATAGTTAATCATAATTCATTTAAATCGAAGCTTAAGCAGTTTATTTTGATAGAAGATAGAAGAAAAATACATCATATATTAGAGAATAAACTGAATGTATAGAGTAGCACTTATAATTTCACATTTGGCTTTCTGCTTATGTTTAGTAGTCCCGTCTTTTTTGGTATTAAATTGAAAATTGGAACTTGATGTTCATATTACTAGTAACAATTCTTTTTGCGGACAGCCTGTAGGCTTTGTTAATTTGTCACTAATAGACATACACTTACTGTTAATTAAGAAAACATAATGTACTACACCGAAATTGTTGCCAACTCTCTAATGATGTTCCGCATGGTTCGCAAAAGTCCAACGCAGACAGCCCTTTGGCTTTGCGGTTTTGCGGATTTATGCTGAACATTCTTGATATGTTTTGAGATAGTATTATGATGATTAGTCTTAACACGTTTTTATTGTATACACTATCCGCAGACAGCCAATTAGGCTTTGCGGTTTCTTTTTGTTTATTTGTCCGATTATTTATGTAATTATATTTTTTTGTATTGTGTAAATAAACATTATTATTATTATTATTATTATTATTATTATTATTATTATTATTATTATTATTATTATTATTATTATACGGGTTCCTGCAGTGACTAGTCGTGCTACAAAATGTATCAGGTACGAGGTACTGCAGTAGATTTTGTAAAATAAATTATTTTGTTATAGATAATAATGGGATCCCGCGCCAAAAAAATTTTGAATTTAGCATTAGGCATAAAAGAATATACCAATAAATTGTCAAATAACCTAAAAAGAGAAAGTGGCAACGACGACTTAAACGACTGTAATAAGGAATTTAATTTCTCAAACAATGAATTACCTGTACTTGCAATTAAAGGACATGAAACACAAAATCGACCAGAATAAAATAATGCTGTGGTAGTTGAACAAGTTGAATCAACTTTTGATCATTTTTATAACGTGAGTGCTATTGATATAGAAAACGCAGACATTATATTTCATGATCTAGACAACTACATTAATAATTATCAAGATCTACAGAACACTAAGACACACTCGAGCATTAGCACTATCTTTAATGAAAACAATAATTTACATACAGAGTCGGATGGGAATCTAAGCAATGAAATAAATCAAGATGAAGCAGAGGTTTCATCTAATGATTCAATTCATATCGACCCAGTTATAAAATGGAAGGAGAAGAATATTTAGGTTTCAGATAACCATGACGGCAGAACAACACTGTTAATGACAAAATGAAACCACAAAAAAAAGTAAAACCAAGATGTGAATGCGTAGAAGCAAACAACAATTCCCGGAAATGTAACTTATTAACAGAAGAAAATAGATCAGCACTTTTTTAAAATTTTTGGGAAAACATGTCATGGGATCAGCGAAAAATTTTCGTATGTAATACCGTAACGATAAAAGCAGCAAGCAAAAATGAGCTGGTTCTAGAAGAAATTTTACATTAGACTATACTTCAAAAGTAAACCACGAGAATATTCCGGTATGCAAGAAGATGTACTTAAATACAACCTGTCTTGGGGATTGGTCAGTTAAGAATTGGGTGCTTAAACATACTGACGGTATTGTGGAAAAAAACGAAACTGTCATTGAATCAAGACCACCTAGGACAAACGACTTCGAAGAGGACGCAGCTTATATGAGACAATTTTTAAGGTCCCTTAACAAGTTGTCAGCTCACTATTGCCGAAAAGACACCAATAAAGAATACCTTGAGCAACATTCTCAATCAATAGCTCAACTGCACAGAGAATATGAGATTAAATGTAAAGAAAACGGCAGGAAGCGCCTTTCTGTTACCAAACAATCTTCAATGATAAAAGAGTTAAATATAGGATTATTCACACCTCGAAAGGATCGTTGTGATGACTGCTATAAATAAGAAAATGGTAATTTGGCAGAAGATTTATTTATCAAACATAGAAGTGAGAAAGATCGGGCAAGGAAAGAAAAGGGAAGGGATAAAAAGAGAGCCATAGATGGGTAATGCAATTTGATTACCATGGATGTTCAATCTGTTAAACTTGCTCCTCAATTAAGGGCTAGTTCTCTATATTATAAAGTTAAACTGTGTTGCCATAATTTTTCACTGTACGATCTTGCAAAGAAATTAGGAACTTGTTACTGGTTTAATGAAACCAAAACTGACTGTCAAGCTTCTACATACGCTTCTTGTTTAGTAGATTATCTTAAAGAAAATTATTTGGACAAGGATGATAAGCGAGATATTATAATATTTTCTGATGGATGCACGGCTCAAAACCGAAACAGCATTTTATCCAATGCATTGCTTCATTTAGCTGAGACTTATGACGTAACAATTATACAAAAACTTGTTGTTAAAGGCCATTCTCAAATGGAATGCGATAGCATCCATGCTACCATTGAAATATGTTTAAAAAACAGAGACATCTATTTACCGAGTGATTATTCCCGAATAACCAAAGAAGCTAACAAAAAAAAACCTTACGGAGTAAAAATGCCAGACTTTGATTTTTTTCTCAATTATGGCCATAAACCACTAATGAAATACGATTCAATTCGTCCCGGCAAGGTGACGTCGGATCCTGTGGTGACAAACATAAGAGCTCTTCAGTCCACTTCAAAGGGAGAAATTAAGTATAAACTTAATTTTGATGAAGAATTTCAGGTGATTAATAAAAAGTAATAATTATTATAATGTTATATAATATGAAATTCTATAAATTACAGATACTTCCCAGAAGACCAAAGACACTGAATTTAGCTGGTGCAGTATTTACAAAGTTGCACAGTAGACTACAAAAAATTACAAAGAAGAAGTTTGACCATTTAAATGAAATAAAACAAGTTATACCGAAAGATTGTTGGGCATTCTATGAATCATTAGAAGATGATTAGTAATAATAATCCAGCTAAGAATAATCGTTTGTTATTACTTATCACACTTTATACTTATTGTGTAGTTTTTGTTGTTCTGTATTTTAAAAGAATTTGATGTTATGTTTCTATTTTTATATGTAAAAATAAATTTCAAATATTTATCCTTAAATTTTTATTATTTACTTACTGTTCATTAATACTTTTAATTAATAAATAGTTTATGTAGATATACTCTTGATGCAATAGCTCGTAACCCAGTGAACATGGTCACGTTATTATGACGTACATTTTTGGTCATTAATAACGTCAGGATCACCAAGAAAATGACGTGAGAATGACGAAAAAATCACGGCCTAATGTCACAGCCCAAAGACGTCATTTATAGCCGTGAAAATGACGTGTAACAGAGACGTTACAGTGACGTGATAATAATCTGGTAATGACGTCATTTAAATACCAGATGAGGACGTAGGAGAGGGGACATCTCATGTTGATAGGATTATATCGGCATCAGTCCTAATATTAATTGTCTTTATTCTACTTATTGAGTTTTTATATTATACAAAATATATATATGAAATTATTTGATATGTGTATATATAATAATAATTAAAGTTATTATATTTAGATTTTATAAAGCAATTACATTTCTAAAATCACACAATAAGTATCAGAAAGACAACAATAAATGGGCACCCAATTTAATTGATTAATAAATAAATTCTGTTGACAAAAATTATAAAATTTTATTGTAATTTCATACCTAAATAAAATATATTTACAAATTATTTTTTGATAAAAATAAAATATATATTTGGTTTAACAAAATAAAATTCTCACTCATTAAATTCGAATTACATATCACAATTCGACTCAAATAAAATGACAACTAAAAAAATTATAGATGTTTATAAAGAACAATCAGTAGTATAAAAAACTATTAGTAAGAAACATTTCCGAAATAAATATATTAATTTAAATCTGTGTTAAAAATAGAATGTATTTTGAATCCAATGGTACAATAAAAATGATTTTTAATTTTTTTGAGTTGTCACATTATTTGAGCCAAGGTGCTATATTATAAAATAAAAAAATGGTTTTGACAATGAATTTATAGAAGTGTAATAATCGAAACCTAAATTTATATGTCCATTAAAGTATGGAGAATCGGAAATGACACATATTTTTGTTCTGGCAAGGGTAATAGCATACACTTGCAAGTTATAATAGTAATAGGCCATTGTTTATTATAATCAGACAAATCTGAAACTGTGTATGTGTTTAATATATTTGAATTAAGTGGATACTTGTAGAAAGGAGAACTTGACTGAAACATTGTTCCTATTATAATTGATTCACTTTTATAATTAAGTATAATATTAATTATTTCAATGACTAAATTATTTGCAATCATGGCATGACAGTTACTAAAGAGTGTGAGCGAATTGAAAAAACCAAGCCTTTATAATGATTTTTTTTATATTGTTTACCTACATAGCCGGAATATGGCAATTTTCCAGTAAAGTGTTGCATTTCATGAATAATTCTATTTTGTGGTAATGATGACCTGATACTAGAAAACAAATTGTCTATTTCATGTAGTATGTTGCAAATTTGTTGTAATGGATTATTTTGTCCATGAATTAAACTTTTAAGTTTCCCTAAATAATTTTCAAAAGGAAATGCTGATATTTCATCCAAAGGACCATATATGTTTACATCATCACATAAATGACATAATACATGCACATTATATACAAGAAATTCAATACCATACATTTTTTTACAATGGTTAACAAACATATCCAATAAAGTTTTAGGTAACTCCAATTTTAAATTTGTAATATGTTTTTTGGAAACTAATATTGAAATTGCACAATGTAATAGCATAAAATGTTCATCTCTAAGAACAACTGGCCCAAAATATAATAAAAAATTTCTGAATTCCGTAGCTTTCCAAAAACTTAAATCTATTAAAGATCTCGGCTTTCTATTAAACTCTTCAGGGATATATTTCTGCAGGGAAATTAGATGATTTGACATCGTGTTTATAACCTGATTTCCTAATCTTGTCTTCATAGAAGATTTTACATTTCCTTATTTAAAAGCTTACGCATTACTCCTAAGCAAATGCAATGCATATAGTCAAGAGGGAAATGAGATATAAATTTAATCTCAGGAATTTTAAGTAAAGGTGATTCACCTAGATGATGTTCAGGATCTGATTGTAAACGAAAACTAATATCAGTACGACTGGCAGAATTAGTTTTATTTAATATAACTCTTCCATATTCTCCCCTTTCTATACATTTATCACAAGAGGAATACCCTCCATGAGATTTAACACATTTAATAAATGCTCTTGCAGGGGCATCGCACACAAAACTATGTATTTCAATCTTATATTTAATATCATCTATTACAAACCCATTTAATAATACCATCTGTAAATCATCGACAAAATCTTCTAAATATTTAAATAAGGGATTTGGTTTTTCTATGCCGCAAAATATCCCAATTACAAATGGTTTAAAATTTTTAATGTTTTTGATAATAGCCAATATGGGCCACAAACTACATTTTGAGCTACGAAAGAGTGGTAACCCATCTATATTAAAACAAATTTGAAATATAATATTGTTTGGAATCTGGTCATAATGTCTCAAATAATTTATCAGTGCGTTACTTAGGCCAAAATGATAATATTTGCCATTGGTTAATGTTTTAAAATTTGTTATAATGGGGGTTTTCAAAAGAGTTCTGCTATCTAAGGGAATTTTAGGGTGATGTTTAGCAAGAATGTGCAAAAGATCAGTGAGAGCTCTTCTTGGTATATTGTGTTGTATTGTTGCCCAGTATTTTAAATCAGTAGTTAATTTACTATTAGATAAATTTTCTGGATTAAAATTTATTATTTCACTACTAGAAGAATTGTCAACATGAAAAAAATGCCTGTTACTATTAACACTATCATCTGAATAACTAATATTACTATTGCCAGTACCTGCTGCATCTGAATTACCATTATTATAATTTAGAAAACTTGAATTATTGATTTTATATTCCAAAGGGTTGGTGATTACAATTTCAGGCACATTATTAAGTGACTGAGTTTCCAAAATGGTTGAATTATTTTCTGCATTACCTTTTTTAACGATTCAGCTACTCTTCTATAAATTTGTCTTTTAGAAACTAAGTCTTTTTTTCTTCTTTCTATTTTTCTATTCATTATTATATTTGAGATTCGGATGTATTGTTTACTTCTTTCTTGAGCCGCTGTGGTGCGTGCTTTAACCAGACTTTCATATTATCTTCAATTTGTTTTTCAGTTACTTCAGGAGATGTCTTGCTTTTTACTGCATCTAAAAATATTATCCAATTAATTACTTAAAATCAATACTTAATATAAAAATAAAAAAAGGTTGATTTATATTTTGAAACATTTTTAATACTCTATAAGCCTTAAAAATTTGGAAATGCAGACAATTAATGTTTCAAAAACTATAGATGATTCTTTAAATCACTAATATATAATATCCAAAATTAAAATATACTTACTTACAACAGCAATCTTTATTTTCAAGTTCCCGAATGGTTGCTTTCCCATTCGTTTTCCCCAAAAACTGAAGTCTTTTGCAAGTAGATTGGTTAATATATGTTTAAGTATGTTATTCACTTGTGAGACAACATCACGTCCACCCAAACTGGATAAATATAACACCTGTAAAATAGTTAATATTATGAAATATGTTTTAAGTATGGGACCTATTATAACTTACAAAGTTTTGAAAGTTATCTTGGTTTTCTAAATAATTTTCGAATATATCAAGATCTTCTTTTGTATTCAAAGGTAATTGGACAGGTATGTCATCTGGTAAAGTTCTTAACAATGTATTTGTCCTTGAATAATATTTTCTTTGAAAATTTAGAATCTCGTTATTTTGCTCTTTAATTTGATAGAGTAATGGTAAAACTTGTTCTTCTAAAACTGCAATAGAAAAGTTTTTACTTATGTTATATATTAAAACAATAAATTTATGTACCTGAAGTATTATGCGTAGAAGAAACTTCTCTTGTTCGACTCTTCGTACACAGTTCTCGTCTTGATTGTGCTGTTATTGTGGGAGTAGTGTTATTTTCAATAGATGTACTTGGTGAAATTAACAATGAGGGTGTAAGATCCGATGAAATTAGTGGAATTTTTGGTGGTCTTGGATGAATATTCCCTGTATTACCTAAATGTTTTTTGATGACTCCAGGCAATGTCGTTTCATCATCATCACTGCTTAAACAATCGTCAAATCTTGAAGGCTTACATGTTTTTCGTTTGATGGTATGTGTCTCATTGTTTATTGTTAATTCATCATCATGATCTGTTTGAACATCAGATGTTAATTCATATTGTGCAATTTTTTTATTTGCTGTATGAATATCATCTGCAAAAAAATATACATTTTCTCTTTAACACAAAAAGGACAACTTTTATAATTACATTAACATTTCAAGTTGATCTAAAGGTATATCAGACTTCATCACTTTAAAATGTACAGAAATTAAAGAAGTGTTGCTAAATAAATTATTTTATTAAAAAATAAACTTACCACTCTCGAAAAGAATTCTTGTTATATTATACAGAACCCACTTTCCTTCAACAGGAACTTCTCCTTTCATCAAAGCGTTTTGAAATCGATATTGTTGTTTATACGGGAGCCAAAAAGCTTCTTTTTTCTTGGGCGTAAGCCACTCCACTCTAATTGTACTAATCCACGGAAATCCTTCTTTATCTTTCTCTGCAAACTGAACTCCTACGAACGCCATTTTTTAGGTTAGATGAGCAGAGGTGGCCACGTGAGATACTTAATTTTATTCCACCGCTTATCACGGTAAACTACACATTAAGCAACCGTTAAAAATAAAAATAATTATTGAAATTTAATTTTTACTTACTTTTGATAAACAACTATATATTCATATAAACAGATGCATCAAGCCCCAAACGACAAACAACTATACTTGTGGCTTGTGGTTGTGGAAGCAGTGGTAGGTGGCTTTGCGTGCGCATAGTTTGTGATTGGCTTAGCGCGCCGTTACGGTTCATATTATACTCGTCCCGCCAAATTTAAAATTACATATATTTCAGTTTTTACAATCAATATATATTATACTACTTTGAATGTGATAAAAAATAAATATATATATTTACTATTAATTATTTCTATTGATTTATTAAAAATCAAAAATACTGGGATAAAAATATAGATTTAACGTATAACTGTAAGTATATTATTATATAAATAATATATATGATGATCATAAAGCATATTTTTAACTGAGTACAAAAGTTATTTAGGGACCAATTAAAAACGTGATAATGACGTGACTTTTGAACGTCTCTTAGACGTCCAAAATTCAACGTGAATATGACGTTATATTTTGGTGTGCTGACGTCGTAGACGAATAATCACCTATAAACGACGTGATATTGACGTGACCATGTTCACTGGGAACTTCCTTACATCTATTAAGCAGTACCTCGTATATAATTTATAATTTTTTAAAATACTACAAAACACATAACACGATATTATTTATTAGTATCAAATAAACGGAATTTTCAAAACAAATACAAAATAAGCATCATAGTCGTTTTTTCGCTCTCCTGTAAAGTTGCAAAAAAAATTATACGAGTTACTGCACTTTTGCCCTCGATATGTAAATTGCCCATTAGCAATGAATGTAAAAAATGGTGTCCTAAGTGTTTTGAGGAGTCGGCCCTGATCGAAAACTACACAACGTGTTTTTAAAATCAGCTCCGAGAAATTCGTACATCACAGTGAAATATCATAAATAATTTAAGTAAAAACAGTATACAAGTGATCATAACTACATAGTGAATGACACGGACTAACAAAGTAAGCCTAAATTTGCTTTTTTATTAAGAAATTGTGTTATATTTCAACATAAACACATTCATTCAATAACAATTAAAACCGGCATAGTACCATTTACCAGCCTTATCAGTTGGGTCCGATGCGGGACAGAGCCGTATTCAGGCAAAACGAACCTTAGCGGAACATGGAAACCGACAATATTATAACCAGCGACAACATCAATAATCAGTCACCTTTATCTCAACATGTACCTTCAGCTCAACACTCAATTCCAACTCAACATTCAACGATACCAAAACAACAAGTCTTACCTCAACCTCCACCTTCATCTCAACCTTCGTACTCCAAAGTAGCTAGCCAACCTCAACAACCTACCATACCCACTTTCCCATCTAAACTTCAAGCCATCGTTTTTAGTTCTTTAAACAATATTAAATTAGAAGAATACCTCCTGGCTATTGGCTCCACGATAAGTCCGAAAAACATATTATTCACATCTAGAATCTCAAACAATCGGATATGTACGAGTATTTACCTCTCAAGTAAGGAAATCGTAGATGATTTTATCATTAAACATGATGGGCGCATAAAGATCAATAACGAAGTGATACAAGCACGCAGACTCATCACACCAAACGAAAGGCTACTTTTATCCAATGTATGTCCCACCATTCCACACGACGTACTACAGAGGGAACTTCAACAACTCGGCTTCAAGCTGTCTTCTGCAATTTCCTTTTTAAGAATAGGCACCACCAACCCCGACTATAAACACATATTCAGTTTCAGGAGGCAAGTATACATTGTACCTCCCACAATTCCAATACCAGACTCAGTTTTGATAACTTATGATGACACCACATACCGTATTTTTCTCGCTGTAGATAATTTGTGTTATCATTGCAAACAACATGGTCACTTATCTAGCACTTGCACTTCAAAGTTGCCTCCTCAACCAACAGACGACACTTCTTCACCAAACTCAACAACTACAACCAGTCAATCTACTCTAAACTCAGTAAACGAGCAAAGCGCTAAGCCACTAACAGATATATCTTCAATTTCAACCACCATGCCCATCGAAGCAAATATAACAACAGCTACCACAGCTTCGAATATCACTCACCTTGCTGAAACACATGGCATCAAAAGATCCCTAGAAATAATATCAAATTCTCCACAAACATCGACGGCTACTGACATCGAAAACCCAAAAAATAAAGCAGCTTCGAAAAGAAATATTACCGAAATCATAACACCTCCTTCCGATACTACAACATCTTACACAAGCTTCAGTAAACCAGATGCAAAACTCAAAAAAGCGAAATCCACTTCTAAATCAACTATCATACTGGAAAATCAAATGGCACCTATCAAAGAATTATTTGACAATGAAACTCAAATAATATCTTTCGAACAAACAATCGACTTTTTTGAGAACGTACAAGGATCAGTGGACCCTCTCAGTACAGGAAAAGATTATACCTCTGATATCCTAGAACTATTACAACTCTTAACCAAAATACATTCATATACCTCTGACCGCCAAATAAAGACCAAATGCACTAAAACAAAAAAGAGAATTATGAAACAACTGAAGCTTTTAAAATCAGGTGAAGATGCCGAATCTGACGTTTCCCTTGCCACATCTCAGGAATCCCTAACATAACTTGCATAATATTATCTTCAATTTATTGCAATGGAACATAAATGGGTTTAACACCCATTATGAAATGCTCAAAATACTTATACACGAAACTTCACCATCAATTATTTGTCTTCAAGAAACTAATTTCAAAGGACAACACAATCACAACTTCAAAAATTATTCCTGTTTTTACAGAAACAGAAACAACGCGGGAAAAGCAAGCGTAGGCGTAGCCATCTATGTAAATACTTCATACGAAGCATACAATATAACACTTAATACAAACTTAGAAGCAATAGCAATTTCTATCAAAATTCCTCAAACAATTAATATTTGCAACATATATATCCCTCCTGATCAAGTAATTACCTCACAAGACATCACTAACATTTTGTCACAAGTTCCATCACCTCTAATTTTACTGGGTGATTTTAATAGCCACAATCCTATTTGGGGATCAACAGGTTTTAACGCAAAAGGCAGAACAATCGGAAACATCCTAGATGCACATAATCTAAATATTTTAAATGACGGTAGGCCTACAAGAGTTAATATTCACACAAGCACGAAATCAGCAATCGATTTATCAATATGCCATCCAACTATCTCACCTCTAATTTCCTGGGACACTATACCATATTTATATGGAAGCGACCATTATCCAATCAAAATCACGATCTCCGATCAAAACTCCGTCACTACATACCCTACTGTTTCAAAATGGAAAATAAAACATGCTGATTGGCCAAATTTCAGTAATTACATTGAAGAAAACGTCGCTCTACTTCCCATTAATCTAGAAAACCATAACATCGACAACATTTTCAACTCATTCACAAAAATTATCACCGATGCAGCAGAAAAATTTATAGGAAAAACAAAAGCACTAAAAAAACATACACCACTGCCGTGGTGGAATACTGAATGCGATAAAGCTATTAAACAATACAAAGCGTCATTTAATAAATTAAAACGAAATAAATCACTGGGGAACCTAGTAGACTATAAGATAAGAAGAGCCCAAGCAAGATACATCACAAAGAATGCTAGAAAAAACTCCTGGAAAGCGTTCGCATCCAACATAAACAGCTCTACGCCTTTAAGTACCGTGTGGCAAAATCTAAGAAAAATATTAGGAAAAAACAGATTTACAAAAATTCCTTTTATAGCTCACAACAATAGCACAGTCTCAACTAACGAAGACATGACCGAATTATTTGCAACACATTTTGAGCACAACTCGAGCAACTCAAACTACTCACAAGAATTTCTGGAATTTAAAACTACTAAAGAAGCCGAATTCTTAGATTACGATGACTATGACAACAACATACTTAATAGCCCGTTAACTATAGACGAACTTAATTTTTCCTTAGACACAACCAAAAATTCTGCCCCAGGACCTGATAATATTCCATTAATCTTTCTCCAAAAACTCCCTCATATTGCCAAGTCATACCTTCTCCAAATATTCAACCTAATCTGGACAAAAAATATTTTCCCATCCACGTGGTCACAGGCAATCGTCATACCCATACCAAAGGCAAACTACCCAAGAACTAAGTTAACTTCATACCGACCAATATCTCTTACCAACGCACTAAGCAAATTAATGGGAAAAATCATAAACAAAAGACTATTGTGGACATTAGAAGACAGAAACCTTTTAATACAAGAACAAAGCGGTTTCCGTCAAAACAGGTCAACATTAGACAATCTCATTGATTTGGAATCCGAAATCCACGAATCTTTCGCGAACAAACAAGATTGCCTTGCAGTTTTCATCGATATCACAAAAGCCTTCGATACAGCGTGGCGTCATGGCATTATCAAAACTCTTCATTCATGGGGCATCAAAGGAAACATCCTAAAATTCATACAAAATTTTCTTAATAATCGTTTCTTTCGTGTTCGTACCAATAACACAACTTCAACTCTAAAACAACAAACTAACGGGACTCCCCAAGGATCAGTCATTAGTTCAACACTTTTCCTGATCGCGGTCAACGACATATTAAACCATCATTCCAAACTAGTCAAAGGCAGGTTATATTCTGACGATTTGGTAATATTCTCCAAAGGTAAGAACATCGACTCAATTCAGAAACATATCCAAGAAACATTAAACCAACTTCAAAACTGGTCTAAACTCACGGGACTGCAATTTTCAACAGAGAAGACCAAATGCATATTATTTTCTAGAAAACACAATCCTGTGTCTCCTGAACTCAAACTTAACAACATTTCCCTAAACTATGTCGATAACATCAGATTTCTTGGAATGATTGTTGACAAAAAACTCAGCAGGAAGAAACACATACTACATATTAAAAAATCATGCCAAAACGGTATAAACCTTATGAAAACACTCTCAAGCAAATCCTGGGGATCTGACTATACCTGTCTAATGCACATATATAAAACACTCATTCGCTCAAAGATAGACTACGGCTCTATAGTATACGCAACAGCTAAAAAAACTACTCTAAACCAACTCGAAACCATTCAAAACACAGCACTAAGAATAGCAACAGGAGCATTCTGTTCAAGTCCAATAAAAAGCCTACAGTGCGAAACCGGGGAACCTTCTCTACAACTCCGGAGAAAATACCTTTCCGCTTCATACGCACTATCCATCAGCACAAACCAGCAGAATCCAGTCTACATTAACATACTGACCAAGCACTACAAAACTTTACATTCGGCAAATATCAAAACAGACCCACCATTCTATGCAAGAGCTAGTAAAATTCTCACAGAACTCCAAATCAAACGTCCCCGCTTCCTTTCTAACAAAATTAAAACTCCCCCTCCATGGTCGATCAATATCCCTCCCAGCGACACTTCACTGTGCAAATTTAACAAATTAGAAACCCCCCATACTCTAATTAGGAAAACATTTGCCTCCATACTTGACAAATATCCGCAATTTCACCTCGCATATACAGACGCATCCAAAACCTCTGATGGTGTAGGCGCGGCAGTGATCATGCAAAACAGTACACTACAATTCAAGTTACCCGAAATAAGCAGCGTCTGCACTGGAGAACTATACGCCATTCTTCAAGCACTTATTCACATAAAAACAAAAAATACTTCAAGATCCCTCATAATAACAGACTCTCTTAACTCAATCCATATTATCAATCAACTTTATCCCACACATCCAATAGCCCTCCAAATTTAAGTCGAATTATCGCAGTTGCAACATTCCAATAACTTTGTGGAAATACTTTGGGTTCCTTCTCATACTGGCCTTCAAGGAAACGAAGAAGCCGATCGCAAATCACGACAAGCAGCAATTAGTGAAACCGTAAGTGAAGTGCAAATGGTAGTGTATAACGACATAAAACCGCTACTTAAATCAAAAGTGCTAAAATTGTGGCAAATCGAGTGGCAATCGTCCCAATCGAAACTACGCGACGTGAAACCGGAAGTGAAACCTCGAGCGCAGCCAACAAACAAAAGATCGCTTCAAGTTAAACTGACTAGATTACGAATAGGCCACACCAAACTTACTCATAGTTACTTAATTACTAAAAGTGAACCCCCAAAATGTGAATTATGCAAGATCCAGCTTACTGTCAAACATTTAATAACCGATTGCCCAAAATTCCAACAATCAAGACAAGATAACAACCTCAGCAACAATTTAGACCAAGTTCTTGGCGAAAACTGTAATACACAGAACCTTTTTAAATATCTAAGTGACATTAACATTTTAACTAAACTATAAACAACCCATATTTGTGTCGCTAATTACCCCAGTGGTAGATGCGACTTGCTTGTAAATAAAAAAAAAAGTGTTTTGAAAAATAATGTATTCTTCCATTTATGTACTGAATACAGTCAACTAATTTTAAGTTTATCAATAATAATAAAAAATATTTTGAATAATTTTATGGTGATTTCATCAATGTACTGCTTATGCTTATGTAGATGGCAGTGGAAGGTTAACAAATGTCTCTGGCAGGATGATACAATATCACCGAAACTGTTCACGAATTTGCTCGAATTTATGTTTAAATCAGTTGACTTAGATAATCCTGCTATCAATATAAACGGCGAGAACCTTACACATTTAAGATTTGCGGATTGCATAGTCCTACTAGGAGACCGTTCTGAATATGCAAAGACCATGCTGCGACAGCTAAACTTTGCCTGTCATATAGTGGGACTAAAAAATGTATGTCGCAAAAGCTCTGTTAATGACTAACCTTGTACTCAGCGAAGGGGTATACATTGATGGTATCCAAGTAGAAGAAAAAACTTCTTATAAATATGTCGGCCACGAAATCTGCATAAACAGGGACAACCAAACACAAGAACTACTAAGCTGAATAGGATTAACAGGGGTCGCATCTGAAAACATGAGGCATATATTCAAATAAGACGTACCAAACTGCTTAAAAAGAAATATCTTCAACCAATGTGTCCTCCCTTATCTGAACTATGGCACCGAAACCCTGACACTAACAAAAAAATCTGTCCAGAAAAATAAAGTGACACAACGCGCAATGGAAAGGTTAATGCTGGGATAAACCCGCACAAATATTGAGTTGCTTGAATACATGGCAATAGATGGACCAAGAGAATGGTGAAGTGGAGGCCTAGTCAAGAGGCTTATAGAAGTAGGGACAACCCCAAACTAGATGCAAAATGACATTAGACGTATCCACACACACTGGAAACAAGGAGCACAAAATAGGAAGGAAGGCGTATGTCCAGCAGTGGGCTTATTGATGATGTTATCCAGTTTACTTGGAAATATACTGAGAATAACCTATTTACCTTTTTATTTCCAAGCTCATCATCTTCCTTAGGATGTGACATAGCTTTAACCCATTCCAAAGCTTCTGAACTGGCTGATCTAATACAATCTACTCTGCCTAACCTAAATCTTCTTGTAGACGCACTTTCGTAAGTAGCTGTTAGTTTTCCGTACAATCTATAATAAGCTAATTGCAGAGCGAGTTGTATGTAAACGTCAGGACTAACTTTGCAGGATTTAATAAAATCCTTTCCATAGCCAGTGAATCTAAAAACTTGAAAATCAAGGTCTTTAACTAAGTTGTCCAAGTAACAACCTGCTTCTTCTATTCGTTTGTGATCAGTAGCTTCTAGTATCCACTCTAAGCGTTCCGGTGGGGGAAGATGGCTGCTGGTAGTAGCTGGTACCTAAATAAACGAAACAATGCCTTCTTCAAGTCAATTTGAATAAATCAGCGATTTACCTCAGACGGTGATGTAAAAGAATCCGCATGTTTCCATAGTTGTTCGGCTAATTGTATGACGGCAATTCCTTCGGCGTTGGAATGTTCGTAGCATAGACCACAAGCACCATCTCCGGATATGATAAGTTGAATGGTTTTGTCGAACCATCTGTTTGGCGAGTTGTTGGTACTACCTCCTCCATGAATCATTTGATGAGCTAAATTGGTTTCGTCTCTTCCAGCTGTCATGTGACCCTTACCTCCTAAAAATGTAGCAATACGATTATCATTAGAACATCGGGTTAGTAGGAGACCGTTATATTTTATTAGAAAATATCTAGGGGAGACCGGGGCGGGTTGTAACAAAAAATATTTGACTTCTTTTTTTTCGTTCAATTGTTTTAAATAACCAGAATTTTTTGCTCGAATTTCTACTACCATATGTCGTGTACAAATTAATTAAATATATATGAGAAAATCTTTAAACAGTGAACGGCGGGATTTCAAAAGAAAATTGAACCTTCGTTACAATGTGCCCCGCCTCGAGGTAAAATGTAACAATATGCGGGGTAAGTTGTAACGCATACTTTTCAATGCTTTATTCCTTTAAATACAAACGTAAACCATACAAATAAACCAAAAAATATATCAATGAATATTATCCAACATTTAGTAATTCAAATTTTAATACCACTGAGGTCTGAATATTAGTTTTAACCTATCCATTCAGGATCAGAATCGCAATTATGGCAGATATATGGAAAATTTCCATCTGTACATGCTTCATGTGACCACAGTTTGCATTCCTGGCAGCTAATCCACTTTTCTTTGGGTTTACTATTTCCAAATGATTCCCAAATGATTCAGTGCAAACTAAGCAAAAATATTCTTCTTATGAGGAATCGTCTGATTCAACTAAAACTTTTTTCTTCGCTTTATTCACTTTTGACTTAATAATTTCTTTGTGATTTTTGAACTTTCGATTATTTTGTTCTTCTTTCAGTGCATCCTTTTCTGGCGTATTAGTTAGTACCGCAGATTTACTTTTTCTTCTACCCCTAAGGGTTGTCTTTCGTTGCTCAGCTTTAGAAAGAGGGCGAACAAACTCTGGAGAAAACGTCTTCTTACCTTTATCAGTTACTTGGGAAGTGATTTCATTGAATCCTGACGTTGAAGCAACTGGTTCTAGTTCAGCTATTTTAGAAGAGGAGATCACACCAGCTGGTAAATTAGATATGGGCATACCAGGAGTTTCTTTGGGTAGATCAACTGATGTCCTAGCAACAGGTTCTATCTCAACAGTTTGAGACAATGTGGGAGGTAGTGGTGGTGGCAGAGGCGGTTGATCCGTTACAATTGATGGTAAAAATTCAACGTCGCCGAAAATTTCTCTATTAAAAGGTTCTATGCCAGAAACTTCAAAACCTTTCATTACGTTTGTTGGGGTGGTTGCCAACGGTAGCGCATCTCTAACTAAAGACAGAATGCCAAATATGGTCATAGACTTTCCAGGGTTTTTTCTAAGACAACTATGTTGAACAGAAGATAAATATTTTTTGAACGGACCATATACAGTCCTATCCAATGGCTGGAGGCGGTGTGAACAATGGGGTGGAAATGACAATTACGACTCCATTATCTTTTGCGTAGTTAATAGTTTTTATTGCTAAATGAGACTCATGATTGTGTAATAACAAAAGAACTGGGTTTTATTTCGATGGCTTCACATGAGCAACAAAGTATTCCATAAATACATAAAATTCTTCTACCGCCATCCAACCTGAACCATTTGCTGAACCAATGGAACCTGGAGGACCGTCCCTAAGAATGTCATCATGGATTTTTTTTCTGGGAAACAGTAACATAGGAGGCGTACAATTTCCTATTGCACTAGCGGCAACACATACAGTGACCAGGACCCCTCTCTCACTAGAAGTTATTCCACCCACCTGCTTCGTTCCTTTTTCGGTAATAACTTTGCCAAATCTCTGCACGGTGGTTACTCCTGCCTCGTCTACATTCCATTTTTGTGCAGCTGTGAAATTGTATCGATCTCTTATGTTAGCTAGTTTATCAAAAAAAAGGGAGACATTGGTTCTATTGAAATTTGTTGCTCTCTATAAACTTGTAGGTTCTGGAGTTCTAATCTTTATTATGTTTAAGAAATATTGTTAGCCTATCTTCTCCGGCCATTTTGTTTTGTTTCCACGAATCAGGGATTTCAATGTAATATTTGAACGCACACTCATAACCTAATTTACGTACTGCCTTAGGAGTCAAACCAAAGTAAATTTTTGAAGCGCGTTTCAAGTATTCCACTAGGCTGGCTGTCTGCTCATGATTAAAAACTGAAATTCTCCTATATCCTACGTTTTCCAACGTTATACGACCTTCGGAATCTTTAACTTTCTTCACATATCTATAGAGAGTCACGTGACATATATCTAAAGCCTTAGCCACTGAACGAATGGACTCCTTATTATGTACAACTCTGTTTACTGCCTCTTCCATATCTTCTTTATAAGTAAAACCTCGTTTTGTTTTTTTCTTATATGTTCTCATCCTAAAAATAGAAACTTAAGTACCTAAGTACGGCGGGGTAAGTTGTAACATGTTACATTTTGCCCCGATGGAATTGTTACAACTTACCCCGATCTTGATTTTTTCCATTTTATCTCCACAAATGAAAAAGTGAAAATCAAATCAATAAAAAACTTTCGACTGTATAATAACTTAAACAGTAGTTATTCATTTGTGACAAAAAAAATAAATTAGGACCGTTTTTATTAATAGTTATTTAAAATCAAAATAAAAGTTAGAAATTTACTTACATGCTCGAATTATAAAAATTCACGGGAATAACGGCTGATCCAATGTCTATCGCTTCACCATCTGACCTTTAGAATGTTCTTTACCAGCCAATGTATGATGCGGTGTTGCCAAATTATCAATTCAGGAAAAATTTGGTGTGTTACAACTTACCTCGTATTACAATCTACCCTGGTCTCCCCTACTAAAGGGCTAGTAGCTTAAACGCAAGATGACCAGGTAAATGTTAGAATTGTTCTGGAGGAATGGAATTCAGTGTATAGAAATCAGGAGAAGAACGTGTAGAAAGAACATTCCAAAGCACAAATTGCATAAGTCGTGTAGAAAGAACCAAGAACAACATATACTCGGAGAATATTTTGAGATAACTACCGAGGATAGATAACAGCCATCAGTGTTGACCACAGATTATATAGATGAATGATCCAATTGGATAACAAAGAATTGGATCACAAGGACTTCTAATGAACGAAATATTTTGATGAGATCTATGCTCAGCCTTTAATAGAAAAGGGAGGGAATGGGTTATGGTAAATGAACGTTTAGTTCCACAAAAATTTTGGTGAAGGACATATTATGTAATCAAAACAAAGGAAAATGGAAAAATCAAGGAGGTTCTGAAATTTCTACCAAGGCTGGATAAAAACAAATTGAGGAGTCTATTGACTCGATGCACAAACGACGGTATTCGTTAATAAGACTTGAAATACGGAAAGCATTGAAGATGCTTATGTTGAACTATGAAATAAAACGATATAATTCATTTATTTGAACTAATAATGAATAAATGAAGTTTAAAACTAATTATATCGTTTTATTTCAGAGGTCCATGTTCCCTGGCTGACAAATAAAAAGGATTTATTGATCGTGAAACGGAAGGACAAACATAACTCAAATTATTTACTTACCCTTTTGTAGCCTACAATTGAAGCTGATGGGTAAAGCTTCGTCCAAACATACTACCAATAACGATTTTGTGATGAGATCCAAATTTCGTCTATTTATTTCTTCTTTCATAAGATCTTCTCTGGCTTCTCCCCACAATGCTCTCTTCCATCCGGTAAGTAATCCTATTGGAGGAGGATTAGACAGACATGGTGCGTCATCCAGGACGTATAAAAATTGTGAACATATTTCGTCTTCGTTCAGTCTTCCTCTATCAGCTTAAATTATATTATAAATTATAAATTTTGTTATTAGAACAAACTGATTTTGGTAGAAATAACTTACACGCTTGAACAGGAACACAATATAATTGACTTCTACAAATTACAACGATATGTTCAGAAACTTGATCTCCAGTCTTTGGTGAGGGACAAACATATTGCGAGTCTCTTTTCCTGCCAGGTAACCTAGAAGCTCCTAATATTCGATAAAACTGAGCCATGCATAAAGGTTGTCCAGGTTCTCTAGAAGTAGCCTTTTCTATTGGTAATGATTTGCGATTAAGAATATCTTTGTGATCAAGAGCAGCATCTATAAGTCTTGCAGCAAACCTAGCTACGTCCAGAATAGTCGTGAATTTTCTAGGTGGAAATACCATGCCAGGATTGGAGTTGATTGGAATTGGTTCTCTATAGTTCAAATACATATCGTTTAACCAGTATTCATAAGCCTGAAAAAAAGAACACTGGATTAGATTATTATCAAATAAAAATTTGACATAGTGTAAGAAGATTTATTTTGAATAGGAAGAAGAGGTTGCTGAGAAAGAAATATTCAGAATTGCTTCAGCGACTGAATTCTCATATTATTTTCTTCACGAATATCGTATTTCGAAATTAATAATAATTGCGAATATGTGAATCTTCTAATGGGCCTGACTGCGTAGTGTATATTTCACTTTTCAAATATCCCCATAAAAAGTAATATAAGGAGGATAGATCAGGAGATTGTAACATGTCCATCGACGAATTTATTTCGTAGCGTCACCTCCACCTCTAATCCAAAATTATTAAGTTCGATATTTTAAAAACAAGTTGAAAGATTGTTTTTACATTCACCAGATGTTTATTTTAACCGGCAAATTCCCATTCGACGGTGTCTTTTGCTGATTATTCTTCGCTGAAGAAAAAATTATTTCTACAGTCGTTAAATCTTTTGTGTGTGGTTAAATCACGTTTTGCTGGTAGGTTTCTTCTCTTCCTGGAAATTGTAGTTGTGTGTTTACAAATCTGAACCGATTTGTCAAATTTCATTTTTCTATAACTTGAAAACGTAATGTTTCGGTGTTTCATCTTTTTCACCTTCAAAACTTTTATTTAAAATCTAATTGGCGTCCAACTTTATTTTGTGTCAATTTTCAGCTGATTCTTTTTGTTTGTTTTTTCTCCAATTTAAATTTGCATTTTATGAATATTTTGGGAATAAGGTGGATAAGAATGAAACTAATTTCTGTGGTTTTATTTTAAAAATTAAATTCGAGTTTTTTATGTATTGGAGTATAAGCCCATAGTCTGTTAATATTATTGCTCCTTTTCAATATTTCTTCCTGCTTCTTTCTCCTTTTTTTTTCATTTTTGTATACAGCTCTGCAGCTCGCTCGTGGACCCTGGGAACTTGGACCACAGAAGTGCACTTTGGCTTTCAAGAAGCCGCTATCGTCTCTCAACTAGAACATCACCATCTAACCATTTCTCAAGGACATCACTGAGAGCTGTACATCCTAAGTCTCTCCAACATAAGTCCTCAAACCAAGTATTCACAGTACAAAACGAATAAAAATCAGTTTAATAATAATAATAACCAACTCAAAATTTTATGTACATATCGAAAATAAGATTAAGTTCTTATCTTGCAGAGAAAAAGGACTGGGGAAATATGGATTTGGGGAAAGGAATGAAAGAGGAGAGAGATTAATACAGTTCGCACACTTTCAGAACATGTATGTGGCAAACTCCTTCTTCAAGAAGAACCCTAACAGGAAACGGGCGTGTGAAGCCCCCGGTGCAACTGGCAAAAACGAAATAGACTTTATCCTCACCAATAAAATTAACACAGTAAAAGATCTAAGTACACTCAACAAGTTCACTACAGGAAGCGACCATCGACTAATTAGAGCTCGTCTGGTCTTAGATAAAAAACTAGAAAGGTCAAGACTGATCAAAACCAACACAACGAAAAACATAAACAACGAAAGACTGAAAGAGAACTCTCACCAATATGAAGCACTACTCGAAGAAAGACTACAAAAGTGGAATATAACAACCGTGAACTAATGGACACAATTCGAAACTACACCGTAGAAGTGGGAGGTCTGCAACAACGAAGTGAACAAAAAAAATTGACTCCGGAAACAAAACCACTAATACAAAAACGAAGAGAAATGTCAAAGAGACCAAACATTCAAAGAATTGAATCCACCGAACTGTTCAAGACGATACGAATAGCCCGGGAGCCAGCGACAGATTTTCATGACCAAGTTCCTCTCAAGCGGTAATTAGTAAAATGCATCAGAGTATAGTATTATGAAGCCTCGTGAACGTCAGCTGGCACTCGGTTGGGGGGATGAGCGGTTGTAGCCTCCCACGTACGAAGAAAAAAAAATACATTCACTCATTTCCTCTCAGCTAAAAATTTGTCAAATTGTAGCTTATCTAATATCTCAACGAAAAAAAATAATCAGCTGGTTCCAACATGGTGTATTGTACGTCAGCTGGTGTCTCGAACATGGAAAAACATAATTTTATTTTCAGTGATTTCCTCTCAAACAAAAATTCACCTGATGATAGCTTATATGTAACTGTGGATAAATATATAGGTCAGCTGGCTGTATCTTGGTGGAAAAACCGTCAGCTGATACTTTGAAAGTTATTACCTAGGAGTTAGGAAGGAGCATCTACTGTCAATTTAAATGCATCAGCTGACTAGCTTTTCCTCGACTTATTGCTAGCTGATTTTTTTTATTTATCGTATCAGTATATTAACAATCAGCTTACAAATTTTCATCTGGGAGGAAATGACGTATCTTTAATTATTCGACATAGCGATGCTTCAATATGAGATTTGAGTTGAAATAAATATTCCGTATCAATGTTTTTGAAACGAATAAGTATGTAATCAAATGATATTAGATATATTTAAATAATTAAATAAACAATTAGCTTAGTATAAATTAACTAGTTACTCGATAAATAATATTTATTATATAAACGTGATGAAAAATGACAATGAGAATAACAATGTGATTTATTCATTTTCGTTTTCGCTTTGGCTTGAGTCACTTTCCTCTCTTTCCTCTTTCCGATTCATCGTCACAGTCGCTGTCAGAGCTGTCTGCTGTTATATCTTCATTGTCATAATCTGTACAAAAATTTAAAAAAATATTAGGATGCGTATTTTAGCATAATATAATCAAAATGATAAAAAAATGTTACCTTTTTCAGGCTGAATAGTGATTTCATTAATCGATGATGGTATCTGACTTCCAGAAAACCAGGTTAATTCATACGTGTTGTCGATTTCTGCCCAACCATAATCTACAGGATCATCTGAAGTTGGAACCTTCAGGTGTGCATGTGACCAAATTTGAGCAATGTAACATGCTCTTAAAAATTGCTGATATAGCTCTGATCTGCATGGTGGTAAAGAAGAGCCATCAATACCTTTTTTTGGTAACTTGAAAGTTTCAGTATCCAAAAATTTGTATGTTTTTTCAAACGACACTACTCTTGCCTCATTGATCTTTTTTAGACGATTAAATCCATACATATGGCAAACAAACTCTTCTATCTTCTCAAAAATATTTTCTCTATTCTCTGATGGTTTTGATATTTGGATGAAACACTCGATGAAACTTTTTAATTTAGCCATTATTGAAAAAGGACGTTTTTTTCTTTTTCGAAAAAAAGGCGGGTTAAAATCACACCCTGTGAACGCGTGAAATGCCGCGAGTGCTGCGCTCAAATCAGATCCTAAAGCTTCATATAATTGAGTAACATTGATAAATCTTTGAGCTTTTCCAACACCAATTTCCATGCAAATGTGGATATTTTCTGATATGTTAGCGATGTTAGCTAACATAATTATCAACACGTCAGTGTCGAAACAACGAATTGTCACGTTCGCATTAATATTAATGTGGCAAACATGGAAAATCATTTTTGTGTCCGCTTCTTCGTGAGCCGGACACGAAAACTCTTCAACTAAAGCTTTTATAACTTTTGAATCATCAACTGTGTATCTGTAACTAGCGTCTGCACTCACATAAACAGTTTTATCCTTAATATACGGCCACATATTATCTTCTTCCCAAGTTTCAATAAAAAACTGTACCAGTGCGTCCTTAAAATTAACGTTCTTCAGCTCAAGTGAAAAATCTTTTTTTCGCACTTGGTCAGGGCCGTCGATATGGAAGTTGCTTGCTTCATGCCTCGTAACTTATGTTCAGTATCTTTAATTGATGGAAAAATGTATCTGTCAAAGACGATGAAGATGATCTTAGCACTGGTTGCACATATCATTTACAGCACTTTTTTGAAATATTTCCAAAGCTAAGAGGTACATCTTTCATCTGATGTAACATAAAGTACCCGTCATACACTATAACGTCTGTATTTTCTGGTGGCTCAGAATGATAATATTTTTCTAATAAAGCTATTAGTGTTGACTTTTGTGTTTTGCACATGGTGCCGTCGAGGGGAAAGAGAGACAGTGGTACTGGTGTTAAAGGGTAAGTGAGAACTTTATCTAAATCAAGTTCTTTTTTTAAAGAAATTTGGAGTAATTGTCCGAATAAATCACGTTGCATTCGCAGCTCCACGCTTTTTCCAGCAACTGTAACTTTTTTTTTCTTATTCATATCTACAAAAGTATGACATTTAACCCTAGAAATAGCCTTCTTAAAGTGGTTGGAGTTATTTACGCAACCAAGAATATAATCTTCTCGTTTTTCATTGCCGCCTTTTTCAACATTGAGCAAAAAATTTTCAATATTCTGAGGTGCTGCTTCACCAGTGAAAATATTATATAAATCTTGCTTATTTAAATTTTCATCAAATGGATTAATATTACGTTTAATGCCATCAATGAATCTATGAAGATGTTCTGTACTTTTTTTTATTCGACTATTTGTGAGATCAGCGGTCACATCTTGTACTTTACGCAGTCCAGATTCCTTCATTGTGTGACTGATGATAGTAGAACGAATGGTATGACTGCGACACCATCGTTGCCTAGCTGAGATTGAATTAGTTATATGCGAAACTCCAGTTAGCTTGTTCGCAGCATCAGCGTTAATGGTTTGCTCGAGAGTCAGATCAATCGGCTGCTTCGAGAAAGGCTTTTTTGTTCGTTTTATACCGAATGATCCTTTCTCAAAGTTTTCGCGTAATCCTGGATGAGTCTCGTCAACTTTTAATAAGTTATCAAGATATTTAACTAAGTAACGAGCATAATTTTGTTGATTAAAAGCGAAAAACAAATCAACGATTTTCAATAAGGCCATTTTATAAATTTTTTTTTTCATGTTCGAGACACCAGCTGACGTACAATACACCATGTTGGAACCAGCTGATTATTTTTTTCCGTTAAGATATTAGATAAGCTACAATTTGACAAATTTTTAGCTGAGAGGAAATGAGTGAATGTATTTTTTTTCTTCGTGCGTGGGAGGCTACAACCGCTCATCCCCCCAACCGAGCGCCAGCTGACGTTCACGGGGCTTTATAGTACTATACTCTGATGCGTCTCACGAATCATCTCTTGAGAGGAAATAATTGACCAAATTTGCACCTGGCTCCCGCACTAGAAAGAAAATCGCAGAAGAAATCAGGAATTACAACGAGAAACTGGTACAAACAACAATAGAAAACCGTAAAAGCTATACACATGCAAAAAGAGCACTAATAATAGGGAAATGACAGATAGTTGCATTAACTGATGGAAACACAAGAACCACAGACAGGAATGAAATAATAGACCTAGTAGCCAAATTCTATGGAGACCTATTTATAGAAGGCCCCTGAAAATGTTGAAGAAATAATAGAACATTCAGAAGAGGCCATACCTGAAGTATTGGTGGAGGAAGTAGAAATGACACTAAAAAGCATGATAAATGGCAAATCAGCGGGAAATAACCGCATCATGACCGGAATAACGAAATATGCTGGAGCTAAAACATGGAAGTTACCTTGCCAAACTATACACGAGCTGTCTGATGTCCTGGAGCATACCTAAAGAGTGGAACTGCGCCCTTATAGTGTTGATCCACAAGAAAGGCAGCAAAGGAGACATTAAAAACTACAGACCAATGAGTCTACTACCAGTAACGTACAAGGTATTCACAATGATCATTCACAACATAATAAAAAAAACACTAGACTCGGCCCAACCACGAGAACAGGCTGGTTTTCACAAAGGGTTCAGCACAATAGACCACATCCATACCCTCAAAGAGGTTATCAGTCGAACCAAAGAATACGACCAACCACTAGCACTAGCGTTCATTGACTTTGAGAAAGCATTCGACTCTATATATCCCAGAGCAGTAATAAATGCCCTAACAGAACAAAGGGTCGACAAACCATATTTTGAGACCCTAGCAAATATATATATATATAGGAAAGTCAAAGCGAGAGTCGCGATATATGAGAGCACTCCAGAATTCCCCACTAGCAGAAGAGTTAGACAAGGAGACGCAATATCAGCAAAGTTATTTACGGCAACACTAGAAAGCATCTTCAGAAAATTAGACTGGAACAACACAGGTCTGAATATAGATGGAGAATACTTGAACCATCTAAGATTCGCTGATGACATCATCCTGATAGCGAGTAGCCCTGACGAAACAGATAGATGAATTAAATACAGCAAGCAACGAAGTAGGCCCTAAAATAAATCTGAGTAAGACCAAGGTAATGTGTAACGAACTAATAAACGCACAAGAAATAATAATTAATGACACTGCACTGGAAATAGTAGAGGAATACATATACCTGGGTCAACTAATAGACATATCACGCTCTCTACTTCCAGAAATAAATAGAAGGACCAAATTTGCATGGAGAACATTTGGACGGAATTCTATCATTTTCAAGTCTAGAACGTCACTACGTTTGAAAAATAAAGCGTTTGATCAGTGCGTACTACCCGTGCTAACATACGGCTGTGAAACCTGGACCCTGAAAACTGATATCATTAGAAAACTCCAGGTAACACAGAGGTCTATGGAACGATGCATGCTTGGAATAACAAGGAGAGATAGAGAAACGGTTGAGATTGAATGGATCAGACAGAAAACCCAAGTGATAGATGTAATTAATAGAATCAGATCCCTAAAGTGGCAATGGGCGGGGCATCTCGCTAGAAGGACAGACGATAGATTCACCACAAAGATAATGCAATGGTATCTCCGAGGCGTGAAAAGACCAAGAATACGCCCCAACTTGAGATGGGACTACGATATATAAAAACTCGCAGAATCAAATTGGGGCCGCATAGCTAGCAATAGACAACAATGGGTCCAAATGGAAATATAATATATAAATATGTAAAGGGGGGCTGCACCATAATAACCACAGGCATGCAGGTTTCTGGCTCATTAGGCGTTCCCCAGTACGGTATAACCAAGTAAGGATGTAAAACATGGGAGCAAAGCTGTTGAATGAAACAAGAGAAAATACAACGGACTTTAATATTGATCACAAATGTAGCGTTTGACTTTTCTGTTGAAGCGGGCGCCACAAGTACATATTGCATACCAATATTCTTGCCCTAGGGTTAGAATGAAGCTATTGCATAATAAAAAACAACGGCGGAATATAGAAATTATATAATAGTCGTAGAAAAATCTATTACTAACTTCTTTAAATATACCTTCAGCTGTAACACTTTTGGCATGTATGTTTGTGGGAAAACATAAAAAATATATGGAACGGGTCCACTGTAGCAGGAGTATGAACCTTCTGTCATCGAATATTATAGTGATGTATAAATTCGTTTTTTGCATTTCCTCGAAAAATTTGTTTTCCAGGTATTCTATCTGTTTTGTTTTTGGAGCCGCACCCTATATATTCAAATGGTATTTTGTTTTAATATTTTGCTTATGTATTTTTTACTACTCACGATGTTTTCGGTAATTAACATCGTTTGTTACATCCGGTTGATAATCATTTACCGCAAATACAATCACAAACCGATGGCAAAATACCCCGCAACAGGCGTAATAACATAAAATCTATTCAGGCAGATAACGAGGGGGGAAAGACGGGGCACCAATCAGGGCACGCACGCACGCGTCCCATCAAATCCCCGTTCGCCCAATCCCAGCCTTCTCGTGGCCTCAGGCCAAATAAGACAATAGGGGATATAATCGAATTTTTATGCTTGGATAGTCACTGCTCTACCACGTTCTTAAAAAGCAGGCCTACGGGCTACAATTCAAAATTGCGTTAGTAAGGTTTCTATTGGTTCAACGTTCGTCAGTGAAATTTGAAATTAATATATTTTTTGGTAATATACGGTGCATTTATGAAATAACTCGTAATTTAGACAATATCACTAGAACTATCCGAATGAGATTAATTAAACATACGATTTACTATGCAACAATCCTTCGAGTTATTACGTGACCATCTATTTTTTAGTATATTATATTATCTATAATTTCCCGATTTTTCTTGCTAAACTGATTATAAACAACTAGGGAAGTCTCATAGTGTGGCGTTTACGTAGTTTAATAAACATTTATATTACCAACTTTGTCTAATAATCAATAGGTACAATAACAAGACAATTAAACATAAACACTCTCTATACAACAAAAATAATAAGAAATGCAAGTAAAACATACAACCACAGATTATTTATTTATAATCAACCTCACAACTACCTACTCGACCAAGGTTACTAAAAAAGATAGGTTGTCAAGTAACACTATACCAATCAGATACTTGCATTTAAAACGCAGAAATACGACATCCGGATGATTAGTTTAAACGTCTTCCAAAGTTACAGTTGCTAAAGAGAGAAGCAAAGTGACTCAACTTTGTAACATTCTTCGTAATTTATTGTCAGAGAAAGTTGGGTAACTATTATATTAGTCGATTAATTTTCTAAATACAAAGGCGTCTTTAAGCAAGATATTATTTTATAACAATATAGTGTTATAAGTTGCTGTTTTTTAATTACCCAAAAATAAATTAATATTCAATTCATTTACTAATATATACTTGAATTATATACTTTTTATTAATGAAACGAAATTATTGAATTATGATAATATGCAATCTGATATTGTACAGAATAAATGAATAGTCATTCTTATTCAGATTGACATGTGAAAGAGGTGAATTTACTTTATAACACAAAGTATGTTAGAAATTATAATAAGCTGGCTTTAAGCCAGTAGTGAGCGTTAGTGTTTTACGGCGTTCCCAGATAGCACTAGATATTCAATGGACGTACTAAAAATATTCGTTTTCGGATATTGTATTATTCTATAGACCCACTTTAACTATAAATATCCTTTCTCGAATATTCTATGGACCACGAAATAGGAAATTTTTTAAATATTCTATAAATATTTCCCAGGAATATTCAAGAATATTCTGAGGATATCTGCTGAATGTATATAGCAAGATAATCCAGAATATTCATAGAACATTCCAATAGGCATATTCTACGAATATCCAAGTAATATTAGGAATATTATAAGGCTATCAGTGGAACGTATAGAGGAGAGTGGGCCACCATGAGACGGAAAAAGTCTGGTTTAAATTGTCGGTTAATTTATTGTAAATACGACACATATATGTCGTAGGTGCATAAGTTATGTTACATTAATGTAAAAAATGGATATTAACTATTTATATTTGACTAGATTTTAAAGTTATGTGACTTTAATTTTTTCAGTGCCCGTCTCATAGTGGCCCTTTACTTGGGCCACTATGAGACAGGACAAAATGGGAAAAAAAAACTAAAAACGGTATTAAAATATTTATGAAACACACAAGAAACCATTATTAGTATAATCACAACATTTGAAATAAGGAAATATTTATAAAATACTCAAAAAGGATTAATCTTTATCTTATATTAATAATAAAAATTAACGCATGTTCAGTTGATTGAAATTGATTTCAAACTTATAATACGATTTCAATCGTTCTGTATTTCCTTAAAGAGTTTGGGTAAAATCATTTTCACATCAATGACTGGAACGGTGGCAATGTCTTGGACAGTTGGAAATATGAAATGTCCTTCAACCTTCGAGGCTTTTCTTATGAAATTGATTTTGACATAACTAGATACTGATTCTAGTTCGACCACTTTTCCTACAAAGAATACATCATTTTTTGCCTTGAATTGTACCAAAACAAAATCATTGGGTTCAGGATCCTTATCAAGTTCTTCAAAGCTTGACGGTTCGACTTCAGGAATCCACCCGTCCTCATCAGAATCGTCTTGGCAATGTATCTCACTTTCAACTTCGGTATCATCTTCATCGGAAGATATGTTCTTAGTGATCCGTTTTCGTTTCTTCGCAAATACGTTTTTTTTTGCAAGCTTCCTTTCTTTTCTTCTGTTCTTTTTTTTCCATTTGTCTCTGTTCAAATTTCTCCTTTTCAGGTGTGTCTGTGGGTATACAACTTTCAACTCTTTTACGCTTGCTCTTTTGTAATTTTCTTTGGCCTGCCTTCGGGTAGCCTTTGAATATCTGGGGACTAACAAAAACTGCTGTAGCAGGTTCATCTTCAGCAGGATTATCTGTAACCTGTGGTGTATTTAAGGAGGTAGATGGAATTTGTATAAAATGGGATGTTTCCACAGAAGTTGATGGTATTTCTTCACTAAAATCGTCAATGACAGGTGGGACATCCATAGTCGTTGACGCAGTTTGCTCATCAGCAATGTACAAAGCTGAATCATTTAATACATCTCGATCAGTCACTGAACTACTTAAAAAATCATCAGTGGTGAATATTTCCCGATCAAAAGGAAAAATTCCGGTTTTCTTGAAACCTGCCTTAATATTCAATGGAGTCATGGATCATTCAAATGCCACACCAACAGAACCAGCAACTTCATAAATAGATAACAGTGTGCCAGGACGATGTAGAAGCCAGGAATAAACTACAGAATTATAATATGCCTTTATCGGAGCAAATATTGATAAATCTAACGGCTGTAGTTTGTGACTACAGTGTGGAGGTAGTGTAATAATTGTAACTCTATTATCTTTAGCAATGTTAAGTGTTTATATGGTAAGGTGGCTTTCATGATTATCGAATATTGAGATAGTAGGGCTCTTTTTGGAGGATCCACTATATTTTACGAAGTGTTTCATTACAGATGGAAATATTTCTCCATTCATCTAATCTGATGAAGTTGCGAGACCTAATTTTCCTGATGGGGCTCCATTTAACATATGGCTTTTAAATTTTTTTCGTAGAAACACCATGGCAGGTGGTAAAGTATTTCCACTGGCACTTATTATACAACACGTAGTAATTAGTACTCCACGTTCACCACTGGTACATTGACTGACTTGTTTAACTCCTTTTGCCGATAATACTTTCTTCGGTTTCTGAACGGTCGTCGTGCCCGTTTCGTCCAAGTTGTAGATGCGAGTGCCATCAGAAAATGCTTCGGAGCGATCATATGCATTTTTAAGATTATCAAAGAATAACTTAACGTTATGCTCATTAAATGACGAAGCTCTGGAAAGACTGCACCTTTCAGGCTGCCGAATACTTAACTGTTTGCTATGTCTTTTTAGAAACCCTTGTAACCAGTCAATGCAAGCCAATTTATTTCTTTCCCAACTTAACGGAATTTTCTTTTGGTTGATTTTTGTCATTTCATACGCCAATTCTCGAGTATCTTTTGTTGTTTGTCCATAACACATTTTAGAGCATACGATTACATAATCCACAAGTGCTATTTCTTCATTATCTGTAAAAATCAATCTATGTTTATATTGGCTTTTCATGGATATTTGCATGTTAAGGTCCGTCTTTTCTTTTATGTTTTAACATATCTCTGCAACGTCTGAAAGGATAAACCGTTCTCTTCTGCAGCTTTATGTAGAGACACTTTTACGCCACCTTCCCCTATCAATACTTGTCGAACAGCTCTTCTCATAAATTCTTCTGAAAACAAACCTTTCTGGCTTTTCCTTTTGCGACCTCTGGACATCTACAAAAAATAATTTACCTGATACAGCCAGTTCCTTATATGGGCCACCATGAGACAGTGTCTCAAGGTGGCCCTGAAAATGTGTCTCATGGTGGCCCATTTGCACGTGGTTAGTAGATGTACATACATAATTTTTTGATTTGCCATTTCATACATTTATGACGATCTTATCAACTGTTCTAAAAAATGGTATAGAAAATTTACCTTTACTAGTTTTATTCTTCTCTTGAGGAACGAACGAAAATGCACGTCTTAAAAATTTCGATGAGATACTGACCCACTGGTGGTCATAACTCTACTAAGACTAACGTACGGTAATAGAAAATTATATTGGTAAACCGGCACGTAGTGTTAACTTATTACCTCGACCAACAGATGTCAACACTATATCTAAACGGAAATATTTAATTGTATCATGGTGGCCCATGTCTCATAGAGGCCCACCCTACTCTATAGCAAAATTTCAAATATTTGTAGATTATCCCAATATGGATGATATCTGTTGAGCGGGTGACACTGAATCATAGTACTCCTCCCTTTTCATATTTAGTTTCAAAGATAATTGATTGAAATTTAGAAGATCCTGTATACTAATGAACGACAACAATGTACATATAAATTATTTTCCTACTTCTTGTTCCACCAGGAGTGATAGCAACTTTCGTTCAATATCGCCAATTATTTTATCCATAAGCTCCATTCGTGTGAGAGATAATAGAATTACCCGCCAGGGAAAGCTTCTCTCTCGCACTTATTCAGTAAGCAAACGGTATGTCCCAAATTTAAATAAATATTCTTTGAAACTAAAGGAGAAAAGGGAGAGTACAATGATCCAGTGTTCCCTGGTATATATCTTACAAATATCTAAGGAATATTTCAAAATTTCGGATTGTATATATAGGAAAAAATATTTTCAATTGAAAAAATTAAAGCACGAGAAACATTGAGTCCAATTTAATTTATTTATACATAAATACAAGATGTACCTCATGACATAACAGAAACTAACATAATTTTCAAATCCGAGATTACAAAATTCACAGACTTCCTCCATACTCAACAAACTTTTTGAAACGGCATCTGAAACAATAAAATAATTATATTTTTTGTTGATAAACAATTTCTATTCTACTGTGATTTTTATGTATGTATGTATAACAATCAAAATATAATCTCAAAAACTGAAACTTAAATGATGAAGTTAAACATCAAATATGTAATTTAAAAAATAATTCTTGTAGGAGACAAGCAAAAAGCAAAAAATTCCAAACAAAATAGTGATTAGAAGTTATTAGTTTCTTGTACATGATATATTGAATTAATTTACATGTACATTCCAAAATAAAATAACACGATTATACCTACTACTGCTTCAAAGAGCTTTGTTTTTCCAAAGCATTTTCCCCTTTTTATCCATGCATACTATATCCCTCCATTAAATACTCTATCAGGATTTTTTTCAAGAATCTTTTAATACATTGTTCCAAATAAGAACCTTCCAATCTTGCCAGAGGTACAAGCTAAAATTGTATTAAGTTGGAAGTTAATCTCAAAAGTTTTAAAAATTGATCAATTACAGTTTATAAAGAAAGTTATAACAAACGAAGAAAAATATAAGACCGCTTTCATCTATGTAAACAGTATACATATGCCTGAAACTAGACACTTGTACAATTGACCAGCAATAACTTCTATTTACCAAATGACAGAACTAATTTAACTTTTAATTATCAGATCACCAGTTGTGTAGAGCTTTATAGTCAATCCCAATTGACAAAAGTATTAGAGGTAACTATAGGCAATTTGATTAAAGAACTCATAGCAACCATCTCGGTAACATAATTACGTGAAACTACCTGAGAAAATAAAATTTTGTTGTACCTTTAGCAACGAGGTGAATTTCAACTCTAGTTACAATTGAAAACATTTATCCAATAATTTTGTTGCAAAAATTTATGAAATCAACAATTATTTCAATATTTTCATGCACTGAAAGATAAAAAGTAACACATAAATACTCCAATATTTCGAAGCAGTTCCATTTTGATTTAGTTATAATATTGAATGTTCAACTTACAAAATATTCATAGGTTTCTTCAGCAAGGCTGACTCAACTTCTTCAAACTTTGCCTCATCATTTACTGGAAGTTTTAGCAGCATATCGATAATTTTCTAAAAAATGCATTGAATAATCAACAGGCATTAAAAAAATACAATAAAACGTACCTGTTTTGATGCGTGAGATCGTATGTATTAGTTCCACCCGTAGCATATAATACACCGTAGAAACATATTTAAACAACTTCACAGTGACAAAAAATTGACTAATTAATTAACGATCAAAAATAATTAATCATACTACTACTATTTCACCAATAACAATAACCTATATAAGATGGTCGAACCGCCATTTTTCACTGGTCATTACCGTCAACTGTCAACTGCAACTACTGACACGTGCCCATGGAACAGAAAGAGCGTTTGAACAAAAATGAATAATCATAGAATATTCTTAGAACTATTCGATTCGAATATTCTGGGAAGAATAATCTGAGGATATTCCAACTGGACTTACATTGAATATTCGATTTAGGTGTACCCACAGATATTCTAGATATCTCCAGAATAACCCTATATTATTTGGATATATATCTTCCAAATCGAAGACTGTTAGAACATCCCATGGATATCTGGCGCTATCTGGGTTTTAACTGGTAAGCAATTTTTATTATTATTTCCTCTTCGGTGAAATTCCAAGAAGTAGGCAGATTGAGGTCTTGGGATTAGCCGCAGGAGGTGATCTAAAGCAATTTTTTTTATTCCTGCCCGTTTTATCGTTTTTTTCTTGTGGCATACTGTATTTCGCGAAAAATAGATATAATTCTAAAACCATAAAATATAGGTATAGGGAATCCTTAAGGAACTGATATTATTATTTTCCGTCAAATTTGAAAGTGTGATAATATACAGGGTATTCCATTTAAAAAAATATAACTTTATCATGCTAAAAATTTTTGATCCACCATGTATATTTATAAACATTTTTAAAATGTAGTTCTTATCGACCTACATATTTTCATATCGAAATATTTTTCTAAATTGTTATGGGTTGGGTACCAGATTCCGTGCCGGATATGGTGCCCCATCCTGTATATATATATATATATATATATATATATATATATATATATAATATTGGAAATGTTTATATTCTTGGGTTCATAGGTTGTTTTAAATAATTAAAATACGATTGTATTTCACATTTTTCTATTGAAAATGGATAAAAATTTTAACGTTTCGCTTCTTCTTTGGAAGCATTTTCAAAATAATATCATTATAAGAATAAGGTACGATTAAAATATTTGTAAATAGATAAAAACATAACATTAGTAGGTTTTTAAAAACATTAATAAAAACACAGAATTAAAATTGACGTACTCACCTTAGAATTTCAATGCAACGATACTATACGAGGGAAGTTGAAATGAGTTAATTAATCAGCTTATAGTAAATTTGACTCAAGTTTTTTATATCTTGTCTATCATTCACAGAAAACTCATCTTGTTTTATGTGTATCATTTCTTTAATTGATAATTTCTGATAATTTGTGTCTTGAGCTAAGATTTTTGTTTTTTTATAATCAAATTCATGATTCTCAGTGCTTTCATGTTTGTGTAAAGCAGTTGATGCATTTTTTGTATATTTGTGGTCACAAATATACAAAAAATGCATCAACTGCTTTACACAAACATGAAAGCACTGAGAATCATGAATTTGATTATAAAAAAACAAAAATCTTAGCTCAAGACACAAATTATCAGAAATTATCAATTAAAGAAATGATACACATAAAACAAGATGAGTTTTCTGTGAATGATAGACAAGATATAAAAAACTTGAGTCAAATTTACTATAAGCTGATTAATTAACTCATTTCAACTTCCCTCGTATAGTATCGTTGCATTGAAATTCTAAGGTGAGTACGTCAATTTTAATTCTGTGTTTTTATTAATGTTTTTAAAAACCTACTAATGTTATGTTTTTATCTATTTACAAATATTTTAATCGTACCTTATTCTTATAATGATATTATTTTGAAAATGCTTCCAAAGAAGAAGCGAAACGTTAAAATTTTTATCCATTTTCAATAGAAAAATGTGAAATACAATCGTATTTTAATTATTTAAAACAACCTATGAACCCAAGAATATAAACATTTCCAATATTATATACAAATGGTTGAAGAAACTAAATGAATTTATATATATATATATATATATATATATATATATATATATATATATATATATAAAACTGGTGGGTGAATATTGGGGTATGCAGCAAGAGAAACGGAAAAAGTGTACTCTTAACGGAAAATTTTCAAGCTTTCGAGGATGATTGTCTTCATCATCAGGAATACTGAAATGGAAAAACAGCATTAACAGGTGCGAACTTACCTCCGAATTGAGGTTAGAATCCATTATGTTGTATAAAACTAAACTACGGATATTCTAAATATGAAACAGTTCACTAACAAAGGTTTAAAATAGCAGAATCACAATAAGATGACTAAAAAAGCCAATATCTAACACCATTTTGCAGACAAACGAACACGAGAGCTTTTTTATTGTCAAAAGCCGGCAAGGAAATAATATCAAATTCTTCTAATTTGGAGGGATTAATTGACAGGCAATGATGCCAACCAATAGTTAAGTGGACGAACGTGACAACAAGTACCATAAGAGAGTGGTCTCCGTTGTGAAAGTTCATATTTAGGATGGAAAAGAAGAATGCAGAGGGGTTGAGAAATTGCATTCATAAGAGAGAAGAAGAGGAAATAATATATCCCCAATGGTAAGAGGTTTGTATATCAACAAAACGTATACCATGGAAGACAAAGTTAAAATCACCACCAGCCAAGAAGACAAAGAGCAAAAGCAATTAAGTAATATTGTAATATAGTAATTATTAAAGTAAAAATAATAATTATGTAATATATATATATATATATATATATATATATATACATATATATGTATAATAATAAAGTGATAATGGGTGCATCTACCAACACCAATGCACCCAATATAAGAGGTGGAGATATGTTAGCTATCTGCAAAAGGGGTAGTGTCAATTGAGGGAACGTGATTGTCACTAGCGGAAGGAAGGTTATAGTTGTAATCTAAGGATAAAAAAAAGGAATAAATCTCACTCAAGTGGTCTGTGTCAGTTTTTTTGTTAATGACATTGTTAAATTGTGAAATAAAAGCCATTTTCAAAAATGATCTATTAATCTTGTTAGACTCTGTCGCCAACACCTTTACAGCTTCAAAATTCGTACGATGGTCAAGAGAATGAACATGATTTGCCAAAGCGCAACGCTCCGGATGTAATCTACAATCACTCTTATGTGAAACAATACGGTTAGAAAGTGATCTTAAAGTCTGACCAATATATTGCTTATCACATGGAACGCTGTACACAATATTAGTAAGAGAGGTCAACGGACATTTATCTTTAACTCTAGTAAAAATTGATCTAATTGTTAGAGCAGTTTTGTTAGCAATTTTGAAATTGCCATATGCCCGGAACAATTTGGCAAGTCTCGGAGTAATGTCCTTAATGTATGGAAAGGAAGCGAAAATTGGAGGAGTAGGGGTCGCAACAGCGCCAACATCCATTTGGGCCAAGTTAGGATGGCTATCATCAGTCAGCAGTTCCATGGAATTAGATGTGCTGAACAATAATTTATTAAGTAAAGTTCTTGGGTAAGAGTTATCCAAGAAAAGGTTGAATAAAATGTTAAGATTTTTATTGTGGAAGACATCATTTGAAATTCTAAGGACTCTCAGTTTCATTTGTTTTACCAAGTTCACTTTCATAGAATGTTTGTGGTAAGAATCGTAATTTAAGTATCTACCAGAACTGCAAGGTTTCCTGTACCAATCGATGATAATAGTATTATTTTTACGAATGAACTTAGTGTCTAAGAAAGGTACGGAATTTTCGTTGCCTTCTTTTTCTAATGTGAACTGTATATAAGGATCGTAACTGTTAAAAGTCTCAAGAATCTGATCTAGGCCCTCTCTAGGAAGTGCCACGATAATATCGTCCACATACTTCTTATTGAACAAAGGAGTGAAAGAAAGTACCAGTATGACAGTATCCAGCAAATCGTCCATGACATATGCTGCTAAGATAGGTGAAATAGAGGCACCCATAGGAGTACCAAAAGTTTGTTTATAAAGTTTATTGTTAAAAGCAAAATAAGTACTATCAAAAAGAAAAGCAATTAAGTTCAAAAAGGTATCCTTGTGGATGGAGCAATGGACACTAATACGTTCCCAACTCTTATCGATAGCTCTGAACGTATTAGTGTCCATTGCTCCATCCACAAGGATGCCTTTTTGAACTTAATTGCTTTTCTTTTTGATAGTACTTATTTTGCTTTTAACAATAAACTTTATAAACCAACTTTTGGTACTCCTATGGGTGCCTCTATTTCACCTTTCTTAGCAGCATATGTCATGGACGATTTGCTGGATACTGTCATACCAGTACTTTCTTTCACTCCTGTGTTCATTAAGAAGTATGTGGACGATATTATCGTGGCACTTCCTAGGGAGGGCCTAGATGAGATTCTTGAGACTTTTAACAGTTACGATCCTTATATACAGTTCACATTAGAAAAATAAGACAACGAAAATTCCGTACCTTTCTTAGACACTAAGTTCATTCGTAAAAATAATACTATTATCATCGATTGGTACAGGAAACCTTGCAGTTCTAGTAGATACTTAAATTACCATTCTTACCACAAACATTCTATGAAAGTGAACTTGGTAAAACAAATGAAACTGAGAGTCCTTAGAATTTCAAATGGTGTCTTCCACAATAAAAATCTTAACATGTTATTCAACCTTTTCTTGAATAACTCTTACCCAAGAACTTTACTTAATAAATTATTGTTCAGCACATCTAATTCCATGGAACTGCTGACTGATGATAGCCATCCTAACTTGGCCCAAATGGATGTTGGCGCTGTTGCGACCCCTACTCCTCCAATTTTCGCTTCCTTTCCATACATTAAGGATATTACTCCGAGACTTGCCAGATGTGAAACATGGGAGCAAAGGTGTTGAATGCAACATGAGAAAATATAACAGAATTCAGCAGGATAGTCAATTCTGTTATTTTTTCTCATGTTCCATTCAACACCTTTGCTCCCATGTTCCACATCTTTTCTTGATTGTACCGTACTGGTGACGGCTAATGAGCCAGAAACATGCATGTCTGCGGTTACCACTCTTTTTAGTAGCCCCTTCTTCTATTTGCGTGCAATACCCACTAATCTATTCGTTGCTTATTATATATATATATATATATATACATATATATATATATATATATATATATATATATATATATATATATATATATATTATAATTGTCTTTTATATACATGATTTTAATTTTTGTATTTATAACTTATAACTTACCTTCGGCTGCTCTATTCATTATAACGTTTTGTATATAATTTTAATATAGCCGGGGCATGAAGACTGTTCTCCTTTTGGGTTCTGGACGCCAATCACTTCATTCAGTGATAATTGATTATTTAATATGCTGCTGTTGAAATCCGTTGTTTTGTGTTCTCTCGTGTTTCGATTAACATCTTTGCTCCCAAGTTTTACATCCTAATTTGGTTATACCGTACTGAGGACAGCCAGAAACGCGCATGTCTGCGTTACCACTACTTTTATAAAAAATAAAATTTTGATATCCAGTATCAGTTTTCACAACTCTTAATTGATCCCAAACAAATTTGACGTTTACTTCGTCTTTCTCCCAGTTCATTGCGGTTTTTTTTTCAAGAGTGTACGATTGTTCTGGAGTTTATACAGAAATGTGTTTTGCAGCCTTCTCAATGACAATGTGGACTGAGTCACATTCAGTTTGTGTGTGGCAGCTCACTCTGAAAATGTGCTGAATTTTTACTGAATATTTTTAAGTAAGTGGAAACAAAAATGTGTTCCTGTTCTGTACAGAACAGTTATTAGAGAAGAATGAAAATTCCTTAATTTCCTTTTTAAGGTGCTGCTCAATACGATTAAGTAGACAGCTACCTCGGTTTCCCATACATTCCTTTGATACCAAGTTAAAAACTGTAAAATTAAATGTTTAGCTTATAGTATGCGTCTATTGTTTTTGATACTGGCAAAACTTGCTGCAAGTCGAATACTGCGGTGCAAAATGTAGCCTGTTCCTCAGTTTTTTCTCCATCGGTATTTTTAAGATTCCTTGCTAAATTTTTATTTTCTATGTACTTCTTATATTCTTCCCCCATTTCAAACCATTTTCGGGCAAACTATTTTCGTAACTATGGCAAACGTTACACATATCTGTCTTGGGTGAAAAGAGGATGTATTTCTGTAACTTTTGTTGCAATGTTATTTTCTATGCAAAATTCTTCATACATGGTAAACGTTTCGGTAATGTTAAGTGTAGGTGGCAAGTATTTATATTCTGTTTTCTGTCTATAATAGTGATTATCAACCGTTTCGAACATGTTAATTTGGTCACGGATAGATTCTAACTAAATCATCCGATATCACATTGCGTGCCACGCTGTAATCAGTAAAATATACCCATAGGCCAAACCGCTTTTTGCGTTATTTTGTATGTATTGGCAATAATAAACAGTTTTTTCTACGACTATTATAGAATTTCTATATTCCGACGTAGTTTTTGATTATGGAATAGGTTCATTCTAGCTCTAGGGTAAGAATATTCATTCTCGTCCTTGGTATGAAATTGTATTAAGCACAAATTTGGCAAGGGAATTTAGGGGCTCCCTATATATAAAATTTTCTTTAAATCAAATATAAGCCGAATTAAATATAAAAACGAGCTAGTTTCGTTAGCAGAAGCAGAAAAACTTAATTAAACAATTATGAAAAATCAACAATATACCACAAGGTCGTCACGCAAATAAGTCGAACACAAAAAAAACATCGATGTTTTGAATATCATAAAAATATAGACGAATTATGCAACTTAGCATAGAGAAGCTTACCTAAAGTTAACCTGCAATTACGAAAATAAAAAACATAAAAGCGAGGACAAGTAAATGACGCACAAAAACACAGCTACGTTTTATGTTTTGAATAAGTAACTCGTCAAAAAATACTGGAAATAAATAGAGGGAAATTGGACGATGAGGGAGAGTCGGACAGCGACAATGCAGTCTGGTACTCCTGGCTTGTCGATTTATGACAGCCCGCGTTTTGACAGTGAGTTCTAGTGATTGCCGCAGAGTGCTGGAAGCGGAGATAGCCTATCAGAGCTCATCTCTTTTTTTGTGACGTTCAACCAAGATTTTCCGAACCGTGAGTTTTTAAATCTGCCAATCTTCTTTTTTCTATTGTTTTTTTGGGAAAATCATATTGGTATTGATTTTTTTGTGTGTCTGACTATTCATCCTGCCATATAAGTGTTATACTGAAACTTGAGCCGTATACTACCGTAATTAGAGAGTCTATGCTTCGTAAATTATTGTTTCACTTATAACTATTAAATTTTATTCAGGGAATTTTTCGAGGGGTACATCCCCCATAAACCGGAGACAGGTAGATTACTCCGATCACACTCTCAAAATTTTAGTATCAGTTATGGCATTATAAAGTTTTATTCCCGAGATATTTATTTATGTTAATCGTTTGTTTACACTGTAATCAGAGAGAAATATTTTCAATACCAGTCTATGAAATATATTAATTGTAACATACATTATAGTCGCTTCAACAATAAGATTTTATTAATTATTAGTACTTTGTCGGGCAACGGAGGTTACAACTCGTTCAGCAGGAAGGTCAGTTTACGAAATCAGCTATTTTTGCATTACGTAATTTCATAGTTTATGGAAACCACTGAAGTAACTGTTAGCTAGGTCAAGGCGCTATATGTTAGTAAGGAGACGCTAGATCGTTTTTCTTTTGCTTAAGAAAACCCTGGCCACTTTTCTCTGACGAATGATATTCGGTGTCCTTACCGGACGATAGCTGGAAGAGAGGGCGAATAGATGTAGGAACCCTCGCTAGTTTCATTTAAGTGCCGGACAAATAACATTATTATTATATTATATCATATACCTTAGGCATCAGAGTTAAGTCATTGTTTTTTTTGTAACTTCAGATTTATTTGTTTGTAATATAGTCATATTTATATGTTATCTACCTAAACTGTTTCCTTTACCCCCAAACCCCCCCCCCCCATCCCTCTACCCGACATTGGTGGATTAGACCCTGGGGACGTACAAGCATCTGGACGACACGACGAACCTTAGAACTAAGGCTTGGCACATCGTATAAGCCCAAGGAGGCCCACGAATACCCTCCCGCTCGGGAAAACCAACCTACCCCGAGGTTCTTGAACAGGAGATTTCCGGCACTGGTGACAGCCACGTTGCAGAAAGAAAAGGGAATACAAAACTAAACAATTTGGCAAGTTATTACACTGGTGACACCATAAGATTGTAAAATAAGGTCAAAAACTGTTACAGAATGAATACTTGTGACGGCGTCTAAATGCGACGGTTCATTTGACAAAAAGAGAAAATAGGCGTGTTTCGGTTTCTATACCAACTACACAACGCAGAGTAGAAGTAGTGCAGAAATATCAAAATGCATAAAAAATCCTCTAAAGTGAACCTAAATTGACTAATATGGTCGTTGAGTATCAATTGTTAGCTGTGAAAAATGTCGATTAGACACTTTTAGCATGTTATAACTATTTACACGTATCCGTATACGTATTGGAGGTACGTTGACGTGAAGAAGTTGTCAAGAAAACCTTAGCAGAGCAGAGAAATTTAAGACACGCTAAAAGTACCTATTGTCAAAATTGTTTTATTATTATCTTTTTTTAAATTCTAGATTAAAATTGAGTAATACTTCATAAAAAGTAAGTGAATTTATATAATTTCAATTACATAATAGCTATTACATGGCTTCATTCCTTTTTAGTATTTGATACTGACAGCAGTGATGATGACATTTTAGCTAATGGTCACGTCTCTCAAATATGATCCACGGAGACTATTCAGTTTTTACTTTTCCGCCCAACCTATCTATTATGCGAGAAAAGTATTGGTTTACCCCAAAAAAAGTTGGAATTTTGAATATTTTGTTTAAGTTATTTTCACGATTTCCATCAACAACAACACAAAAAAATGGTTTTTAGAAAAAAAATCCTGTGTGTATGTCGTCTTCGTCTTCGTCGTTGTCGTCGGCCACTTTTCGTTACAAGTCTTGTTAGCACGATACAGCCTCCGAAGTACAACAAATCACCAATTTTATGATTGAATATTGTGAGAGACATGTCACAGATAAACACTATTGATTTTCAGCTCACCACAGCCAGTACAACGGGTGCTATGGTACTTGAAGTACGAAATATTAGTAATTTTTTGAGAAATTTCAGTTGTTAACACGATACAGCCTCCGGAGTATATACAAAAGATCAATTTTATGATTGAATATTATTCAGATCGTCTCAAAGATAAACCCTGTCAATGTTCAGCTCGATAAAGCCGGTACAACGGGCGCTATGGTACTTGAAGTACCAAATTTTTGTCATTTTTGGAGAATATTCAGTTTGTTAGCACGATATAGCCTCCAGAGTGTATACAAGTGACCAATTTTATGATTGAATAATGCTCAAGGTGTCTCACAGATATACCCTATTGATTTTTAGCTGACGATAGCGAGTACAGCGGGTCCTATAAATCCAGATATACTACATTTTTGGTTATTTTTGGAAAAATTTCGGTTTGTTAGCACGATATATCCCCCGAAGTGTATACAAGTGACAATAATTTTATGATAGACTGTTGTTCAGAGCTACAGATGTGGAAAAGTTAGTTATAATCATTAAAACTGTTTATTTTTTTTGCAGGTTTGAGGATTGAAAATTGGACGGACTAGATCAGAAACAATGTCAAATGTCGTCGAGCCTTGACACAAGCTGAGTTGGAGGAAGCAGCATCTGATATCGATATTGATAACGAGAGCGATGATCAATTCGACTTTGATTCCGATGATTCTGTCAATGATCCAGATTTTGCCATTTACATCGAAGCTACAAAATATCGAGGGAAGTCATCTGATGAAGAGGGTAACGAAGAATACCGAGATATTGAAGAAATTATTCAAGACTTAGTGTTGGAAGAGGCTTATATCGAAGAGGACGGACAAAATGAAGAAGATGAGGAAATGGCAGCTTCCACCAATTGGACTGAATATATATTTCCAGTTCATGGGTCCTGGTGGTCTCCAAAAATATTTATCTCCGGACGTCCCTCCTCTCTAGGCATTTTTTCATCTCGTCGATGATAAGGTCCTAAGCATCATTGTTACTCAAACTGATAAATTCGCCGAACAAACCATAGCATCAAAGGAGGCAAAAAGATACTCTCGCATAAAAAAATGGAAGTCATCCAATCCAGAAGAAATTAAAAAATTCTTGGGATTGACATCGTAGATGGGATTGGTTAGACTTAATGCATTACCTGATGATTGTGTATTTATCGAATAGAAATTTCGGGAGAAACTATGTCATGTAACAGATATTAGTTGCTGTTGAGTCTTCTGCACTTCAATAATAACGAGACAATTGAAGAAAATGGTAATCTCAGAAAGTTTAAACCTCTTACGTATATGCTTCAAACTAAATTTCAGTCTCTATTTCACCCGGGCGAAGATATTGTAATAGACGATACTTTGATTCCATGGAGGGGCGCCTTATTTTTAGATTAGATATTCCCAACTAACCCATAAGTATGGTATAAGATTATTTAACCTGTGTTCCATCGATGGGCACTTGAAGTATACTCTGGAAAGTCAGCGACAGGTCAACGCGAAATAGCAGCAAATGTATGTTTGAAGTAACGCAAGAAGCGTTTTTATCAAGGACGAACTCTCTACATAGATAATTTCTACACAAGTTATGAGTTACCTAGAACAGTACTTGAAAAGCTAACACATGTAGTTGGAACGCTTAGAGCCAATAAGAAGAATAATCCGAAAGCTGTTTAAAAGGAGAGAGATGATGTCCCGCGATGATGACAATGGAATAGTGGTCTTGAAATGGAAAGTCACACGGGATGTCCAGTTACTGTCAACGAAGCATGCACCAATTATGGTACCAGTTCATCCCCATCCCAACATTGGTGAAGATGAACCGCCTTTTGAAACGTATCAACCTATCCACGACCAAGCTGTTGCTGTTGCTAGCACGTCCGATACTACCAATGTACGATCATCAACAATTACAAGCGATTTGTCATTTTCTCCAGGTAGGCAGACCGGTTTTGAAAATTCTCAAGATCCCCCAGACGCTTCAAATAAAATAGTCTAAATGAAAAGGAAGAGAAAATCACGAAAGTAGTAGAGAAGCCACTTGGAATTTTGGCTTACAACAAGTGCAAAGCTGGTATCGACATGTCGGATCAAATGGCATCCTATGCCACTACACTTCGAAAGGGTGTGAAATACTATAGGAATAAAATTGCTTTTGGGGGTAGCAGTAGTGAATACTTCCGTGCTTTCCGCGAAATCTTAGCAGCAGAATTACTAAACATCGATAAAAATGAAAAGTTTCCGGAAAAGATCGAAAAATATCATCATTTACTCGTCAGAGTCGCGGAGAATGTGAAAAAAATTTCGCACAGGTGTTCGTTGTGCTACGCAAAAATTCAAAAAGAATCAGGAGGTTAAGTTGCAAAATCTCAATTTAAATTAACCTACAACTATTGCGACAAGTGTCCAGGACAGCCGCAAATCTGTCCAACCTGTTTCAATGAGAATCATTAATTTCATATGTTCACATTTTTTCTGATTTCAGTCCGAATGTCGTTTATAATAATATTTGGTATACATATTTTTCAAAATTATTTGTTGTGTTAGTTCAAAATTTCCGATTTTGTTGGAACCAAGACTTATAATATATTCATCAGAGGCCACGCTCCGGATCTCGGATTTAAAATACACGTCAGCGGGTAACATATTTGATATACATGGCCAGACAGTTAGCAAAATGTGTGTCTCCCAAAAATGAGCGACGTGGCTCCGAGAAAATATTGGTGTCTCTCATATATATATATATATATATATATATATATATATATATATATAACAACAAATATATTCATGGGTAATTCACGCAAAATAAAGGATCACTTTATTTTGCGTGAATTACCCATGAATATATTTGTTGTTGTTGTTAACATATCACGCGATATTCCTACATCTTCTTTGTCATATATATATATATATATATATATATATATATATATATATATATTTAATTTGAAGAAAGATATTTGCAACTTATTTTTAATGGATATTTTTGTGGGGATGTGGCAATAAGACTCCAGAGTAAATTCTTTTAGATATTTATTCCCGAGCTTTCGAATGATTTTCATTCATTATCAAGGGATAAAATCTATAGTGAATTTTGGAATAGTTGTAAATTTTTTATAATAAACTCTTTTAAACATAATTCAATGAAAAACTCAAAAAACAATATATTGTTTCTTGAGTTTTTCACTGAATTATGTTTAAAAGAGTTTATTATAAAAAATTTACAACTATTCCAAAATTCACTATAGATTTTATCCCTTGATAATGAATGAAAATCATTCGAAAGCTCGGGAATAAATATCTAAAAGAATTTACTCTGGAGTCTTATTGCCACATCCCCACAAAAATATCCATTATATATATATATATATATATATATATATATATTCCCATTTAGCGATTTCTTGGGATTCGGTCCTTATTTTCAAAATTCATTAAACTATATATCTCATAACATTTTATTTACTTGACGTTTCGGCCGATTTTCGAGCCTTTTTCAAAAATACTACAATATAAAATCCTAGTGACAATCACAGTTCATAATAAGTTTCAAACACATAGTTAAAATTTAAATAAAATTCTACTTACAGATATTTGGAACAAGAATCTTTTTACCCACATAGTGGGAACGTCACATTTTAAAATTTATCAACAACTTGACCTGAATAAAACAACTCAATTAGTTGGAGGAGAGAAATTGTGATAGTGTATACATAGGACAAACAAGTCAATATTTGAAAAATAGGATTAACAGCCACAAGTACGATAAAAAGAATAAAACTGCACTAACGAGTCACACAACTAACAATAATCATACATTTAATTATGAGGAAACAAAAATCCTAAAAACGGAAAAAAATACAAAAAAACGAGAAATTTACGAAATGATATGTATTCAAAATAACAAAAATGCTGTTAATTCCAAAATAGACACAAACAATTTGAGCAAAATCTATCACAATTTGATTAATTAACAAAAAAAAGTACAAATCCAATCCAAATACATCAATTATCAATCTTGAAGTTGTTGTTTGTGTACCTCCAACTAATTGAGTTGTTTTATTCAGGTCAAGTTGTTGATAAATTTTAAAATGTGACGTTCCCACTATGTGGGTAAAAAGATTCTTGTTCCAAATATCTGTAAGTAGAATTTTATTTAAATTTTAACTATGTGTTTGAGACTTATTATGAACTGTGATTGTCACTAGGATTTTATATTGTAGTATTTTTGAAAAAGGCTCGAAAATCGGCCGAAACGTCAAGTAAATAAAATGTTATGAGATATATAGTTTAATGAATTTTGAAAATAAGGACCGAATCCCAAGAAATCGCTTAATGGAAATATATATATAAATTGGTCCAAGAAAAATCCAAATACCTTAAATATATATATATATATATATATATATATATATATATATATATACAGTGTGACCCATTTTTAATGGAAACACCCCCCTAAAATTTGAAGTTGTGAACCGATTTTAATAATTTTTTTTTTGAAATGTCAAGTACTAAAAGGTCTACCTTGGGACAGAATTTGAAATGTTTATTCCAATTTTCAGGGCATACCACGATATTTTTTATTAGTCGAAAATCGGGATTTTTTATTAGAAATTTTTTTATTGAAAAAATCACTACGCCACTGGATTCGGAGTGCCTCTAAACAGGTGTAACCAAAATTTCATGAAAAGATATCTATCAATAACAAAGTTATGGCAACTCAAAAATTCGAAAACTCTCACAGCTAATAGTCACAAAAACACCCTATATCTACAGATATAGCCATGAGAATACTTTTTTATGATTTCAACAATAAAGTGCCACCAGATGAAAAAAAATTTTTAATGAAAATAACGGGATTACATTCACACAATTCAACAAATTATGAAGCAAAAAAATTTTATAAACGTAACTATGATAACTAATCATTGAAATGTTTCGAGTCAGTGCAACAATTAATTCTAACTCATATTCTAGTAGCCTCTACTAACCCACCATCTATTTCGATACACTTGTCGTAGCGCTTACGAATGTTTCTGATCACGTTCCTTAGTTCTTGAGGGGTAATATCTGCACATACCTGTCGAATTCTTGCACAAAGTTCATTTCTATCTCTTGAGCGGTGTTTGTAAACTTTTTGTGTGATAAGTCCCCAGAGAAAAAAGTCCAAAACTGTGAGGTCTGGAGATCTGGGGGGCCAATCTAGAAACGGACTACCACGGCCTATCCATCGGTTTGGAAAATGCTCGTTAAGCCATTGCCTCACAGCTCTGGCATAATGAACTGAACACCCATCTAACTGAACAATTAAATTTAATCGTTCATTGATTGGCAGCTCGTGAATAGCATCCCAAAACTCTGTGTTTAAAAATTCTAGCAGCCTCTGCGCATTGATGTTTTCCTCAAAAAAGAAAGGACCAATAATTCGTTCGTTCAATATCCCACACCAGACGTTGATTTTTTGGGAATACTGGCTTTTACAATTTATTACCCAGTTAGGATTATCCGCTGCCCAATAGCGACAATTCTGTGATGACACTACTCCATTTGTAGTGAAACTGGCTTCGTCGGTATATAAAATATTTTGTAGGAAATTTCTATTGTTTAAATATTCCCCTTGGGCCCATAAACAATATTCCATACGTCTTGATTCGTCGCCTTCTTGCAGTGTGTGTAAAAATGTTGGCTTGAAAGGTTTAATATTCTTCGCCTTGAGACATCTCCGAATAGTTTCTCGTGGAATATTCAAATCTAAAGTGGCATTCCTTATACTGGCATTAGGATTATTTCCGAAATAATCTAAAATGATTTGATCATTCCTGTCATTTCTGTTTCGTCTTTGTACAGGATTACTCTTTAACATCATTTTTGATACTGCACCAGTTTCATTGAATATTTTATTTATTTTATTTACCGTACCGCAGCTAATACGAGGACGATCTGGATGTCTTTCATTAAATACTCTACAAACCTCTCTAGCACTTCTAACGTCATCTCCCGAAAGGCGAACAATTTCAATTTTCTCTCTTACGCTCAATCTTGCAGCCATGACAAAAAATAATCCGAAGAACTGTAATGTGAATATTGTTGACAATAGTACACTTAAATCTTTCACAAGTGTCAAACTGTAATATCATTTCCATGGCAACTAAGATTTAAATTGAAAATTCTATTAGGTCTTAGTTTTAGTTAATTTGCGTGAAAATTTGAATGAATGTAATTCCGTTATTTTCATTAAAAATATTTACGCTATTTGTTTTTTTTTCATCTGGTGGCACTTTATTGTTGAAATCATAAAAAAAATATTCTGATGGCTATATTTATAGGGTGTTTTTGTGACTGTTAGCTGTGAGAGTTTTCGAATTTTTGAGTTGCCATAACTTTGTTATTGATAGATATCTTTTCATGAAATTTTGGTTACACCTGTTTAGAGGCACTCCGAATCCAGTGGCGTAGTGATTTTTTCAATAAAAAAATTGCTAATAAAAAATCCCGATTTTCGACTAATAAAAAATATCGTAGTATGCCCTGAAAATTGGAATAAACATTTCAAATTTTGTCCCAAGGTAGACCTTTTAGTACTTGACATTTCAAAAAGGAATTATTAAAATCGGTTTACAACTTCAAATTTTAGGGGGGTGTTTCCATTAAAAATGGGTCACACTGTATATATCGCTAAATATATATATATAAATCGCTAAATGGATATATATATATATATATATATATATATATATATATAAGCAACGTGGCAAGCAATGTGATATGGAGTTTTCACAGACTTTGCCTCTTTGGTCTTTTGTGGAATTTCCAGCGGAATTATTCTTGTTAAAAGTTGTTCCGACAGTTTGAGCACTAATACCTAACGTATTTAATAAGAAAATCTCACAGACCAGGGATCTTGATGTGTTATTTTGCAAAAAATAAGTAAATATGAGAGTCTTTTACTATTCATCATGGCCATTTTGCAGTTCGTTGTCTCTCCTAGTCTTACGTTTTCCAGTCCTTGCCTTTCTATTGAATATATTTTGATATGTTACGATTTACATCTTTAAGTCCCGAAATGACCTTCAATTTATAATTCTTTGATGTTTATTTATTTTTTCGGTATATTTTATTTTACAGTTTTGGCAAGGTGCTTTCATTTTCTTTTCGAGCCTTTTCCCATTTCACTCTGTATATGATTCTCCACTATATCTCAGTCTCGAATTTTCTGAATTTCGTAGACGTCCACGCGTTGTTTTTTCGGATAAAGCTGAGCTGTAGTTAAGGAAACATCATAGTCGGGGTACGCATCTTCGTCATCTCCTCGAAATGGATCAGATTCTGATGACGAAATCAAGTCTTCCACTAATGTCTCTGATATTCTTAATTTGTTTTCTATTCTAGATTTTTCCGAACCTGACGCATTTCTTTGATCGGGACAAGAACATAAGAAGAACGATTCGAAAAAATATTAGACTAAGCAGAAAGCTCTGTCCTCCAAATAGATCAACCGAAATCTGAATTCATATTTACCAGATGAGAACGAATATGCTGAATTTCATGCAAAAGAAAAAGAATATTAATTTTGAAAGAGTACATATCAGTAATGATAACAAAAGATACTTTCTAGAGACAATGAAGCAGCAGGATCATTTGTGAGATTACTAAGAGCAAAAAACGTGGTAATAACAATCAAAATTAGAGCCGATAGAACAATAATAAAAACGATAGAAATATACGGAAGCAAAACTTGGATAATGACAAAAAAGTTGAGCAAGAGCTGCGAAAGGTGAATGGAGGAGACGTATAAATAAAGAACGAGCAAATAAAGCTAGGACACATCACTAGATTGTTGTAATATAGAAAAGTGAGAAGAGGTGAATACGGAAAACAGTGCAGAAATAATGTTTTTAAAAAGTGAGAATAGATTTAAATGAGATAGGTTCTAATCAACATAACTCATTAATTTGTCTGAATTTATCGAACTATTCAAAACCACGCTAGTTGCTCGTTACACATTTCACGCTCGTATGAATAAATTCCTTAATTCATCCAACCGTTTGATCGAATGTAAGCGACGAATATTCAAATACATTCGAGAGAAATTAATTATATTGACCCAAAAAATTATAACGCAGCGCCACCGGAATGGCTAATCCTGGAAGTTATGGAACTTAAAGCGTCAGGGATTTTGCCCCCGTGTATCCAATTATAAATTTTAATCCCCCCAGGGAACGAGCGCTACTGTTTGCTCTTTGAATTGCCGAGGCTTAGAATCCGGCGCATCTCTTGAACTAGTTTACATTGTGGAGTTCTAGTTACGACTCTCCGGGGAATCGGTTGAAGTTAAAAATGTTCTTTTGTTGCATAACAATAGTTATTCATTCGTCAAAAAATTATTTTAAGTCATAATATTGATTATTCAAATGTTTTTTAATGATGAAATAAAATAAATTAATTTGTGACGCGTTTCGCTAACACAGTAGCTTTATCGAACGAGTGAAGATATGATGAATTTTCTTTTAATTTATACATTGCATCAATACGGAATTCTACGAATATAAACAACAGTATTGAACAAGTTTAACTGGAAAATAATTCACTAGCAAACTATCTTCTGGGTAAACAGGTTTAATAAAGGAGAATGGTTGATATCTATTTGGTCGTTAAGAATATTTGTTTTTATCTATCTCAAGAGCTTCTAAAATATTTAATTCAAAGCATTCAGGTTCTACGAAATTTGGGTGGAAAGTGTGCTGGTTTTCTAATTAATGATAAGAATAGTTAGAATCTAATTTTTGTTGTCGTAGATACGTTCGTGTTCTGAAATTCTAGTTTTAAGATTCCTAAAAGTTCTACCGATACAAATTTTATCACAGTTGTCATTACCACATTTTAATTTATCAACTCCTTTGTTTAATTTTGAAGATTTAGATATGTTATTTTCAATTAGTTCCAATAAATTGTAATCAGTTTTAAAGAAAATATTCATGTCTAAAAATTCTGAAAATAATTTAATTTTTAAGGATGGTATTTCAAAGTATGTTAAGCTTCCTAATTGTCTAGTTGTACCGGTGAAGCTAGTTAAAATGTCGCCCACATATCGGTACATATATTTTTTACTAAGGGGGTGTTTATGAATTATTATTACTATATTATCCATGAAAATTTCTGCTAGTAAGGGGCTGAGGGGGTTGCCCATAATCAAACCATATTTACTGCTATAAACCTCTCTATTGAAATGAAAATAATTTTGATACTTTTAATAAAGTTATGATATCAGGGTGAATTATAGAATTAACATTATTGTACGTAAGCAAATCTTCAACAAGAGTCTTATAATTTCTTTAGCATGTGTACTAGGGAATAGATTTGTTACATCGAACTATATGAACTTAGAATTATGAGGTAGTTTTATATTTTGAATATTATTAATTAATTCCGTTGAGTTCTTAACTGAAAATTGAGGTTTGAATGAACAATATTTATGTGGTACCCCACAGAATACATTTTTCATGGTCGATATTCCTACATTGTTCGCAACAAACTGAAAGCGGTCGGTCAAATAATTTTCGATTGACTGAATTGCAAGATTGGAAAATACTGAATAATGAAGAATACTACACAAAAGTGTATGATTAATGGTATCAAAAGCCCTTGAATAGTACAGCAACAATAAGGCATTCGTTTCCTATCCCTTGTCAATATCGTGGAAAATATCATCCGTAATCTCCAGTAGGGCAGTTGTACAGCTAATGACTGGCCGAAAATCTGATTGGCTAATGGGCAAAATGTCATAACGATTTAAATCTTCTTCAATTTGCTGTTTAATTGCTTTCTCCAAAATCTTCGACATAATTGGTAGGATAGAGATAATTCGTAGATCACTGATGGTATTTAAATTTGCTTTTTTTGGGAATAGGAGAAACCTTCCAAATATCTGGAATAGTTGACTGGATAATGCTAGTATTAATTATGTGTGTGACATAGGGCAATATGTAAGGACAACATAAAAATAACATATCAACCTGGATATCACCCATACCAGCAGCCTTGGTTTTAATTGCAAATAGATATTCAAAAATGATTTGTTGACTCATGGGCTTAAATCGTAACAGTTCCTCATAGTTGAACTTCAATTTATTGCAATAACATTACAATAGGTCTTCATCAGCATCTGTGGAATTTCCGGACGGTATAAGGAAGTGATTATTTATTTCATCGGGAATATTCAAATGATCTGGTATAGTTCTATTCTTTCTAATGAGATTATAACCAGCTATCTGTACAAGACTATTATGAACACTATTGTTAAACCAGGTCTTACCGACTCCTATAACATCATATTTTTCATGCAAAATGAAGCTTTCAAATTCACGGAATATATTAAATAGAGAATTAGCGTTGAAGAATGCAGAAGAGAAATATTTCATACAAAAACAAGAAAAAAACTAGGGAATTACTTTAGAGATAACAAAATATATATGAATAGCTCAAATTATTTTTCAATAGCTATGCTATTGGATCTAGTCTTTATTAAGCTTCCCTCAACACTACTTTTGAATTATTCTGTGAGTTGACAGTTTGGATACAATTTCTCAGTTTCCTGGGGTCTGCAGTTAATGAATAAAGTTCAGGGTGTTGTGGATTGGGTAAAATAATGTATATTTTTCTTTATCGTCATTTATTGATTCCTTAACTACCAAATAGTTATCAACCATTCTTCCTTATTAAGCCTATTTACCCAGAAGATAGTTTTGGAATGATTGTAGTGAATGTATTTCCAGATAAACTTGTTCAATGCTTTTGTTGATATTCGTAGAATTCCGTATTTAAAGACTGTATAAATTTTAAAAACTTTCATTATACCTTCACTCGTTTGATGAAGCTACTGTGTTAGCTAAACGCGTCACAAGTTTAAATTGAACATTATTTCAAATATAATGAAGTTATAAATGAATTTTGAATTGTTTTATTCCATCGTTCAGTATGGATCTTCATCTAGTAAAATCCTCATTCATTCAGTTTTTTTATTAATTTATGGAATATCACAATTTGGTAGTATATTCATCTGAACGAGACTAGGGACTAGACAAAGACGAATGCTTGTTTCAAAGAAGTTATCATCCATAGACGTAACTGGAGCAAGTTCTGGTCTTCATATGTGTAATAAGTTTCCATAAAATATTGTAAGCAGTTTTCTTAAATAATACATTAATTAGATAGTAGCTACAGCAACGCAGATTTTATAGTTTCATTGTTGGAAATGTTTCCATGCTTCCCAATTTTTTCGATTCAAATACCAGAAGTCTACCATGAACAAACCCTTGTGCGCTTCCAACATGCAAAACAATTAACCGTCTACCTTCTTCATAAGGAACTTTCGAGCTTGAAGGCCACCATTCCATAAATACTTTCTGTGTTCTTGTCTTGCAAAACTTTGGAGATGATATGGCCTTAGTTCCCCCAACTTTCGTCCAAATAATACATTTGCTTTCCTTCTTGTTGGAATTTTACCATTAATCGATCGCCATTTCTCCACCAACACATAATTTCGTCATTTTGGACTACCATACTCTTCTTATCTACATTACCGTGATCAAAATAAAATGTAAACTTTTTAAAACTCCCCAAACTATTGTTTGGTTTGGCTCATATTTAGCATATCAGAGTCCAGTAGTATATCTTGTTATAATTTGGTCAAAAAATATATTTGTATTTTTTTTGTAATACCCTTTTTCAAAAAATCGTCTACTACAGTCTATGCTGTTTTTCTGAATTCTTATCAGATTCTTTAGTTTCTTCGTGCACTATAACCTCTTTGAATACGTTATATATAGTTGTTCTACCAATACCAGTATATCTCGGATCTGGGACACATCTCAACCAAATAATTTTCAAAAACGTTTGCTACAACTTTTTTCTCTTAAAAAACGGGCAAAAACGTGAGAAAAAACTTTCAATAATGTTTAGTCTCACTGAAGGTAATGTAATTAATTATTTTTATCTCAGTATTTTTAAAGTAGGTAACGCCAATTGACCCCACTAGTGGCTGAATTGATAAGGTTCGCATAGCTTTGACCAGATGCAAAAATGTTGGCTTCGGTACATACTTCTAGATATGAATAAAACAAGGATTCATAGTGGTATCTGTTCTGTAATTCGTTAATTACTTTTACCTATATGTACAGGAGAATGTTTTGCTTTTATGGATTTATAAATGTGTGCCATTTGGTATGTAATGCAACAAAAGCTGCTTTCGGAATCGACATGTAACTGAAACTACTATAATATTTGTAAACTAAATCATAATAAATAATATATACCATTATTTTCCAGATTTTTGATGACGTTTTCTTGTTATCCATATTCATTACGTCGTTAAAGTGGTCTTCAGCTATATAAATAAAATGTAGAGGTATTATCTCATAGATAATAAGGATAAATATTGTTGGCATCAGGTGTAAAAGTAACATTCTATTGTACAACAGAGCATGTGTTCATTCAAAAAAAATTCAAAATCCTGAAAAAGCCATACGAATGGATGGCTTCAAACAAAATTTCTATTGTAACCCCGATAGTGGCAACAAATATGATTCAATTCTCATTATTCTTTCATAACATAATATTTGATTCGTGCTAGTGCTAGATACATTCAAACATAACGAATAGTAATTGGATATTTTTGTTGATTAGAAAATAGTTAATTTCGTATTGACAGTTTATGTGGGATAGTCGTGCCAAACATCAACAGTGGGAAAGAGGATAGAATATTATGAATCCACCTTTGACTTCAAGACATAATTATGTCGTCGTCCCTATGTTTCTTCTTGATTTTCTACAAACAAGAATATTAATTGGAAATATGGTTGTTCTGAGTTCAATATACGATTTGGACAGATCTGCGTGAGAAATATTCTGAAATTGTAAAAAGCATGATGTAGACTAGCTAACGTGATCATTTTGACCAATTCCCATACAATATTGAATCCTAACCTCAAGAAGTGAGTTCAGCAGTAAGTCTTACTACTTCTCATCCGCTGAAGCTGCAAGTAAGTTTCTACCTGTATTATGATGTAATAAAATCTGTTTTCAATGTGAATTCGTGTGTCATCTGACTTATATAGAAATTCACAAACAATTCCATAATGTTCGACAGTGAAAACTGATCTATAGTAATTCTAATTGTTGTATAATATTCTAGTTCTGGTACGAATATAATTTCTGATAATTAAGAACAAATTGGAGAGCTCCAAAATCATTTAGAATCAGTTAGAATAAATGAGTATTGAACTAGAATCTACAAAATTATTTAGGGTGTCCCGTGACTAATGCGAAAAAAGACCGGAGCATATAGTATGAGCCAAAATAATGTTAGGCCTTTATATAAACTTTTCCAATACGGGCCCTCATTTTCAAATTATAGGTATACAAAGTTTGAGTTCATTTATAATTTTTAATTTTTAGTATAGTGTTATAATGCATATGTGTGTTTATTTTGGTGAGGTAAACACATTTACAGTAGTGCCTTGAATTATCACCATTTTATTGAGGATATCCTTCGTAGCGAGTTAATAGTGTATTATATAACTAGGTTGAGAAGTGACTTATTATTTACCGAGCACTAAAATGTTCGAGATAAATAATAGCCTTCTCAGACAAGGTATTTATGTATTATTTTCTTCAGGCATATAATACTTATTATACTACTTTCGGCAATACCAATTTTATGATTGGAGATGAACTCTATTGATTTTTAGCTCACCAGAGCTAGTACACCGTGTCCTATACATCCAGATATACTGAATTTTTGGTCATTTTTGGAGAAATTTCGCTTCATTAGCACTATACAGCCTCAGGAGTATATACAATTTACGAATTCTAATTCTATGATGGAATATTGTTCATAGCGTCTAGTAGACGAACCTTATTGATTGTAAGCTCGCCAGAGCGAGTACGACAGGTGCTATGGGACTTGAGTATCGCATTTTTGTCATTTTTGTAAAAATTTCGGTTTGTTAACATGATACCACCTCCGGAGTGTAAACAAGTGACCAATTTTATGATTGGATATTGTTCAGGGCGTCTAATAAATGGACCCCGTTAGCAAGATATAGCATCTGGAGTATAGACAAGTGACAAATTTTATGACTGTATATTGTTTCAGGTGTCTTACAGATGAACTCTAATGATTTTCAGCTTACCAGAACCAGTACAACGTGTCCTAGTAATCCAGTTATACTAAATGTTTGGTCATTTTTGGAGAAATTTCTGTTCGTTAGCACAGAAATGTATACAAGTTACCAATTTCATGGTAGGATATTGTTCAGGGCGTGTTACATATGCGAAAAGTTAGTTTTAACCTTTAAAACCGTTTATATTTGCAAGTATTTAAAGTTCTTATTTGTATGGTACAAAATGTGATTTGTTTTGTATATTTACTACGATAATACTTCATAATAATTAATAAACGTTTTCCACTAAATGAAACTATCTTTTATACCCTGAATGAATTTAAAAAAAACATTTTACTTATGAAAGTTCCCCTTTAGGAACAAGTTATTTAAAAGAGTATAGTTAGAAAAAGACCATCCTACGCACACTTCTTCAATAGTTACAAGAGTTTTTGTATTACTATTCGAAAAAATGACAAAGCCTGATTAACTACTGTACAAGAAAATTTTAAACGATTGCACTCAAAAGTAGGAATATTTGAATTGTGCCAGTCTTTCTGGAAGGTAGCTGTTCAATAATGTGAATTAGTTTATGTTTGTATATATTACTGCAGGTTCAAGATTGTCAATTATTGTTAGACTGTCTGCAATCTATTTGAGAATATAAATTCCCTCTGTATCCTCTTGATATTTTTGTGAATTTAAAGGTATAAATTCTTTTATGCCTGTGACATTGTTACATGTTTAGAAAATATCACGTTTCCATAATATCATTTTTATTTCAGTGCTGTTGTAGTTGTAGCACCATACAATAGAACTCTTTTTGACTAGAAAAACCTTAGAATATCATATCATATTGTAATGTTTCTATGATGAACTTCCACTGTGTTAAGAGACTTAGAATCTTTGAAGAAAATAAAGGCGCCGGACCGCCTTTTATATAGCCATTTCATACCATTGAAATAGCTTCAATAGCAATTTATGCTTTGAAATATTTTTATTGGACGTTCATACTTTTGAAATAGTTTTCAATAGTAATTGAAAACCTAATGGCTGTATTCCATTGTTGATTCATGTCAATAGTGCCGGCCGGCTTAACAATGAACACCAATCGGCAAAGCGCATTTCCCACCCTCTTGAAGTTTTTGTATTTAAGACACCTTCCAACGTGAAGAAAGCCAGTTACCAAGTTACTCAGTTGAACAGTTAACCGTTCGCCCAGTTGCGCAACAATGTCGACACATACCGTCTCTACGAGAGTTCCCTCTCGCCCAAGTCGGAACATATCGTCCCTCCGAGAATCACATCTCACCTAAGTCAAACATATCATTTCTATGTTAATATTCGAGTCAAAGTCGAAACTCATCGTTTCTAAGTGAAGTTAAGTTACTAAGTCAAACATATCGTTTTTTAGTTAATATTCGAGTCATGTGCGTATTAGTCAAAACGAATCGTTTTTATGTCTAGTCAAATATATCGTTTCCTAGTTATTATTCAAGTCAAAAGCATGTAATTCAATTCGATACTCATCGCTTCTCAGCTACTGAGTCACTCATACCGTTTCTTAGTTAGTATTCAAGTCAAACACGTGTATTCAAGTCAAATCTCATCTGTACTCAAAGTCGAAACTCATCGTTTCCATGTCAAGTTAAGTTACTAAGTCAAGTTAGTAGGGGAAGTGTGCCTTCGATGGACCTCTTAAGGAAATTCCATTATATTTTTTTTTGCTTTTGTAGTTATTAATCTTCTTTTTATGTAAATCTCTACTTAATACAAAGATGATCATAGTGTAGGGTGAATTTGTTAACAATTAATTGTCTGGTTGATAGCGCCAGAGTTTTTTTATGAATCCAAGGGGTCCATCATTGGCGCATATGTGCCTATGTCGGCCTCCCCCCAAAAAAATTAATCAAATGAAATTATTTTGAAAGGTTTATTAAACAAAATTATCGTTGTACCAAGAAAAAGTAACATTGGATGAACGAAAAATATTTTTTTGCTTTAATAAAACAGAAAAAACCAAAATTAAATGCATAATTCACAAATTAATGATTTGCAACGATAGCTGACATCAGCGCACTCATTCTGGCACCAAGATTGACAGTTCTGACAAAGAGTCCAATTTTCACTCGCTCGTAATTGAGAGTATAGCTCATTGCCGTAAATGGAGCTAGCGTCAGAGTCGTCTTCTTCTTGCCCTAAATATTCTTCTGAGATGGATTCATCATTAGAATTGTCGTAATTTGAAATGACAAATTGGCGTTTAACTGACCTGCTTTGTTGTTTCCTTAGTTTCATTTCCTTTCCAATCACTTTTACTTTAAGTACATGCATTTCTGGTGTTGAATTCAAATGACCAGTTTTCTGACTTTTCTTCCATGTGTACCAATAGCTACAGCTTCGGGAGGAAGTAAACTTTCTCTCACAGAGATGTCAAGAACTGACGATGAAGACAAGTTATGACCAGATGTACTTGGTTGATCTTGAACCTCTAATTCCATTTGGTTTTCGTTGATGACAGCTGGATTCTCGGAAATCTGCGTATTAGTTGGTAAAGCTGGTTCAAACTGCCAGTCCTCAAAAATATGGGGATTGAAAGGATAGATGCTAGTCTTTTTAAATAAGTTTATTGCATTTGATAGTACTGCATTTTTCAAATAGGCTAGACTGAGAAGTGTTGCTATTTTAAATTGAGTCACTGCCTTTCCCGGGTTTTGACGCAGCCATAATTGGATTTCTTGATCGAAATACGTCTGAAGAGGACGAATCAAGAATCCAAGGTCCAATGGTTGAACGTAATGAGAGCAGTGTACCGGAAAGCAAAATACAATTACACCATTTTCTTTCGCAAACGGCAGAGATTCAAGACTTTTATGGCTACTGTTGCCATGTAGTAGTGAAAGCACCTTATTCTCATTAGAAGCTTTAGCGTACCTTACGAAATGCTTTAATCATTTACAATGAATTCGGTATTACCTGTGCTTCTTATCTAGTAACTCAATATTTACATCAATTAACTGAATTCTAGTGTAAAATATATACCGTAATCGCTACACTGTTATTAACAAAATTTTACATGTGCAATTTTCTCAGTAGAACTAATAGTCGAGAGAAGGCGAATCTCAGAGTATGACAAATCGTCGGTCTATCGAGGAGACAATGGGCTCTTAACGACATTTCTTTGTTAGAAAATATACCTACCGAAGCCGTCAACCGAAGATTGCAACTGGATGACACTACATTGAAAACGTTAGGTATTCAACAGAATGTACATAACGACACGCTTATGTATACAATGTGGATCCTATTCGAACAAATATGATTACCAAACGGATAATATTACCCAAAGCTACCAAAATATTCACGGAAAGAAACTTTGGATACTATTATTTCAGTAAGGTAGTATTACAATCAAATTTTTGATCAATATAGCGCCAATCCAAATTTAGATTAATATCGATAAATGATTCGATTGATTTATTTGTCAAGCTAAAATTTATCAAACCATGATAAGTAGCAGTGAACGAGTTGCATTAAATAACAACAAAAATTTGATTAATATTAGCAAAAATAAAATTCAATTTGCCTATAATATTCCTATATATCTCAAATGAGCTAAGTGTTGGATTGTATTGAGCAATTGTTAGATCAGTTCAAGTTAATTTTAGACAATATTTGCTAAATATATGATTGATTTTAGAAGAAGATATGACGAAAGAGAGCAAATTTAAGAATAATTAGGATTAAATTTATCAAATAATTTTATTACTTTTTGCAATAATTTGATGTAATATGTCAAAATTTTAAGTAATAAATGAATCGGATTTATATAAATCTCGAATGTTTGAATCTAATAACTAAGTTAAACTTTTCTAATTTTTTGATTATTTGTATTCAATATTTGATTGCTGGCTGTAATACTGATTTTCATTATTCGCCATGGCGATGGTGGGGAAATATTACCAAAAAAATAACGAAGTTTCTGTTTAATTAATATTTAATCGAAATAATTGTACAAATCTGGAGTAAAATTAAATGAAAAATAAATTATTATAATCTAGCTACTAGTAATAACCTAAATAACTTCTCAAAAGGCAGTATAATATACAATTTACCTAGTAGTTTGTAGATAAGGAAATGATAAGTTTTAATATGAAAGCAAATTAATCTAAAATTAAGACAGCAGATGAGAACCTAATTGAGGGTTAGATTCTTTGCATAAAAAATTAAAAAAACTACTCCAAAAACCCTACTGTTTTCGCAGGTTTACTTTGCATACTTTCATACTAAAGATACCTTTCCTTCACAATTTTTCTACCATCTGCTAGGGTGTAAATTCCCTAAGTTTTGCCACCGAGTTCTTATAAACATAATATAGGTTTCCACATGGCATGTTTTCTCGTCCTTAAAGTAGTATGTGTCCTGTGAATTTCAAATGATATTTTTAAGTTAATTAAACTTTTTGAAATATTTACCTTCGATTCCAAAGGAAAAATAATATCATTTTTATTTCAGTGCTGTTGTAGTTGTAGCACCATACAATAGAATTCTTTTTGACTAGAAATACCTTAGAATATCATGTATCTTTTATGCATATCTTATTGTAATGTTTCTATGATGAACTTCCACTGTATTAAGAGACTCAGAATCTTTGAAGAAAATAAAGGCGCCGGACCGCCTTTCATAAAGCCATTTCACAATTTTCCTACCATCTGCTGGGGTGTAAATTTCCTAAGTTTTGCCACCGAGTTCTTATAAACATAATATAGGTTTCCACATGGCATGTTTTCCCGTCCTTAAAGTAGTATGTGTCCTGTGAATTTCAAATGATATTTTTAAGTTAATTAAACTTTTTGAAATATTTACCTTCGATTCCAAAGGAAAAATAATATCATTTTTATTTCAGTGCTGTTGTAGTTGTAGCACCATGCAATAGAATTCTTTTTGACTAGAAATACCTTAGAATATCATGTATCTTTTATGCATATCTTATTGTAATGTTTCTATGATGAACTTCCACTGTATTAAGAGACTCAGAATCTTTGAAGAAAATAAAGGCGCCGGACCGCCTTTCATAAAGCCATTTCACAATTTTCCTACCATCTGCTGGGGTGTAAATTTCCTAAGTTTTGCCACCGAGTTCTTATAAACATAATATAGGTTTCCACATGGCATGTTTTCCCGTCCTTAAAGTAGTATGTGTCCTGTGAATTTCAAATGATATTTTTAAGTTAATTAAACTTTTTGAAATATTTACCTTCGATTCCAAAGGAAAAATAATATCATTTTTATTTCAGTGCTGTTGTAGTTGTAGCACCATAAAATAGAATTCTTTTTGACTAGAAATACCTTAGAATATCATGTATCTTTTATGCATATCTTATTGTAATGTTTCTATGATGAACTTCCACTGTATTAAGAGACTCAGAATCTTTGAAGAAAATAAAGGCGCCGGACCGCCTTTCATAAAGCCATTTCACAATTTTCCTACGATCTGCTGGGGTGTAAATTTCCTAAGTTTTGCCACCGAGTTCTTATAAACATAATATAGCTTTCCACATGGCATGTTTTTCTCGTCCTTAAAGTAGTATGTGCCCTGTAAATTTCAAATGATATTTTTAAGTTAATTAAACTTTTTGAAATATTTACCTTCGATTCCAAAGGAAAAATGTTGCAGTTTCTTCGGTCAATTTATTGAAACCACCTTCGTGCATGAACAAATTTCGATTAACATAGTGACGTACTATATCTTGTATCAACGTGTCTCTACAAACGCCAGACAAAACTCAATTGTTTTCATTTGCTGATTTTTGTATCCTGGACCCATCGGTTTTTAAATATGTATTCAAATCCTAAAATATATATTTTTTTGAAAAAAAAAATTAATTAATTTAAAAAGACTAACAAATTGAGTTGGGGAGGGCGAATCCCGTGGTGAATTTTGATTTGAATTTGAACCATCACATTAAAATCCACTTGACGATGAAGGTCGGGAATTTTCCTTAATTAAAATGTTATCAATGGGTTCTGAACAGTCCAATGTAGTGGGGCTCTTTATTTTCTGAAAGTATAATTTTTTTGAATAGAAAAAAAACTATGAGCGCCATTAAAAAACCTAATTACGTTTAATAATCTCCATTCTGCTACATGTTTCCTAAACATAATTTTGTTTGCCAAATCATAACTCAGAAATATTATGTCCAGGTCCCGTTCCGTCATATATTTAAATGAATTTGAAGTGGAAATTCCGTCCTTTGCAAAAACAATTTCATATTTTTACTAAATATCAACACACATTAGTAATTATACTTTAAAATTACCCTAAAATAAAACAACAACAAAAAATGTGCATGATACAGGCGGTGATGGGTCCCGGAATTTTGCAAGAAGTTTTTAAATCTCCATAGTTTCATTCAAGTTATCCATGATAACTGAGAATAGCATTCAAACTATATATATATATATATATATATATATATATATATATATATATATATACTATGATATGAGAAATAATTTGAAAAAGAAATCCATGGCAACTTTATAGCAACTGAATAACATTTTTCTAGAACATGCATGGAAAGTGACATTTTGCGATTTGAAATTATCATTTTCTGATTGAAAATGATATATAATAGGAGACAATCGACAAACTACACTTTGCCGATTGATTACAGGTTGAAATGCATCTGAAAAAGAAATAAAATAACCATTGTGTTTTGGATCTCGATTTATTGATATTCAATTTGTCTCTGTTATAGTTTTTTAAATTGGAATGAAAAATATTTCATTTCTGAGAAAACCTTGTATATTGCACATTTTTGCATAATGTGAAGAAAAAAAATAAAAAAGAAGCTTACTTGTAAGTGTATCAAAAAGGTGGGACATACCCCATTCTTCTAATAAACAAAGAATTCCATTTTTATTCAGGTTGTGATCAAAATTGGAAAATGACAAATCGGTAAGTGTTATGTTTCCACTCTCGTTATTATATGTGTCTGATGATACGTTTTGTTCTTGATTTTCTGTCAATGTAATACTGCCGTAGTGCGTATACCCTGAATATGGATCCTGATATATTTTTATCCGTTTGAATTTTTTAGGTACCATCAAAGCAAAATTGAAGAAGGCCTAAAATAATTTAAATAACTGCTAAAATTTATTTTCCAATTTGCTTGGTAGCAATCTCTCAATCATTTTGAAGATTCTAACTTCTATAGCAATTAAATTAAAATATGTACTAAATACTTATTAGACAAAAAAATAACAGTGGCACTCCGGGAGTGCCGACAGAAGAGAAAACTTCAACAATTACGTGTGTAAGAATTAAAACTCGTAACACAAAAACAACTTGTAGTTAAAGTCTTGGTAAAGTCCTTGGAATCTAATGTGTTATGTATTATGTAGCGTCCGTACTCCTATACGAAGTTTTCACTTCAATAAGATCAACAAAAGTTAGGTATATATTTACTTCAACAAACTGTACGTAGTATACTATTAATAACTGCATCCTTTTTGCACTACTCATTACTGTCTACATGAAAAAATTGTTTATTTTGTACTTACCTAGAAAAACTACCAGGGATCAAACCAAGACAACGCTCAGAACAGAATGGGATCAGTTATTGGTATATTCTCACCCAACCAAAAACTAGATTTGTTTCTTCCTCCGGCGCGCACAACGTGAGACACGTTCACAACTCACGACCCGCCCGCGTGCCCGTTAAGATTGATAAGTAAAGTATGCGACCACAACACAAGGGTTGTGTTGTGTATGCGACCAGCGAGCTGACGAAAACGAAGGGTCTGGACATACTAAATGATAAACATTTCCAAATTCACGCACACCAATAGCCAAAACCGTTAAAAAAATTATTTGCCTAATTTAATCCTTATATTACAGATTTTGTCAAAATAAATGATTTTTATTGGTTTAATCAAATGTTTGATAATCGTAGCAAAAATTGGATATAATTAGTTGTATATTTGATTGTTTTCAGTAGACAGATTATTTTTTTTTTCTCTCCTTTTTCTAAATTTCGGTAAATTGTACAGATAACTTAATCTATAGACAGGAATACATTTTATCTAAATATAATATAAATTAAGCATTTATTTTATTGATCCCATTATAACTATAGATCAAAACTACATTAATATATTAATCTGTGATCTGTGTTAAAACTTCAAATATTTCACATTAATATACCTAGAGGTATTTACTGCTAATGCCCCCAGAACTTTCTGCCATGCAATTAATTCCTAATTGATTTTATTTGAAAATGTATGCAACAGTGAAACGTGTGAAAAAATTTATTATGATGCTTGTTGAGATTATAGTAATTATGGAACTTATCGTACCAAGACCAATAATCTCAATTTCTCAAATTGGATCTGATTGTTAAATCGGATATTATTATTTGATAAAATTAGTCCAATGATTGAGCTAAAATAAATAATATAATCTATGAGTCAATTTGAGTAAATTTCTTGCGAAAATTAAGCAGCGGAGGTACATCAATCCAGTCTTTAATGTTTGATTGGTTTAAGAAATCCGTAGTTAATCTAAATTTTGGTGTACCTATCAAAAATGGATGTGATTTAGCAGTTTTAACGCAAAAACAAGAAAATTGAGTCTACTGACATTAGTTTTAATTAAATGTTATTAATCATAAACGAAATTAACAGAATAATCCTAAAACACTAAGATTTGTCAGTTTTTTTCTTGTTTTATTCTATTTTAGATTGAACTAATTTATTTGGCACAGATTAAGGAATTTCTTATTTTAATAAGTCGATTTGATTCACCTTATCAAAGCATTTCTTTCTGTGTTCGACCCGTTAGGATGATTGGCTTCCGTTACTAAACTTGCGAAAATCACTTTACAAACTTTGTGGAATTAAAAGACCGATTGAGACGAATCGCTGCCTGTCGAATTACATAGTGAAAGGCAAACATATTGCCAACAATTACCGTCAATTGAACTGTTATCATTTGGATGTACCGTAATTACCGCCGATGTTACAGAAGTTGAATTACATGGATTTTCCGATGCAAGATGCGTTTACTTACGCACTCTTAGGACACATTATTATGTGCTAAAACCCGTGTTGTACCTATCAATACGATAACACTATCGAGATTAGAGATGTGCGGGGTACATATCTTATCTACTTTAATGGAGACTGTAAATACGGGTCTCCGAGAAGAAGTTCAAACTTTTTATCGGTCCGTTTCTACAATTGCATTTCGCTGGCCTCAAGCTTGTCCTCAACGATTAAAAATCCTTTTTGGGACGAAGAAGGCATATTGAGAGTGAGCGACTGTTTAATTTAATTTACCATTTGATGCTAAACATTCCATTATCTTAACTAAGAATAACCACGTGATCATTTTAATTATAATGTAATTTCATAAAAAACTTTTGCACGCTGGAATTCAGCAAACCTTACACTCGATACGTCATAGATATTGAGTTATTGCCGGACGTAGTCGAGTGTATAAAAATATAAAACTCTATTTCTGCTTCAAGGCCAATCCTCCTCAGGCACCACCTGGTCGGGGATTATAGGAAGCGCCATGGAAAGGCTTTCAAAAATATTTGTACCAAGTTGCCGGTCGCGACATGTTATTTACGCATGAACAATTCAATACGTTAATTATCGAAATCGAACCTAGTATTTCCTCTGACCATACGGGTCCTATCGCCCTTACTTCTGACCATTTTTTAATAGGTCATGATAGTCATGATTACCTTCCGATCTTAATACCCTCGAAGTTTGTACGATTCATTTGTAAATTTGTATATAATAAACTGATAATTACATTAACGTTGTCAAAACAAGATTACTAATACAGTTGAATACGTCTACTACAATCAACAAAGTTTGATGAATTAGTAATTACAAACGTAGCGATATGTGGTTGTTATGAAAATTCACAATGCCATGGCTTCATCTGTAAACAGAACATCGGCAGCAAAGGTGGGATGGTGTGCGATTTTATTTAAAATCCATTGGCAATACTGCATACGCAGACGATAACCATTAGGAAGCAAAGGTTGAACACGTGGAAAATGATACAGATAGAATAAATTTTCTTTCAGAATATTTGAAACAGTTTTATTACCACCATTCACTTGTTGAGCAAGTCTTCTGGGATCTTTTTCTAGAGGTTCGTCAATAGTTTGAATACTCAGGTTTTCCAGTTGTGGAGCTCTCACAGTTCTAGGTCGTTCAATAATATCAGTTGCAGCAAAGGTTCCCATTTCTTGTAAACGAATGCGTAAATCTTTCACAACATGGTAAACGATAATCTTCTAGTAACCATAGATGAAGCAATTCATTCATAAACAGTAACCCATTTTGTAGCCAAGATTGCTTATAGTCAAGACGTGAGGAGGAGCCGAGCGGGGCACCGAGTGATGATTACGTTGAATTTACTACGAGATCAATGATTGTTTTATTATATCATTGCCGGAATCGTTTATTGCGGCGTTGCCGTACTTCAGATGTTTTAAAGTTATAAATAGAGAATAAATACTTTTTCAAAACCTAAATTCCAATACAAACCTAAAATATTTAATTTGACTTAAGAGACTACCACAAGAGGCTTAATCGAACGCGGCATCTACCAATGGGAGGCCAGATAGCCATGTGTGTATGGCTGGTTGCATAGTCGAGTTAGAATTGTTAGAAATTTGTGGTGATTCAAAGGGGTGTTCTGTGATTTATAATTCATTTTATATGATTCACATTGTATAGAGTAGAAATATTTGTTTTGTTTATCCGTGGTTCATCAATGGTTTTGTTATAGTTTATGTTTATTTTGTTGAGGCGTTGTGTGGAAATTCAATTTAAAAATCGAAGTTTTGGCTGCAGCTAGACATTTATTTAAGTGAATATATTTTGTTAAAAAATAGACAATAATAATTTTGTAAGCAATACTTGTGAGAAGAATGTTGTTTATTCTAGAAGTCTTAAGCAACATGAAAGAAAGTTTCACAATCGTGAATATAGAGGTTTTAACTTGCAGATTGTAAATGTACAGTCACTAGTGCTTCTTATGAAGATCATTTGTTAAAGAAACATGAAACTACTTTAGAAAAAAACAATTATTATTCAATATTAATGCAGGTAATAATAAAGTTTATATTTGGAATCTCAATCTCAAACAAGCAATAAGAAGAAAACTGTATTAATCGAATCAACTCTTGCACAAGAGTTAGAAATAGTAAAAGGAGTTTCAAATGAACATAACTATGCAAACAGTATGTAATAACTTTTTTTAACTTTATCAAACTCGATAAAGGCATATGATTATTATAACTGGTACCCGTTTTATTTCTTATTTATTTAAAAAAAAATGTTTTTAGGTATTAATTTGAATTAGGATTTTATATTATTAATAGTGTTACATACTGTGAGTATCAAGTTTTTAATATCCTTAATTAGACAGGTATTTTAATAAAATTTAGCTGTTATGTACATAAATTATTCCTGGATAGCTTTTGTCAAAATAATAATTTGCCTTTTTAACTTTATAACCTATATATTCATAATGAAATCCTTATAAAAATAAATTTACGAAATTAACTTCTTTAGTAATCCTGAAATTTTGAAGTCCGTGTATTTCTATATTACATACCCGCAAAACTATGTAACTAACCATTCATACACGTTGATATCTGTATCTCTCATTGGTCGATGCCGCGTTCGATTTAGCCTCTTGTGAGACTACCTAACCTAACCTAACCAATATAAACCTAAAAGATTTGATTTGAATTAAGAGACTACCGCTATCTTTTCTTTAAAAAATTTATACGAAAAACAATTTCGAAATTAATTATAAACAATGTTTTAAGTTTTTCCGTACCTAATAATATTTGTAATCGCATAAGTTTGGCAATAAATTTGGATGAGCGCTCTTTGCACGTAATTAAACAGTTCGATGTTGGCCACAAGTTTATTTCACTATGTTATATCTATGGGTTATTCGATCATTGGTAAACGATTGTTTGGATAACGCTGGGCATGCATACGTCTAGCCTCTAAGACATTACCATTCGCTAATCCATACAAACAGTGCATATTAGCCATTTCAGCATCAGTAAATGCAGGCAACGTTGCTAACAAAACATAATCGAAAGCAGAACTTGTGCTACACCAAAATCAGTATTTTTTTTAGTCGGTTTTTAGGTTTGACAAGGTAATTATCAATATTCCAAAGGTCACTTAGAATAAACATGTTTTTTCATATTACTTTTGAAAATCAGTAATGTCAATCAGGATCAAATTATGGTCTAAATGAATTCCACTTACAGTCAGAGCTCGTTTATTTGGAACAAATTAACGCCTTGTATCTCATTTCGTCTTAAAACTGAATGGCAACTCGCCCACAAAAATCTTTCAAATTACTTTAGAAACACCCTATATAATATATTACATTTCAAAATAGACTTAGTGGGGCACTGCTCACTTAGAAAACTGAAAGTAGTTACACAGATGATATTATATCAATATTTCCACGTTTGTGTTTGGATTTTGTTAAAGCGATGTTAATTAAATCGATTGTCTAAAAATAAACTTTCTAATCCGACTTCTGAATTCCTCACCTTCATCGTTAGTAACCTCGGAAGGTAGACTACGAATATTGAACAGGAAAGGGGAGAAAGGGACTGAAAATACTACGTTTACTTTCCGAATCGGTGATCAAACAATTTCCAAAGCTAACGAGATCAGTGCGATTGGGAGATTCCAAGAGATCGCGCTTCGTTGCCCCGCACTTCACTCACACGGACACATTTTCCTAATTGGACGTCTCGTGTGTTCAGTCTCAACGCCTATATTGAAAATTTTGTCTGGGTTTTAATAGCTTGTTATGAGTATATATGTATATTAAACTGTAGTTTAATTTACCAGGTATGTCAAGAATACCAAACTCTTGGAATGAACATATTTTTTTTCTACTCAATCGTAAATAAAATGAACAAACATATATTAGGACTGTAGAAGCATTGATTGATAAGTTATCAATCAACGGTGGCAGTAAGTCGTACTATAAAAGAAATGGGAATAAAACGTAGATATAAGCAGTACTGCTTGAAAATGGACTGTATTCGTACAATATTATGCACTTCGTGAATCCTCAGCAAATACAAGAACTTCAATTTAAAGGGACTTACCAAAAGATGACGGTTACTGCAACTCACTTGTCAGCTACAACGATCGCTTAGCTTCTAGTGTAATTCCTTCCCGTTGTGAGATAAAATAAAGTTGATGCAATGTCTATATTTGCGAATAAATACATTTCGTAATAATTGACAAACGTCGCGGTAACTGATTTTAAAGCGGTTTAAAAATGAGGAATCAATTGACCTGCATTTCGGAGTTCCTACAACGAAAGCGATAATGACAATAGTAAAACTAGTCTCTTAGCATAGTGCACAAGAAAACTAGTATTAAATTTGAACGGAAAATAATCGATTAGCGGCGCTCCGAATTTTATGGAAAAATAAGGGTTTGGCGCGAACAGTAGATAAGGAGGAAGTTATGGAGTTCAGAGATCTTTGCTTCACTATCATTTTGTGAAGGCTGTTAAAAAGGAATTTTAGAAAAACTGACGACAAGATTCAATTTTGACTTAAATTACTATTGAAAAGATGAAGAAGATGAAGGATAAGAAAATGAAGAAGAATAAATAGAGAGAAAGATAGAAAGAAGAGAGAGGGAGGAGAGAGAGAAAGAGAAAGATAGAGAGAGAAGAGAGAGGGAAGAGAGAGAGATAGAGAGAGAGAGAGAGAAAGAGAAGGGGGAGATGAGAGAGATAGAGCGAGAATTTTAAATTGTAATTTTCAATGAAAATGACCTTATCTTTTTAAAAATAACTGACTCACTTCTAACAGTTGTGCAAAATTGGTTAAATAGAAGTATTAATATTAGACGCTTCCATTGTGTAAAAGAAATTCTGTTTTGAAAATAAAATATGTGCGAATAATATACAAACATCTCTTGGCAAGAAAATTGTATTGATTTCTGGGATATAGGAGATTTGGGCTATTTCCCATGATTCATAAGTAAACTCTTTCACTAGGAAAGAAGCGTGTTTAGTAATTTCCCAATTTTCGTCACACAACGTCAAATGTTTTGTTTTGTTGGAAATAATTAAGGACTCAATATTGGGAAAATGAGATATACCCCTACAAATATTCTAAAAATAAAACTTACCCAATTATCCAATTTTTCCCTTCGGTTTTCCAAATAAAGTTGTAGCTTAGAACCATGACCTCCTGGTTTTCCAAAATCTTCGATGATTTTTCGAAGTCGTTCTTTTTCTTGCTCATTGAGCAGGGGTTGCAAAGTCTTCTCATATTTCCTCAAAGTATTTTCAAGGGGTGGAAGTGGAACTTTGGGTAGCGTTTCCTTGAAATAAATAAGTTTAATGAATATTGGTTACGAACATCAAAACTGAAATAGTAGTTGAATAAATTTGTTCAATTTTCGAAAATAAATTATTAATTTCATTAAACAATTGGTAGAATATACATTGAACTCTCAGAAGAACCATACGAAATATTTTGAAACATACATTTAAAAGGTGTCTTAAAATTGTCGCTCTTCCTTCCCGAGTGTGAATTCAGGGACTAAAATGAAATAAATCGCACGAATGAAAATGAACAAATTAACAAAAGAAAACTATGCTTCAAACAAGTGACTGGCTATTTTGATATTAAAGAAGAAGGCATTTACATTGTTCTATCACAAAATCCTAATGAGCAAGTATTCACCATATTTATATAACAAAACTAAGTCCCATGTGATGTATATAGTATATGTACAAGTTTTAGAAGGCATATTTCGCTTCACACTCATTGAACCTAATTTCAAATCTTCATTTTCCTATATGCCATTTAAGTTTTATGACCATGTCTCGCAGCACTTGAAAAATTTGAAATTGGAAGGGGTGAAATATAAATACGAGAGAGTCCTGTATAAGTGTTTAGAAATGAGCGCATACTGATTTTGTAAAAAAAAGTATATAACATTTTTATTATCTATTAGTGATGTTTCATTTATTCATTTTAATTGTTTATGGACAGTTTATGTTTTTTTACATCATTTTTAAGTGTTTAGTAAGGGATGATTGTAGTGTTTTTATAATATTAACTAATTCGTTGTATTATCAACTCATTTTTTCATGTACAGTTGCAGCCAAAAAAAGGGACAGTTGTTATTGCCTAGTGTGAATAAGTCTATTCCGTTTCCGAGAAACAGTTTTGTCGTATATTCAAATGATAATAAGAATAAAGTGTGAATAATATTGTTTTCCATTTTTAAATATCAAAGATTACTAAATAATTTTAAATTTTCAATAAAAAACAACAATTAATATTTTGTAATCCCGTCATTATGTTCTACAACTTCGCTTAATCTAATTTTCACCGATCTTTATAATGTGGAACACTATTCTTCAGTTATTTCCTCCCAAGCATTGTTTATAACTTCCAACAAACCTTCAATGACGTTTCTTGGTATTACATTTGCCTTTCGAATTTCCCTTATTAACATTGCCCAAATATTTTCTACTGGATTCATGTCAGAGCTTTTGCTACACCAGTTAAGAACATTAATGTTACATGCCCATTGTTTTTCATTATTAAATATCAAAGGCTACTATGCGCAATTCCCATAAGGGCACTGAGAAATCTGCTGCTAATGACCTGGTCACAGTTAAGGATGAGGTTGAATCGAAAGAGAAGGCCCGCTTAACAATTTTAATTAAACATCTACATAAAGACGAAGAAAACAAAAGTACTGATGATGAAATGGACTGTCGAGATAATATCGGAACACCAGAAATATCTGATGCAGAGGAAGGTTCTCTAATCAAAAAGGATATAGAAATTCTACGCGAAATGTATGTACAACTCACTATCAGAAGATAAAGAATATAAATTTAAAAACTATTTTGGAACAATCAAATCAAATTGTTTCAACCAGACAGCCCATTTAAAAGTCCCAATAAAAAATTCAGTGCAGATGATCAGAAAGTGTATTCTTTGCTGGTACTACTTTGATAATATAATAATAATAATAAAGCCTTTATTAATTTTTAGAAAAGGAAACATAGAAATATTAACAAAAGAGATATACAATTAAGGCGAGGTTCAATTCATCCAACCCGAGTGAAACGGATGTCTGCTCTTCCACCTAACCCTAGCATAGTTAATTCACAGCAAAAGCTGAGGAACGTAATGAAAAATGTTCATATAAAACCTATACAGGGGAGAATACATATATCCATATAACTACATTACAATTTCATTCTTGTTGAGAGAGTAAATGAACAATCAATTTATTTTTAAATGCATTACTCGAAAGGGTATTACGAATATAAGCTGGCAAGTTATTTTATATATTGACAATTGAATAGCTGAAACAACATTTGAAAAATATACAGTTGAATAATGGCGGAGTAAGTGTCCCCCTAAAACGAACATTCAAGTTATGTACGTCTGATCGATGCGTTATTTTTTCATACAAATAAGCGGGTGTTTTATACTGCAACATTTTGGAGTACAAGCAAACAGCATGTAATATTCTCCTTTGTTTTAATCTGAGCCATTGCAGTGTCGTGTATTGATGACGGATATGACTGTATTTTCTAACACCAAATATATATCGTATAGCATTTTGCAACTTCTGAAGCCTTGTCTCATCGGATCTACTTAGGAAAGTACCATAAATCACATAACAATAGTTTAAGTTAGAAAGTATCAATACTTCACATAAAATAATTTTAGTTTTTCTGGTAAGTAGATGACGATTCAGGTAAAGAAACCTTAATTTTGTATAAGATCTCTGCAAACAAAAAGATACATGCTTAGTAAAACGTAAATCCTTATCCATTAACACTCCCAAGTTCTTAACATGTCGACGCTCAATAACTTGGTTATTAACAACTATTTCGTTGCTACACAAAATGTCAGAAATTTCAAAGCGACTGGATTTTCTACCAAATAGCACAAAGTTAGTTTTAGTTGAGTTAAGAGTTAAACACATTTGCAGAGATTGTGTATATAATGTATTCAAATCACAATTCACCGCCTTAATAGCTTGCTTAATTTCGTCCGCATAAAACGATACATACATTTGAATGTCATCAGCATAATAATGCAACCTACAAGATGTAAAGAAGTGTGGAAATCTAGAAATGTATATATTAAAGAATAGCGGCCCAAGGATTGAACCCTGTGGAACGCCTCTTGTATTATACAGAAACGTAGATAATTTGTTATTGTAACTAACAGCTTGTAGCCTGTAACTTAAGTAGTCTTTTAATAGTAATAAAGCATCTCTTGAAAGATTAATGTATTTAAATAGTGATTCCATTAATTTATGGTTAATGGAATCGAAAGCTTTACTGTAGTCTATTAAAACCAAAAGGGCGAGTTTTCCTTCATCACTTGTTTTCACAATGTCATCCGTACGTTTTTAAAGCGCAGTGCAGCAACTGTACTGTTTTTCAATACCCGATTGAGTTTCTGGAATAACATGATGTTTAGAAGTAAAACTTAGAAGCTGCGTTTCAATTACCTTTTCAAGTATTTTAGACATGGTTGGAAGGATACTTACCGGACGAATATCATTAAATGTTGTAGCAGTGGCAACCTTCATCAAAGGAATAACTTTAGATTTTTTCCAGGCACCAGGGTATACAGAATTTTTCAAACAAAAATCAATTAAATGAGTAATAAATGGAAGCATATAAGGAATACATAATTGCAAACTTAATATAATAATGCCATCTAAGCCCGTAGCCTTACTTTTTAATTTTGTGATAATATTTGAAATGTCTAATTCTGAAATGGTTTTAAATTTAAATGAATTGTCAGTTAATTTATTATTATTATAATACTCTACCAGTTCATTAGATACTGAAATAGTGGGAATGGATGTTATAAAATGATTATTCAATCTTTCAACATCACTGAGTTCATCAGGAAGTATCGATATTTTGTTGTTAGATAATAAACTTAGCGATCTTGCAGTATCCCATACAACTTTACTGGAGGCATTACTAAACTTTGAGTAAAATAATTTTTTTTTCTTTTTTGATAGCTACATTTGTAGTATTCCTCAACATTTTATATGTAGTCCAGTCTGATTTACGTTTAGTTCGTCTAAATTTTGACAAAGCATTGTCTCTATCATGCATCATAGCTCGTAGTGTGTTAGTAATCCAGGGTGCGTATTTTTTTATTATTTTATATGTTTTTATAGGAGCATGAATCTTAAGAAGAGTAATAATGTTTTCATTTATGAATTAAATTTTGCTGTCAGCATCCCTCAAATCATATATATTTTTCCAGGGAATAGATTGAATATCTGATTTAAATTGAGGATAATTTAAACGCTTAAAATCTCGAGATGTGACAAATTTTGTGGTAAGCCCTTCAGAAGTTTCAATATTCAACTTTCAGAAAATTAGTTTATGATCAGCTATTTGCTTAACATCAATAACACCCGATTTCGCAACAATTTGTGTATTAGATACAAGAACATAATCTAACAAAGTAGCGGTGTGGTCATAACCCTAGTTGGTTCATTTATTAACTGTGTAAGCCCTAACCCTTCAAAAATATCCAGAGCCTTACGTGCTTCGACTAAATCATGTTTCTTTAAATCTACATTAAAATCACCTGCACATACAATATAATCACTGAATGGGATAATAGTAGTGGAGTAGTTTCTAGTTCATTAAAAAAACACTTTGTTGAAATAATGGCGACCTATAAACAACAATAAAAGAAATATTTACTTTATTTATAGTTAGTTTAACACAAATCTGGTCAATTTCATCCGAAGTATTGGTCAATACATGCTGAATATCGGTTCTAATGTATACACACAAACCTCCGCCTCTGCCTTTTCGATCTACACGTATCAATTTATAACCAGCTATTATAATTTCATTTCCATCAACGAGATCACTCAGCCAAGTTTCACTGATACCAATTCTATCGAAAGAATATTTTGTAATAATTTTTTTAATTTCAGTAAAATGGGCTAAGAGGGATCTAACATTTATATGGGCAAAATTAAGTACCTTTCCCATAATGAATATTTAATTATAAAGTTACATCGTAAGTTGTTCATTTAAATATGAACCTTAAATAAAATAAAATATTTATTGTTTGTTGTTGAATTGTCAGTAAAACTCAAAACAATTAGCTGGTATCAGTTACCATAAAAAGAACCCAAAACTGCCAGGTATTTTACGAAAATAGTTGAACTGATGATCAGAAAGTCTATTCTTTGCTGGTACTACTTTGATAATATAAATAAACTTTCATCTGATCGAATTTATAGAGTAAGAGGAATGACTTCCACAAGTAACAAACGAAATAAACCCAAAAAATACTTGAATTAATTGGCAAAACAAAGAAGGCAATCCCGCAAATGATAATTTCGGATGATACTGAGGAGACGGATATATTTGACGACTACATCACTTATAAAGATTCATCTTCAGATGATTTGGAAGAACAAGAATTATGGCTAAATAAGACCGTTGTTCAAAAGTATTCACTAAGAAAAGATAGTAAATAATATTTTATATTTAAATTCAATAAATAAATCAAATATATAGAGACATTATTCCTTTGGGTATATAACTATGCAGTACTCTGCAGTATTATGCAGTATGTGTGCAGTGCTCTGCAGTACCTTATTTCACTACAAAATTGTGCAGTACATGTACATATTAGGCTCAGTGGTTGACCCCCGCTTGAGAGCATTATTAAATCAAAAATTCCCCGAGCGTTGGAATGGAAGAGCTGGACCCGGCCTCTTAGATGACCAGATCTAAATCCTTTAACTTCTTTTATTCTTACAATTTTCCTTGTGTTAGTGTTAATTTTGACTATATATTCACAATATTTACAAGCGATAAATTGATGTCTTTTCATTTTTATGGGACCTGAATGGTCCGTCCTCTAAATTTTTTTTTATGTTTACGCTAAACTTCATTCACTGGGATATATTTCTAAAACTTAAGCTGTCTGAAAAGGTCTGTGGAATGACGTGAGCAATTAGAAGTTTCGCCCTGGCAATGCTTTTCTAATTAAAAAATGACTTTGTTATTTACAACAAAGAGCCCTTTCTCGTTGATTTCACTATATTCGGTGTTGAATATATTTTTTTGTTATTTATTGAAGTAGCTATTGCTGAAACAGTCTTGTCTTTGACGTATTTTATCCCACTGTTTGTTCATTCAGTTGATTCTTAATATTATTCTGCAAATTAATTTTGTATCCATGTTCCGTCCATTGTCACATGTTTATTTTACGGTACAGCTTTGAGTCATCAACACGTTATTGTTTTTATTCAATTGAAGGGGTCAATGCAAGAAGTGTACAAGTCCATTTTTTAGCAAACATTGTTTTTTTGCATGGACATGTTCTGTTTTAAATTGTGCATGGCCCCATGCAAAAACGAGACTTATATCTCTACCACACACTTTACAGTACTGTATTATAAGTTGTCTACCTTCCAATACTTTCCAAGAAGTAGACATATCCTGGACATGTCCCGTTATTGCATTGAATCAAGTACCAAAATATTAGTGTTGACGTAGACGTGTCGTTTAACGTGTCGAAGGAGCGAGGCATTGTTATTAAAAAACCATTCAAATAATAAGCAATATTATGAGTTCTGACTCTGAACAAGAGGATCCCTTTCATGGAGATTATTCCGACGTTGATCGTGATTATGTACCCAGAGAGGCAACATAAGACAGTGAATCAAGTGAACCTAACCTCAATGAAAACAAAAACAAAGGCAAAAAACGGTTGAGAAATGAATAGAAATGGAAACGAAGTATCCAAAACCAACGTAGAAGAGCGGGCAAAGAATATTAGAGTACTTCCAAAACTGTTGTGCCAGAGAGGATGGTAGGAAATGCATGCAGCTGTAAACTAAAATATTTTGAAAAGTCTCCGCTGATAGTAGGCAAAACATCTTTAATGCTTTTCATAAACTGCCAAGCAAGGAACTACAGGATGCTTATTTGTGTGCCAACCTGTCTGTGCCCAGATTCGCTGTCATACAATGAGTTTCCCCAAATATAAATCACATTATAGTAGGAGTGATAACATCGGCAAATATTATCTATCACCGTTACTAAATACTGCATGTTTACATGATTTGTATTTGGAAAAATACGAACCTGTTCAATATAGAATACTGCAAGAGAGAAACCATGAAAATTTTAAACCTGTGATAAAATACGAATATTCTAGAAAAAACTTCACAGAAAACTTCAATATTTCATTTGGAAGCCCAAAATCAGACACATGTCAAAAATGTGATGAACTGGTAAAACAAATCGATGCTGCAACATCAGAAGAAGAAAGAAACACACCTCAGGGAGAAAAATATTTGCATGTTGTGAAATCAGAAACTTTTTATTAAGATCTTGAAGACAAATCGCAGCTAGCTAAAACTTTAGATTATGTGGAAGTTATAACATTTGACTACCAACAAAATTTACCATTACCAGTAGCCTCTAGTGGAGAGGTATTCTACAAGATTCAAATGTGGGTCTACAACTTTTGCATTCATGTTGCAAGCACTGGCAAAAGTTACTTTTTTCTATATGACGAAACCATTGCCGAAAAGGGGCAAAACGAAGTAATCAGCTAACTAAATTATTATTTCGAAAATATTATTAGACCTGAAGTTACTGAGCTATACATGTTTTCAGACAACTGTGCGTCATAAAATAAAAATTGGTGATGACCCAATATCTCTTCACACTTGAGGAAATGGGAAAATTTAACTTAATATACCATCGCTTCTATGAACCAGGGCACAGTTATCTACCATGCGATAGAAGCTTTGCAGCTATTGAGAAGAGAAAACGAAAATATGATAAAATTTACCTTCCAGATGAGTACGCCAAAATCATTCGAGAATCTGGTCATAAATTTGTAGTGATTACGCCTGATAAAAGAATGTTTTTGAATTTTAAACAACATTTTTCACCACTGTTTAAGAAGAATGTAAGTGTAAAAAATGCAAAATTCACAATATCGAAATTTAGAATTTTCCAATACGACAGATCTAAATTGCCTAGAATTTCATGTAGTATCTCAAGAATTTGATGTTGATAGAAGAGAGCTAAAAAAGAAGAAGTTTGAACATGTCATGGCATTGGCTTCAAACTACGTCCCACTAGCTGATCAATGGTTTTATGAAGAAATGAAACAGTATCACTTAGATTTTGTTAACCCAGGTACTGACACGTCATGTTCAGAATTTGAAGACAATGATGATGAATGATAATTTAATTTTTGTCAATCTAAATTTATATTAACATTGTTTGAAAAGAAATCAAATTAAAATAATAAAACAAAACTGTCCAAAAAGTGGACATGTCCATTTTATTTTATATTTTTTTGGCAAAAGTAATATTTCTTAACCGAGACATTTGACGAAAACTTGACCACATGTTACTAACAAATAACTAACCAATGTCAAGAAAAGTTTGTTTTTTTTGTTGACTTCCACAAACGTTTTTTGTCTCTCCTGAAAAATTACTAAAAGTGGACTTGTCCACTTCTTGCATTGACCCCTTCAATTATACCAAAAAGTTAGAAAATTATTTTGTGAACTAACAAATAACTAACCAATGTCAAGAAAAGTTTTTTTTTTGTTGACTTCCACAAACGTTTTTTGTCTCTCCTGAAAAATTACTAAAAGTGGACTTGTCCACTTCTTGCATTGACCCCTTCAATTATACCAAAAAGTTAGAAAATTATTTTGTGAAAAATAGTTTTTAGCTATCAACTAAAAACTGATAAATAATGGCAGATTCGGAAATAAAAATAATCAAATTACTAATTCTGTAAATTCCCGACAGTTCCTTTGATAATTTTCACATATGAATATCAGACAATATTCAAGATTTAGTTTTTTAATATAACATTCGTAATCTAACAGTTAGTCATGAGTGTATAGAAGTGACTTTCAATTTCAAGCTCCTACATGAGCTTACTAATACCGTTGATTGATCCCAAACTTGTCAATCAAGGCTCGAAATAATAAAGACTAACATACGTCTTGATAATTTTCAAATTTAAACAGTAAAGAAATATAATAACGCTTGTTTAAAAATATATATTTTGTTCACACACATTTGCAAAAATGAAACAAATTCAACGTATCACTTTCAAGATAACCATACCAATAGGAAAAAACTACAAGATTAAAGTGAAAGATGCAATCATCCCATCTATCTAACGTAAAGTAATGAGGAAAACTTGTTTCCTAATAACGTGTATGTTTTCTACCAGCACGAATTAATACTTCATATCTTCGTGGCTAACTGCCTATAGGCCTTCGGATATTTTGTTGAAATATATTATGCCATTCCATGATTGAAGCTTCTATTCATTCATGGTTTGAATCAAGTAGTTCCTTAGGAAGAAAACAAGTTTACGACGAAATTTGTGGGAAAGAAGGCCCTACCGTCTCCAAAGTTTGGCGAGACAAGAGAATAAAAAGTTCTAGTTAAGCATTTATCTAAAGTTGATTTCAGGCCTCAAAGTTCCTTATTGGAGAGGTGACCGGTAAATTATTTTGCATACTGAAAGCGCAAAAGGATTTGTTGATGATGCCCTTCTGGTACGACTTTTCCGCCCAACCTATCTAATATGCGAGAAAAGTATTGGTTCACCCCAAAAAAGTTGGAATCTTGAAAAAAATTTTGAGTTATTTTTACGATTTCCATCCACAACAGAACGAAAAAATGGTTTTTAGAAAAAAAATCCTGTGTGTATGTCGTCGTTGTCGTCGACCACTTTTTCTCACATGTCTTGTTAGCACGATACAGCCTCCGGAGTGCAATGAGTCACCAATTTTATGATTGAATGTTGTTAAGGACATGTCACAGAGGAACTCTATTGATTTTCAGCTGACCAGAGTCAGTACAACGGGTGCTATGGTACTTGAAGTAAGACATTTTGCCATTTTTTAAGAAATTTCAGTTTGTTAGCACGATACAGCTTCCGGAGTTCAACAAGTCACCAATTTTATGATTGAATATTATTCAGGACATCTCACAGATGAACCCTATTGATTTCCAGCTCACCAGAGCCAATACAACAGGTGCTACAGTACTTTAAGTACGATATTTTTGTCATTTTTGGAGAAGTTTTAGTTTGTTAACACGATACAGCCTCCCGGAGTACATACAACTGACCAATTTTATGATTGGATATTATTCAGAGCGTCTCAAAGATGAATCCTATTGATATTCAGCTCACTAAAGCCAGTACAACGGGTGCTATGGTACTTGAAGTACCAAATTTTTGTAATTTTAGGAGAATTTTCAGTTTGTTATCACGATACAGCCTCCAGAGACAATACGATTGATCAATTTTATGATTGAATATTGTTCAAGGTGTCTCACAGATGTACCCTATTGATTTTCAGTTGACTAGCGCGAATAAAACGGGTCCTACGAATCCAGATATACTACATTTTTGGTTATTTTTGGAGAAATTTCGGTTTGTTAGCACGATTCATCCCCAGAAGTGTATACAAGTAACAATTCTATGATAGAATACTGTTCAGGGCCACAGATGCGGAAAAGTTAGTTTTAATCTTTAAAACCATTTATTTGATTCGAAATAAAAATTAGTTCAACGGTGTTTGAAGTATGGTTTGTAAACATTTTGAACAATCTCGATTCTTTTTTGGTTGTTGTCATGGTTGTCGCCTTCTTCAAAAATTACCACCAAGTGCCTAGAGAAAAGATGACATCCAAAATTGGTATCACGAAAGAAAAATCAACGTCGACTCTTTTTTCTTAAATCAAAATGATTAATATGGGTAAAGCGATATTTTCCAAGAGACAAGCAATATTGTGTTGATGAGATGGCTCGAAGCAGAAACATTGACTTCCTTCAGCTACCACCATATCGTTGAGAGTGAAATCACTAACCTAATCAAAATTGACAATTTGTATGAAAAAAAAAATTACTGTATACATAGAGAGCCTTTCCATGGTTTGATATTTAAGTTTGTATTGAGCTTTTTCGGTGTGGTGATTTTTGTGGTTGAGTACTTGCGTCACTCGGCAATTTCCGTTGCCTGTGATGTATCTACTTGTCATAATTCTTTCAAATTTATCATATAAATTTATAATCAAAACAATATGCTTAGGTTTATAAACTTGTATCGATAGGTATATAAAGTAATTGATAAGCTCTATAGTAACAAATAGTGATTGTGACTGAATAGTAATTAGTGAATAATTTCCACAAACACAAATAGTACATTTAAAACTAAAGCGCAAAAGTATACTTACTAAACTTTATAAAGATTGATGTTGATGCGCGTTATAATTTTTACTTTTTCGCCCAACCAATCTAATATGCGAGAAAAGTATTGGTTTACCCCAAAGAAAGTTGGAATTATGAAATTTTTTTTGAGTTATTTTCACGTTTCCCATCAACAAAAACACGAAAACACGGTTTTTAGAAAAAAATCCTGTGTGTATGTCGTCGTCGTCGTTGTCGTCGGCCACTTTTCCTTACACGTCTTGTTAGCACGATACAGCCTCCGGAGTGCAATAAATCACAAATTTTATGATGGAATATTGTTGAGGACATGTCACAGATCAACCCTATTGATATTCAGCTCACGAGAGCCAGTACAACAGGTGCTATGGTACTTGAAGTACGACATTTTGTCATTTTTTGAGCAATTTCAGTTTGTTAGCCTCCAGAGTTCAATAAGTAACCAGTTTTATGATTGAATATTATTCAGGAGACATCTCAGTGATAAACTCTATTAATTTTCAGCTCACCAGAGCCAATACAACAGGTGCTACAGTACTTTAAGTACGATATTTTTGTCATTTCTGTAGAAGTTTCAGTTTGTTAGCATGATACAGCCTCCGGAGTATATACAAGTGACCAATTTTATGATTGAATATTATTCAGAACATCTCAAAGATGAACCCTATTGATATTCAGCTCACTAAAGCCAGTACAACAGGTGCTATGGTACTTGAAGTACCAAATTTCAGTCATTTTTGTAGAATTTTCAGTTTGTTAGCACGATACAGCCTCCAGAGAGTATACGATTGATCAATTTCATGATTTAATATTGTTCAAAGTGTCTCACAGATGTACCCTATTGATTTTCAGTTGACTAGAGCGAGTACTGCGACTAGAGCAGATGCGGAATAGTTAGTTTTAATCTTTCAAACCATTTATTTTGTCTATAAATCGAATTCAAGAAAGGAGATTTATCATAATACAAGGTATACAGTATTAAATATAATTAAGTAATTATTTTATTCTCCTACTTTTTAACATAATGAATCTCTTTTCTAGAATTAGAACTGAAGGAAAAATAATTATGACATGCATCAACCTTTATAATGTATGAAGCATATACTTTTGTTAGTAGACACCTAATTGAAATATTTTTAAACGTTTCATTTGTCAATAAACTTTCAATAAGCTTTAATAATGACAAATAGTGACCAATGTTAGTAATCGGTAAGTTCAATGATTTTACGAATAATAAGTTTACTCTCTAAACATGAATAGGTGAATGTTCACTTAAATTAGTAGTTATTCAATAGTTCTAGTGCTATTGATATCGCTTTTTGAATGAAGTTGTACAATTTTCACTTAAGTAAATAATAATTCACTTATTCATATATAAAGAGTAGAATGTAACCGAACAGTGTGAATAACTTATATCTTATTATAGACCGATAAAGTTATACTCGACTCAACTCAACTGTTTTCGAATATCTCGTGTGGTAATATCCTTTTTGGTTGCGGGAATATAATAACAAACTGCCTTTAAGTTGGATACGTTATTCCTCGTGTATTATGTGTTTGGATGCTAGGTTCATCTTTTTTATTCGTCCAAAGACTGTGTGGTGTCTATGTGAATTCACCGTGTTTTGTAATGTAAATCGTTTAATACGTTTTACGTATTCGAATTCTGTATTAGCAACGTTTATTTACTTCTGAATTGAAATGAATTTTGCTTTTTAGCGATGCAACTGCCTTCTTTTTTGAATTAGTATTATTCAAATTTAGAATAAAGCTTCTTCATTATTTTCGTTACAAAATACTATGACAAGTTGGTGGCCCATCAAAGACGTTAGACGTAGATTTTTGCGTGCCATATACACTTGACTCTTTTTTATGCATTACATAATTTCCAAATAATTTGTTTTTATGGCATTTTTGTGTATAATCGGAAATGTATTACAATATCTATATTCAAGCTACCATACTTTTTTTTTCATTTGAAATAAAAAAATTCACTTATTTTCGTCCTCTTAATTGATTTTCTCTTTTTGGATAAATAACAAAATTCCATTTATTTTGATATATCCTGTACAATGTATTCGGGTACCGGCTGTACAATTACAATTTTTATTGTTTTCTTTTTTTGCGAGACCAAAAGTAAATTTTTCTCGCATTTTGTTCATGAAACGAACAAAATGACCACCCGATTTCACCAACCAATTCCTAAAGTTAGGCAATACCTGAACCAGATTTAGGAACTCCTAACTGACATATGCGCTACACCGTTACATAAGTGATATAAGGGTTGTAGGAAATACCTAACATTAGGACAGCTGACAACCCTCGCCTAAATTCCTGAAGTTTTTAGGTTATACTTAACCTTAAAAGTTTGTTTGTAGTCGTTGTTGAACGGTTAAATATCTTTCGTTTTATTTATATTAACGCACGGTGGAACGCATATTTCATTTAGGAATTCCTAAATCCGGTTTGGGTATTACCTAACGTTAGGAACTGGTTGGTGAAATCGGGCATAAGTGAAATTTCGATATTCTCACAAAAAATTAATTTTTCCTCACATTTTGTCCGTGGACCGAAAAAAAATTGGTGGAATTTATATACTTTCACAAAAAATCGATTTTTCTCACATATCGTCCATGAAACGAACAAAATCAAGAGGACTTTTAATATATTCTTGAAAAATCGATTTTTTTTACATCTTGTCAGTGAAATGAATGAACTTAAGTGAAATTTTGATATTTACATAAAAATTAAATTTTTCTCACATTTTGTCCATGAAACTAACAAAAAATCGATTTTTCTCATCTGCAAAGTTTAGTAAAACAATCGTATTTGTTGAAAATTGATGATAGGCATTATAAAAACCATTTTCGACCAATTATTTCCCTTTACATAACTAAGAAATGCATAAGAATGAATTAAAAATTAAAAACTGAATTTTTACTTTTTCGCCCAACTTATCTTATATGCGAGTAAAGTATTGGTTCACCCCAAAAAAAGTTGGAATTTTGAATTTTTTTACGTTTTCAATTAACAACACGAAAAAACGGTTTCGTCGTCGTCGTTGTGGTCGGCCACCTTTCCTTACATGTCTTGTTAGCACAATACAGCCTCCGGAGTGCAATGAGTCACCAATTTTATGATTAAATATTGTTAACGACATGTCACAGATGAAACCTATTGATTTTCAGCGAACCAGAGCCACTACAACGGGTGCTTTGGTACTTGAAGTACGACATTTTGTCATTTTTTGAGAAATTTCAGTTTGTTAGCACGATACAGCCTCCGGAATTCAAAAAGTCACCAATTTTATGATTGAATATTATTCAGGACATCTCACTAATAAACCCTATTAATTTTCAGATCACTAGAGCCAATACAACAGGTGCTACAGTACTTTAAGTACGATATTTTTGTCATTTTTGGAGTTTTAGTTTGTTAGCATCTACACCCTCCGGAGTATATACAAGTGACCATTTTTATATTTGAATATTATTCTGAGCGTCTCAAAGATGAATCCCATTGATATTCAGCTCACTAAAGGCAACACAACTGGTGCTATGGTACTTGAAGTACCAAATTTTTGTCATTTTTGGAGAATTTTCAGTTTGTTAGCACGATACAGCCTCCAGAGAGTATACGATTGAACAATTTTCTGATTGAATATTGTTCAAGGTGTCTCACAGATGTAACCTATTGATTTTCAGTTGACTAGAGCTAGTACAGCGGGTCCTATAAATCCAGATATACCAAATTTTTGGAGAAATTTCGGTTTGTTAGCACAATACAATAGAATTTTTCAATATGATAGGATATTGTTCAGGGCCACAGATGCGGAAAACTTAGTTTCAATCTTTAAAACCGTTTATTTTTATTAACGACCTATTCCACACAGATGGTCGTTACACATGTGATGTAGGTACACCAGACATCCGGAATATTCTATCTATGACGCTGGAAAGATTTTGAATAGAGATACAAAAACATAACGGGTGTTTTTTCTCTATTTGTGGTTGAAAACCGTGTAAATTGGAAAAACTTGAAAAATCGAAAAAAAAAATCAAACGGTAGACCACTAATTTCGGTTATTACTCTATAAGGCTATAGAGGAAATCTCGAATATTACACACTATTGGGAAGGTCTTACATAGATCTACAAAAATCATGGAAGGAGCTTTTCTCTATCTGCTGTTAAAAACCGTATAAACTGGAAACAACTTGATAAAAACGAAATAAAAAATGAAAAGGTCTACAATTTATTTTGGCTATAACTCCACAAGCGAACACCAAATATATCAAATATTATATGCGGTTGGAAGGTTTATAACAGACCTTCAAAAAACATCTGCGATTTTTTTTCTCTATCTAAGGTAAAAATGAACGGTTTTAAAGATTAAAACTAACTTTTCCGCATCTGTGAGATGCCCTGATTAATATTCTATCACTTCGGGGGATGTATAGTGGTAACAAACCGAAGTTTCTCCAAAAGTAACCAAAAATGTAGTATATCTGGATTTATAGGTTCCGCTGTAGTCGCTATAGTTAGCTGAAAATCAATAAGGTACATCTGTGAGACACCTTGAGAAATACCCAATTATAATAGTGTTTTTAAATGAAACTCAAGGTCTCTAGTTAATTCCACAATATAATACAAGTTATTGAAAATTCTAAAAAATTGACAATTGTTTCGATAAATCAATATCATCGTCAGAATGACAGAAGTTACATTTCATTTTATGCCTACCTGATGTTTAGTAGTTATATTTTTGGCTAGACCAAGAAGTAACCTAACTTGTGATTGGCTTAATTTATGTTTATAGAAAAAAGAAGAAGATGAGATATTACAAATATTGAAGCTTAGATATTATTGGCCCTATGGTGATATCCTGGATATCATTATTCCAATTAAGATCAGTATAACTGTGCAATGATATAGAAAACCAGGAAAACTATATCTGCTGATCTTTACAATTATCACTTAAGAAGACAGTTTATTAGTGGAGAATTCCCTAGATTTAACTGTTCATTGACAACTTCATATTGTGGGTTTCTTAAATGTCTTCTAATTTCCAGTTCTTCAAGGAAATCCAGTTCTTGTTTCTTTTCACAAATATGCAGCACTTCTAGTTCTGTGTTAGGTGTCAATGAATGATTGGTGTCAAGTAGATGTTTTGCGTAGTGAGATTTATCTGGTTGTTTTAATCTGTAAGCTCGTAAGTGCTCACTGTATCGTATTTCAAAATTCCTAAGGGTCTGACCCAAATAGACAGCATTACATTCTGGACATTTGAGTTTATATATACCTGACTTCTTTAATAGTGGTATTTTTGTTTTTACATTTAACAATTTTGTACTAACGTTACTTTCTGTTTTAAAAGAAATTGTTGCATTCGTTGCTGAAGATATTATCTTTGAAATATTATTAGAAATATTTCCTGCATATGTGATGGTTTTATAAGTTTTAATTTCATCAGCTTGTTTAGGATATATTAGTTGTAATGCCACTTTTTTCTCTTTTTTACTAATTAGTTTATTTATCATATCTAATGGATAACCGTTAGATGTTGCTATTTGTCTAATTGTATTAATCTCTCTATCAAAATTACATTTGTTCATAGGAACTGAAAAAGCTCTATGTATCATTGAATTATATGCTGCTAGTCTGTGTGAGACAGGGTGGTTAGAATTGAATGGAATTGTCACATCAGTCTGTGTTGGTTTTCGGTAAATTGAATAATCAAGTACATCATTAACTCTTTGAATTTTTAAATCAAGAAAATTGATTGAGCTATTTTCTTCAATTTCTAATGTAAATTTAATTTTCGGGTGTAAATTATTGATGTGGTTGAAAAACACATCTAATTGTCGCTCACTACCCATAAAACAAGCTAATATGTCATCCACATATCTATACCAAAATAAAATATTTTTCGAAATATTACTTTCAAAGATCTTTCTTTCTAAATTGTCCATAATATCTTCAGCAACGAATGCAACAATTTCTTTTAAAACAGAAAGTAACGTTAGTACAAAATTGTTAAATGTAAAAACAAAAATACCACTATTAAAGAAGTCAGGTATATATAAACTCAAATGTCCAGAATGTAATGCTGTCTATTTGGGTCAGACCCTTAGGAATTTTGAAATACGATACAGTGAGCACTTACGAGCTTACAGATTAAAACAACCAGATAAATCTCACTACGCAAAACATCTACTTGACACCAATCATTCATTGACACCTAACACAGAACTAGAAGTGCTGCATATTTGTGAAAAGAAACAAGAACTGGATTTCCTTGAAGAACTGGAAATTAGAAGACATTTAAGAAACCCACAATATGAAGTTGTCAATGAACAGTTAAATCTAGGGAATTCTCCACTAATAAACTGTCTTCTTAAGTGATAATTGTAAAGATCAGCAGATATAGTTTTCCTGGTTTTCTATATCATTGCACAGTTATACTGATCTTAATTGGAATAATGATATCCAGGATATCACCATAGGGCCAATAATATCTAAGCTTCAATATTTGTAATATCTCATCTTCTTCTTTTTTCTATAAACATAAATTAAGCCAATCACAAGTTAGGTTACTTCTTGGTCTAGCCAAAAATATAACTACTAAACATCAGGTAGGCATAAAATGAAATGTAACTTCTGTCATTCTGACGATGATATTGATTTATCGAAACAATTGTCAATTTTTTAGAATTTTCAATAACTTGTATTATATTGTGGAATTAACTAGAGACCTTGAGTTTCATTTAAAAACACTAATATGAGCATATTCCACGAAGTAAGGGTCGAGACAGTCAATTTCACCCAATTATAAAATTGGCCACTTGTATACACCCCGGAGGCTGTATCGCACTAAACCCAAAATTTCTCCAAAAAGGACAAAAATTTGGCACTTCAGGTACCATAGCATCCTTTGTACTAGCTCTGGTGAGTTACAAATCAAAAAGCTCCATCTATAAGACGCTCTGAACAATATTCAATCATAAAATGGGTAACTTGTGTACACGCTGGAGGCTGTATCATGCTAAGAAACTGAAAATTCTCCAAAAATCACAAAAATTTGGTACCTCAAGTACTATAGCACTCGTTGTACTGGCTTTAGTGAGCTGGATCTCAATAGGGTTTATCTTTGAGACGCCTTGAATAATATTCAATCATAGAGTTGGTCACTTGTAGATACTCAGGATGCTGTATCGTGCTAACAAACTGAAATTTCTCCAAAAATTACAAAAATTTCGTACTTAAAGTACTATAGCACCTGTTGTACTGGCTGTGGTGAGCTGAATATCAATAGGGTTCATCTGTGAGATGTTCTAAATAATATTCATTGATAAAATTGGTGACTTTTGGCACTCAGGAGGCTGTATCGTGCCATCAAACTGAAATTTCTCAAAAAATTACAAAAATGTCGTACTTCAAGTACCATAGCATCCGGCTATTGTGAGCTGAAAATCGATAGGGTTCATCTGTGAGATGTCCTGAAGAATATTCAATAATAAAAGTTGTGATTTGTTGCACTCCGGAGGCTGTATCGTGCACGTACAAGATATGTAACGAAAAGTGGACGACGAAATAACTTCCCAAATTTCAACTTTTTTGTGGGTAAACCAATACTTTTCTCGCATATAGATGGTTTGGGCGGAAAAGTAAAAGTACGAAATGGAAAAAACTCAAAATAAACGGTTTCAAAGATTAAAACTAATTTTTCCGCATCTGTGGCTCTGAACAATATTTTCTATCATAAAATTATCACTTGTATACACTTTGTGGGGGATGTATCGTGCTAACAAACCGAAATATCTCCAAAAATAACCAAAAATGTTTGTATAACTGGATTTATAGGACCCGCTGTATTCGCTCCCGTCAGCTGAAAATCAATAGGGTATATATGTGAGACACCTTGAGCTATGTTCAATCATAAATAAAATTGGTCACTTCTATATACTCTGGAGGCTGCATCGTGCTAACAAACTAAAAATTCTCCAAAACTGACAAAAAATTGGGACTTCATGTACCATAGCACCCGTCGTAATGGCTTTAGTGAGCTGAATATTGATAGGGTTCATCTTTGAGACGCTCTTAATAATATTCAATCATAAAATTGATCACTTGTATATACTCCGGAGGCAGTATCGTGTTAACAAACTGAAATTTCTCCAAAAATTACAAAAATGTTGTACATAGCAGTACTATAGCACGTGTTGTACTGGATCTGGTGAGCTGAAAGTCAGTAGTGTTCATCTGTGACATGTTGTGAATAATATTCAATCATAAAATTGGTGACTTGTTGAGCTCCGGAACCTGTATCGTGCTAACAATCTGTAATTTCACGAAATTTTACAAATATTTCGTACTCCAAGTACCATAGCACCCGTTGTACTGGCTCTGATGAGCTGAAAATCAATAGAGTTCATCTGTGACATGTCCTTCACAATATTCAATTAGAAAATTGGTGACTTCTTGCACTCTGAAGGCTGTATCGTGCTAACAAGACATGTAACGAAAAGTGGCCGACGACGACGACATACACACAGGATTTTTTTTCTAAAAACCATTTTTTCGTGTTGTTGTTGATGGAAATCGTAAAAATAACTCAAAATTTATTTCAAAATTCCAACTTTTTTGGGTTAAACCAATACTTTTCTCGCATATTAGATAGGTTGGCGGAAAAGTAATAACTACCCATGTTTAGAAATTTTAGATGGCCATTAGGACCCCTTAAGGATTTTTTCCTGGATCATGGTATGATGTGAACGTAATATCGTTTCGAGCTCTATCATCCTGTAAAGTTTCATCGAAATCATCACAGCCGTTACAAAGTTGCCACAAAAATATAGAGAAACTACCTAAAAGAAGCTACCTGTATCTCAACTCTGAGTACAGCTAGGAGGCTGAAAATTTTAATGTAGCATCACATCAGCGCCCATCGTGTTCGGTGAATGCGTTCCTATGTTTTCGGCAATTTAAAAATTGACATTTTGATTGACAAAAAAGTACTGTATATATAGAGTTTCATGGTTTAATGTACATGCCGTAGACACTTTGTATTGGGCTAGTCTCGGCCAGTCTCGGCTACACAAAAGTTCCAGGAGGAACTCCCATATAAGGAGGGGTAATGTTACGAACTCTCAAGTAGATACTAAGTACGGTCCTGTAACCTTAAGTTAACGGTGTTAAAAAATAGTGACCGCGCCGAATTCTGAGAAGGTCTATTAGGATTTTTTGTGACCGATTTTTATAGACATGTTCTTCGAAGATCTTTTAAGGATTGAGCCGGCATTGGAGAAATATCCCGAAGAAAGAATATTCCAGAAGACCGACTAGTATATAAAGAGACTGCCTACTTGCCGTAGAGTTAGTTTATAAAGTGGTCCCGTTAGATAAACAAGTACATAAACAGTAGTGAAGTGCATACAATGTGGAACAGCCAAATAGAATAAATTGGATAACGAATAAATGAGAGCGTGTTGGGAAAAACGCTTGGACACGTCGATTTGTATTTTTAGATGCGCATTTTAAAAAAAAAAATAATTATATAGGGTGTGTCATTTAACAGTGGCCGATACCAACTTTCTTATTTTGAATACAACCCCCTGTATATTATTAGTTCTTTTGATTCTTCAGAAAATTCTACACATAATTCATGTACAAGGTTCCATACCTATCTTCAACTGTTCCGGAAATATCAAGTGTTTTCAGATGTATTACAAAAATTATCATTAAAAAATGAAAATTATTTTATCTCGCAAATAATGTAAAAAAACGGGAAAACATTAAATTCAATGTAAGAGATGTTCAAAATGTTCGCCGCGAACGTCTTCGCAACATGCAAATCTGGTATAGAAATGTCTTCTAACGTTAACATCTCAGGCGTGACTGATCTAATCGCAAGCGTGATTCGTCTTTGTAAGTTATCTAAGTTGAGTGGTTTAGTTTGGTATACAATACTTTTGACATATCCCCACAAAAAGAAGTCTAATGGCGTCAGATCAGGAGATCGTGCTGGCCATTCTATCTATCAGCGCCTCTCTATCCATCGATTTGGAAAATTTTAGTTCAGTTACTGCCGGACATTGATTTGGTAATGGGGCGGTGCGCCATCTTGCTGAAACCATAGTATATTGGCAGGAACTTGTGGGTTTGCTGGATCAGGATATAAGTTTGTCAAAGTTGGCACGATATTATTTTGGAGCAGTTCTGAATATAGAGAAAATACGATATGATTTCCAACAATTCCTGCCCAAACATTAACATTTTCAAGATATTGCGTATGTTCCTCTCTCATCCAGAGAGGATTCTCATTAGACCAATAGCGTCAATTTTGACGATTAACATGACCGTGAAGTGTAAATGTGCTCTTATCAGAAAACAAAACATCTTCTAATTGGATCATATTGGTATCTAACATTTCCATCATTTGTTCACAAAAATACGTTCTCCTGTCGAAATCGTCTTCCATTAGCTCCTGAGTTGGCATCATTCTATAGGGATACAGTTTACTTTCCTTTAATATTCGAAAAATTGATGTGTGGCTAATGTTGAATAGTGAGGCTGCTTTTCGACCAGAATTATGTGGATTTTCTTGAAACTCAAGCATAGCATACAATTTCGTATCATCGCTTAGTTCATTGGCAACTACTTTTTTTGTCTGTCTTACATGACCAAGCTCGTGAAACTGTTTTTCTATTTTGCTAATTGTTCCTTGGAATATAGGCGGCAAATTTGGAAATTTTTCGTGAAATAAGCGAGAAACTTCCATTTGTGTCCGTGTGTTATCTCCATAACCAATCATTTGTAGAATGGTTATTTTGTGCATTTCTGTTATATGAACCATTTTTCTGATATTATTACGTACAGTTAACGAAATTCAAACGACAATAGCACTGACACTGATCATTACTGTCATGCAGACAGACAACAAGTTGCTAAGGCTATGAGTTTTATACGAAAATAAACAAAACTGTTTTCGTATTTTTTTTTATTTCATATCAGTAAAAAGGAACGCATTAATGGTTTTTGCTTATTTTCTCAATATTAAGAGCTAAATGGGATATAAGTATTGAGTGTAATGTAGCGAATTTGTGAAATAGAATAATTTTTTTTAATGTTAATTTTTTTAATACATCTGAAAACACTTAATATTTCCGAAACAGTTGAAGATAGGTATGGGACATTGTACATGAATTATGTCTAGAATTTTCTGAAGAATCCAAAAAACTAATAATATACAGGAGGTTATATTTAAAATTAGAAAGCTTGTATCGGCCACTGTCACATGACACACCCTATATAATTATTTTCTTTTTTTAAAAAATGCGCATCTAAAAATACAAAACGACGTGTCCAAGCGTTTTTCCCAACACGCTCTCATTTATTCGTTATCAAATTTATTCTATTTGGCTGTTCCACACTGTATACTGTGTACATAATATAAATTAGTGAATAGTTCAGTGAATAAATAAATTAAGTAAGTAAACCTACCGTGTATATGAATTTAAACCACCCGTCAGGATAAACCATTTTGAATAAATAAGAAAAACATTACATTGGGGTCAGGAGTGGGGTAATATAAATAAATATCCACGTAAAAATGGCCAAGAGACTAAGTGACTTGAAAGTGACTGAACTAAAGGCAGAATTGGAAAATCGCGAGTTGGAAACGTACGGTGAGAAGAGTTAGAAAGACTTAAAGTGGCACTGGTAAGTGACGGCATGGATCCAGAAACATTCCTCTTCAATGACGAGACTTCCACCTTAATCTCGTCAATTTTTACTAATATGGACGAGAAGATTTAAACTACAAAGAGCGATATTTCTACTATGAAGAGTGATATTTCTAGTAATATGGACGAGAAGATTACTGTGTATATAATATAAATTAGTGAATAAATAAATTAAGTAAGTGAACCTATCGTGTATATGAATTTATCCCACCCGTCAGCATAAACTATTTTAAATAAATAAGAAAAACATCACATTACAAAGTAAAAAACACGCACAATGGCCACTGCACAGCTATAAAATTCAACACAGTATAGTGGAATCGTCAACTGTAGAATAGTTAATAATTTTAAATTCCGTTTAATACAGGTTTAAGATGAAACTGCCGAAAATTTGTATCAAAACTTAACGAGTTCATTGAACTTAATATTTTCGAGCCCTCTGACACACGGGTATGATAGAGACAACAACCCCTTTTATCCTCTATCTCTCTCTATCGATATTTTCAGCCCAACTGGTTTCATTTCAGTCTATTAAGATACATTTCAATGGTTAAATCATATTGAACTTGTTTGGACGGATATAAAAGGAGCAGTAGCAAGGCTGAACAGAACCTTCAAATTTGCTAAATATTCTTTTACAATTTATAGATCATGTGAAAAAGGTGGAATCGAATATGTGGCAAATTGATTTTTCAATTGATAAGTCTGTGAATCAAGTTGTCCTTAATTTGAATAAAACTAGAGTAGTCACGAGAGTGAAAGTGATTATGAATAGAAATCACTTAACATTTATATATTCGTATGATATTAATATATTCGACTTTCCATTGAATACAATGTGAAAAAACCAAAATATTATCTTAATGTTTTAAATGCCTAGTATTTATCGATTGATGTTATTTATAAAGTTAATTTATAAGGTATCTTTTCTTGAATCTTACACGTTTTTGTTTAATCCTCGAACAGCGCTGAATACTAATAAAACAAGAATCATTTTTTGACTTTGTTCGCATAAATTTGAAAAATAGTACATATTCCAAATAATAATCTGAAGTTTATGAAATTAAACAGCGAAATTCTCTTCAAATTTCCCTTATTCCTGTCAAGTTAAATATTCAGTTGAAACATTTGGAAAACGTGTCATTAAAATCTTGAAACTAATAATTTAATTAATCTTATAGGAACATTTCTCAAGCAAACTGTATGAGATGTAAAATACATTGTTTACCTTAAAGCAATTTACAAAATAAAGCTTCAAACAAACACTACACAAAAAGCTTCTCGTTGTGAGATGTTTAAATTTACAAACACAATCACAATCACCTTGGTATGGTGCCATACTGTCTGATCTGACGCAGTAATGAAAATTATTCATAGTCATTTTTGCGTATCGAATTTTAAAAAAAAATACACTTCAAAAATAACACATGTAAGTTTATTCTAATATATTCACTGTCAGTACGCGAGTCCGAACAATCTATGAAATTACAATAAATTGCAAATCTAATGCACTTCTGTTCAATTTTTACTTTTTATATACAAATATAACACCTGGCAAAACAAAACTTGTTTAAAAAAGAACACCTGTTTGATTGACCCATCCGTATGCAAATTTATTGAAGAAGATTCAGGTTTTCAAATATTATGCTTATTATGTGTCATATTTCAATTAAAAAAGGGAGAAGAAATTAATTTATACGACAAACCTTGTTAATGTCGAATAGATTTTCCATAAATCAAGGTGTTCGTATTATAATTATTTTCTATAGTCAGTTTTCTTTGTAATATCTCACTATTACCCCATTACTTAGTAGTATCCATCAAAATAAAAATAATATAAAGTTTATTAAACTTCTTTCCGACACATCTTCAGATATTGAGTTCCTTTGTTTTCACGTGATTGAGGTATTCAGGTAAAAATGTAAATCGTAAATAAACTGTTTCATCAACCCAAACAATAAAATGTATCGTACTAACAAACCGAAATTTCTCCAAAATTGACAAAAAATGTAGTATATCTGGATTTATAGGTCCAGTTGTACTGGCTCTGGTGAGCTCAAAATCAGTAGGGTTCATCTGTGAGATGAGAACCCTTCACAATATCTGATCATAAAATTGGTCATTTGTATACACTTCAGAGGATGTATCGGGCTAACAAATCTAAATTTTTCTAAAGTTGGGTACATACCGAAATAAAGAATTCGCGAGCTCTTCGAGAACAGCTCTCGAATTGAACCCGAGCAGCAGGTTTAATTACAGTTCTAAGTTACTTAATGAAGATAAGCAATTTTCTTTTACATTTGTATTCATTTATTTTAAAAAAATATACAAAATAATGTTGTAGGTATACCTACCTACGTTAATTCAAATGCTGATAAGTTTTCGGAATAATAAAATCACTCTTCCCCTTGGGGAGACAGCACTGGTGTACTACAACAACGTGGTCGTACTTGAGAATCTGCATCTGCGGAGTAAGCAGTTTCTACAAGAGATGAGTTGCTACTTGCATCACACAATGATGAGGCGAAACGCTTTTAAGAATACTGTGAGTCGGTGTCATAGTTTGAGAAGCGTCATTGCAGTGCTACAACCTGACTGTCGTTGCAAGACCACATAACTGGCTTTACTGAAGTTTGATAGACCTGGGTGTGAGGTGACTCTTCCATGAGGCGTTGACTGTGGATATTGTTGAGTGGATTGCGATTGTAAAATGCTAATTTGGGTGTCATAAATTATTTTGTTAATGTTAAACTCGACATGTGCTCTGGTTAACGGATCAAATTATCTTAACTTCATAGCAATATGATTTGCAAATAAGGAGCAAGCATCAGGTGGCGCATTCTTTTTTTCATATATAGTTTTGAGAATACCGAACGATTCTGCGGCTTGGTCGTTATTTTCTCTAGTCTTCATGTTTTTTGACACGTGTTTCTTAATTGTCAACACACTTTTTCGTTTCTTGCTTAACTCCTCCAAACTCCCTCTTGCATTTTCTGTTAAGTCATCTACATTTAATTATTTGTCCTGAGGTTCATTGTTGTTTGTCGTATTCGCTTCATCGACGGCACCGTCATCAGTTTCCACATTTGTTGCAGCAGAAGTTCCCACATTGGCAGATGCATCCTGAGTCTCCTAAAACAAAATTTATTTTACAATAATTTATTCGATTTTCATTTTAACTATGCGCTAGACAGTTGAAATGCATTGGTATTTTTATTTTCAGATTCCAAATTCATCTGAACAATGGCTCCCACACTGTATAGGTGCTATCGATGGTAAACACATCACACTGCAAGCGCCATTTAATACTTAATAGCGGAGGCGAATATTTCAAACTTCAGCATTGTTCTTATGGCAGCAGTTAAGGCAGATTACTCATTTTCATTTGCCAACGTAGGATGTCAGAGAAGAATTTCTGATAGAGGGGTTTTTAAAAATACTGATATGGCTACAAAGCTTCAAAATGGAACTTTATCTCTACCAGCAGCAACAGCATTGTTGGAACAGGAACTAAATACACCGATCGTTTTTGTTGCTGACGACGGATTTCCTCTACAAGAAAACATAATAAAACCGTACCCTGGAATGCATTTGAAGGGAAGCCGTCAGCGAGCCTTTAATTATAGATTATGTAGAGCTCAACGAATAGTTGAGAATCCCTTTGGGATAGTATCATCCGTGTTTCGTGTTCTACGTAAACCACTTTTATTGGAACGAACAGAGGCTACCTCCGTAGTACTTGCGTGTCTCTATCTACACAATTTTTTAATTCGAAAGTAAACAATCTTCAAAAATATATGCTCCTGCAGACTCCTTCTATCGTGAAGATTATCAGACGATGCAAATGATTCCCGATTCGTGGAGAAAAGATCAATCAGAAATGAACTCCTTTCAGAGTTTTAGAAACGTTCCAAAAAAATATACTGTGAATTCACGTCAAATTCGAGATAATTTCGCAGAATATTTTTCTACCGTTGGAAGAATACAGTGGCAAAGTGCTTTTGAATAAAAAAAGTTGTATATAAAAACTTAGCAGTTACATGAAAAAATATCCCGTGTTTCATTTGGCATATATCTGTCACTCAAAGAACCCATATATTTGCATCCAAACCACACTTCTTTATTAATCTCGGCTGTGCCCATTCCTTATTTTTTCATTCGTTCAACCTTTTGACGAGCTCTTCGGTATTGCGCTAAAATAAGACTGTTTTTCCTTTCCACCTCATCTTTTGGTTTTGACAAAATCCTGCCTATATCTTCGTATGCGTCTTTTTTACATGTCTCTTTTTATAATCTTTGTGCCTGGGATTCCATAAACTCTCATGCCGACTATATTCTTCTACCAACCACACAATTTGGTCCTCTGACCAGTCCATGTTTATTTAAAAAACTACTATAATAATAATATTTCGATATTAAAATCTTTAAAAACAGCGCACAGCGCGTATATTTTGATACCGAACAGTCAACGTCCACACACATACTGAGTTCGCCACGTGTTCGCAAACGAACCTTTTGAAAGTACCGACTCGACTCGGAACCCCAAACGAACTGCCGAGCTGCTCTAGAACTGTTCGCGAACAGGCGTATACACCAAGCTCGAACAAGTTCGCAAACTATTCGAGAACAGCTCGAGAACTTGGTATGTACCCAGCATAAGATACTCCTTCGACGAAATCCTGGCTTGAACTTTTCACTGTAGTATCTACTCATACTTTTGATACGGTACGACCTTCGTTTAGCCAAGCCTCCTCTAAATAATAAATATTTCTTCCTTCCCCTGGGTACCTTTCAATTGTTCTAAGATAAGCCCTTCTTCAACATACAATGTCTTCTCTATCAATTAGTAGTGACTTCCTTCCGATTATACTTCTCCCAGTGAAATCCAATCTCTCGTAATAAGTTCCTTAACTGTTTCTGCTTAATGATGGTATTTCATCATGTTGGTTAATTAATGTTATAATTTTGTTCAACGTTGGAATTTCGTTATCTGTCTCCTAATAATATTCTTATGAAATTCATCAATTTATCGCAAACAGTGCAAACGACATTTATGAAATTTGGCATATATAAACAGTCGAAATTGATGCTTATATTTATTATAAAATGACTTCTGTTTCTGTTGCCATTTCGAGTCACGTGACCCAAACATAATTTTTATAAATTGGACAACCGGTATACCATTGCAATTTAGGATATATCATTCAAAAACAAATTCAACAATACCACACTTGTCATCATTGTATTGTGCAGTAATGATAATAGAGGCAACAACATCTGAATAAATTATTTAATTGAAAAACGTAACATAGGGAATTGAAAAGTACAAGTAATTGAAAAAAATCAAGAAAATGTTCAAATTGATAACCATGTGCATTGACACAATGTTCAACCCTTGTTAAAAGATTTCTTGTAAGTGCTGCTGTAATCATTTCGGGTGTTATGGTCCGATATGCCTGTTTTATTTTATCCTTCAAATCATCTAAATCAATCGGGGGTGTGATATAAACTCGACCTTTTAAATAAATCAAGGGGTGTAATATCCGGCCACAGAATTGCACCTTTTCGACCAAACCATATTAAGGAAAATGTGTTATCAAGATATTCTCTAGCTGACCCAAAAAAGTGACGAGATGCTCCATCTTGCTGCCACTACATTGTTTGCCTATCATGTAAAAGAATATCTTCAAGTAATTCTGTAAGAGTATTTTGAAGAAAATTTAAGCATCTTTGCCCCGTTAATGTTCCTTCATAAAAATAGGGACCAATCAACCGACCGTTTAAAAAACCGCACCAAACATTGATTCCCTATACTGATTGAAAATTGGTTTCGCGCATCCACTTTGGATTCTCCTGCAACCAATAATGAGAATTATGGCGATTGACAATACCATTGTTATGAAATCTATTTTAATCACTCCAAAATATTTTTTCTAAAAAAGAATGGTCATCATTACTCTGTACTAACATTCCAGAAATAAAATTTATTCTCATTTCAGGATCTGCAGAATCTCAACCCTGTGTTAAATATATTTTATAAGGATGGTATTTGTGATTTTTTAATACTCTTTGTATTGAATTTCTACTTATTCGTAATTCTTTTTCAAGAAATGATATTGAGGTGTGTGGATTTACCTGAAGATATGCCAAAATATTGATCACATTGTCATCTCTCTGAGCGGTCTTTTGACGAGGAACTTGATTTTTACCGCTTGGAGAAAACCAGTTCTTAGCTTTCGTTGGACATAGACAAAAGTATTATTGCTTGGAGATATTCTATGAGGAAAACGATTTCTGTACAAACCTTGAGCATGAGTTTTGTTTTTTCCACATTCTCCATAAATAAGTATGATGTCAACATATTCATCGTAAGTGAAAATTGAAGGCATTATTTACTCATTATTACAGTGTCTTAACTTCACCTAACAATAATGAATGACAACCTATGTTGTGGCTACTATAGTAATTTGTTTCAAAGCGACCTAAATTTTTGAGTGCAAAATATTGCTTCAATAAATTTAGTAAACATAAATAGCCCTTGATATCATTAATGCACATAACAATTATGACAAGTGAAGTATCGTTGAATTGTTTTTCGAATGATATATCTAAAGTTGTAATATTATACTGGTTGTCCTATTTAAAAAATTATGTTGGGGTCACGTGACTCGAAATGACAGGACAAACGGAAGACATTTTATAATAAATATAAGCATCAGTTTTGACTGTTTATATCTGCCAAATTTCATACATGTCATATGAACAGTTTTCGAGAATTTGGACTGTCAAAACGTCGTGAGACACCCTTATAAATAATCAATAATTAAATTGTACAACACCTTTGTGGAATAAATTCTTCATCGAACTTGCTTTAATGGTTATTTTCACATTAATATTAATTGAATTTGCTGATCTTGTGTTTTTATAATGTATTTGTGAGATTGGAACTAACTTACTATGTAAATATTGCGGTAAGAGATTATTGATAATTTTGAAGATGAAAATCATTGTTTGTACATACAGAAACTTCTCAACTTTTAACCAATTTAAACAGTTAGTCATCAGTTCCCCACTAGTATACCTATTGCATCTCAGAATTACTCTCATCGCCTTGTTTTGAATAATTTGTAATCGTTCATAACTAGCTCTAGAACAACCTGTATAAATTAGTGAACAACAGGAATAAAAATGTGGTAGAATTAATGTATTGTAAACCATAAGTTTAGTATGCATTGACAGAAATGGTGAAATTCTTCTCAAAAAACCAATTTTTTTCCCAATCTTTCTACATATGTAGTCTATGTGACTATTAAATTTTAGTTCAAGATCCATCATAAAACCTAAATATTTTATTTCATGTAAACTCTCTAGGTCCTGATCATTTATCTTAACACTGAAATCAAAATTTAAAAATTTAGCACGCAAAACAGGACCACCAACGAACATAAATTTATATTTGAATTCATTTACCTTTAGTTTATTGTTCTTAAAAATGTCAGATATTTTTTTGGATAGGAAGATTTCCACTATGAAGAATGGTATCGTATCGTTGAATAATGACATTGCTGCTGACGTCGAAAATAAGATTTCGCCCCTAAAATCGGATATCGAGAATAAGATGACAACGATAGACAAGAAAATCGAGGAATTAGAGAGAAATATGGCAGATTTAATGACACAACACACGCCAGCAGAAGAAAAGAAGATTGAACTTACAAAACCCTGCAAGCCAGAAATAAACTCCAGAATAGAAGATATTGGCAGTTTTGAAGTTTTACGCGAGTCAAGGCCCCAACGTTCGGTGGAAAGATGTCGTAGACCAATTATGTAAAATAGTTTGAAGCAGCCGCTAGAGTGAATAATTAGTGCGATATGGAGAAGGCAGTGAACTTAATTATCGCTCTTAGGGGAGATGCCTTAGATGTACTTCAGATGATAGATTCGAAAGAAACCGATGACTTCGAGCAGCTGAAAAAGAGGTTGGACATGCGTTATGGTCACGCACATTTAGAACATTTGTATCCATCCAAGCTGAAGAACCGAAGGCGGACACGTGACGAAACCCTTCAAATATGAACTGGATCAGCACCAGCGAACATGATGGAATGTTTGCGCATCCAGGCCTTTATTGCTGGCTTATGTGACCACGATATGGAGAGAACGCTTCGTTTAGCCCATGCCAAAACATTAGTTGACGCATTAACAGCTGCTCTTTGATATGAAGCAGCAGCGAAGGTTTCGGGTTATAACAAAGCTAGCATCATCATAGAGGAAGGCGACGAGGACAGATTTGAACAGATCGTCAGTTTGATGAAAAGATTGATGAATAAGAAGCCGAAAAAGATCAGATGCTGGAATTGTGGCTAGGTAGGGCATGTACGCAGTTCGTCTAAGCGCCCCAGGACTCCTGTAAACGAAGAATTCCAGTCAAAGGAAAAGTAGAACGGGTCGGTTACGGGGGCAGCACCGATCTATGATCGTTCCAAAGACCCTCTCATACTGATAGCTTCTCTCATAGGTTGCAACGACAGTGTATATGCGGATGGCGAAGTTAATGGCAAGAAATATAGTCTGCTGGTAGACACTGGAGCAACTAGAATCATTATACGACCAGAGACAATAAACTCCGAGAAGCAGCTTTTACCAACGAGACTGCGACTGCGGAACGCCACAGGTGAGAGTGACAACTTTCACGGGGAGACACAAATCCAATTGGGAATTGGCGCAGAACGCACACGGTAATCGTAGCGGACATTGGAGAAGACGTGATTCTGAGAACGGACCTAATAAATCTACATGGTTTCCAGTTGGAATTTAGAGACAGAACAATTTAAGTGGGTTCCGAAAAAGTATTCATTTATGCATATGAAGGCAGCACGGTGTTGGTAGCTGTACAGGAAGATACCGTTCTAACTGCACGGAGCGAAACCATGATAGTAGCATGGCTGCAGGTAATCATGGAGGAATGTACACTGATTATGATGGAGCCAAGGAATAAAAACAATTTGCATTCCTATACAAGACTTAAACGAGGATAATTTGAATAGAATAGATTTTTGCGATGCAATGATGGATAACTGCCGCCGAGATCCTTCCTTGGAACAAAACATTATTTTTGCTGATGAGGCTACTTTCACCATAAATAGCAACGTATACCGCTAGAATTGTAGATACTGTGCAAAAGAAAACCCCAATTGAATGCGTGGCTATCATTCACAATATCCGCAAAATGTAAATGTTTGGACTGGCATTGTAAGAAACGCAATAATCGGCCCTACTTTTTCGAAGGTAATTTAAACGGGCCAACATACTTCAATTAATTTATTCCCCAGTAGAAGACTTAATCCTGGAGGTTCTGATGAGAGTTTGTGGTTTAAACAGGATGATGCGCCTCCGCATTATATTGTAGATGTTCGAAGGTACCTAAACAAAAATTTTCCGAACAGGTGGATTGATAGACGTGGACATATTGATTAGCCATCGAGGTCACCAGACTTATTTTATGTAGGGCAATCTGAAGAATGTTGCTGATAAAACAAAACCAAAATATAATGAAAAATTAAAAGAGAAAGAAACAATATATCTCAAGAAACAATAAACAAGGTTCAACATAAGTGTACATCGATTGGGTTATTGTCAAATACAGCAAGGACTACAGTTCGAACATTTAAGATAAAGTCGTATATTAATTACTGGATTACTTTCAAATTCTTACTTTAACCATTAGGAATCAATAACATTTATTTTTTTCACGACTATTACAGAATTACTATATTTCGACGTAGTTTTTGATTATGGAATGGCTTCATTCTAACTCTAGGACAAGAATATTTATTCTCGTCCTTGGTATGGAATGAATACTTGGGGCGCCCTCTAAATGTGACGGTTCATTTGATAGAAAGATAAAGCCGGCGTGTTCCGTTTTCTACATCAGCTACACTGCGCACATTAGAAGTAGTGCAGAAATATCAAAATGCGTAAAAAATCCTATAAAGTGAACATAAAATGACTAATATGGTCGTTGAATATTTATTGCTAGACCCAGAAGTGTATTTTGTGGCACGTTCTAAGAAGAAAATAGAAAACGCTATTTACCAACAATTGTCAACTGTCAAAAATGTCGATAGTCAATGTTGTTCAATCAAATATTTTTTCAAATTTTAGAATAAAATTCATTAATACTTCATAAAAAGTAAGTAAATTTATATAATTTTATTTAAATAATAGTAATTACATAGCTTCGTTCCTTTTTAGTGTTGGATGCTGACGGCAGTGATGATTTCACCACAACTATCCAGAAATTAAGGAATTAGCAATTCAATATATGTTGTGTTGATTTTATATTTAATAGTCGTAGAAAAAGTATAGTCTAAAACACGAGTGGAATTCAAAATTCTACACTTGTAGAATCGTTTCTCTCGCATAAGGCTCGGGAAACAAATCTGTCTACTCGTGTAGAATTTTGTTGATATAGAATATACTATTCTAAGCCTATACCTTTCTGTCCACTAGATCACAAGTAGCAAAACTTTTTGGAATCCGCTCATTTTCATTCATCTGAGAATGTCACCAAATATAGGGTGTTACGTTTAAAAAAATTGCCGATGATGTTATCACCTTGATGCGTGTCACCCTGTATAATGGAAATTTGTGGTAAAATGTAGAACATATAAAATCGACTTGTTTCAGATTTTTGAATGAGGTTTTCCATTTAGGAAATTCAAGTTTTCTGTTACATACATATTCGATTGATTATAAATTCTCAAACGAAATCTTCAAGATCCTTGCCTAAACGTTTTAAGACAATGAGAAACTCACCCTTTATCCGAAATTTCCATAACCACATTTAATCATAACACTTCAACTCACTACCGCTGTACCGTTACGACGTTACGGCGTTCTACGTTACATCCCCGAGCTGTAAAGTATGAAACTTTAAAGCTGCATTTCCATAAAAGTAACGAAATCACGTGGGCGCGAGTAATGTTCGTGCGAATGGCATAACGGCCATCATGCTGCTATTCCCTTTCATGCTGATATTACTGTAATTTAGTTTCAAAATCATCCATATATTCATAGAATCCTGAGTTGGGTGGACAGAGGCGGAGGTAGTGACATAAAAGTGGGGTGAGGATACTTTATTATAACAGAAGAAATACAGCTTTCATAATTAGCTACTGAAGCTGGAATTTACATGATATATTTTGTGTCGGCGTCAATTAGTGAAATCTGTCATTCCCTGAAATGCCTAGTAATTTCATGTATTGCCGGCAAACAGTGTAATTCTACATTTGGTATACCGTTTGCCTAAGAGTTTCAGGCATTTCCTGTCATGCCGAATTTACGTTAGTCAAACGCCATAATTTTCTGTTTTCAGCCGTTACTCTGCCGGATTTAGTGTAGTCATTTGTTTGTGAAAATTGAAATGTCTAAGCATTCAGAATTGTTTTATAAGAAGTTAGATGACTATTACTCCAATCAAAGTAAAAAATAACTTGGAATATTGCGGAATTGACGGAGGTAAGTAAATTCTTTAGGATTTCAAACATAACATCAAACTACTGCAACCTACAAAATCACTTCAAATTCGTACGTGTAAAAGATTTCCATAATTCATTCGCTTGGGAAAGGAATACTTTTAATTTGTGCCATTTTATCGGTTTTTGAGCATCCAGATTTTAATTATAAACCTGATATTAAATTTTGGTGCAAAATAAGGGGTATGGACAAGGAAGGGAGGAGATATATAAGAAGTTATTGTGTTTTATAAATTGGAGTATTGTCTTTTTATGTTATTACACATTGTGTGAAATACAAGATGCTGACCCAGGTTACTTAGTATTCGACCTACATAGATACAATGTTATCGTTATATGTGTGTCTACGAGGAACCATAGAATAACAACTCTACAATAGGATTTAATAAACGGTTTAAACGAGAACGACTATCGTATTTTATGGTTTAAATAATACTAAAATTCAATTATACATTCAAGTCTCTTATCTAATTTCACTTATACGTCATACACACCGTTGTTAAGCTATACTTATAGAAAATAAGGTGGAATCAAATTGTTATTGATGGTTTAGTCACATTATGGTTTTATTAAAAGGAGAAGAAAAAGTAATACCTATGTTGATGAAATTGAAATTTTCAATAAGTATACCTTATATTCTTAACTAATTTATGTATACATTACTTTGATACCTTCTTTTTTGATTAAATGAAATGTTTATAAGTGCCTTTGTCACGTTATAGATTACGAACTAGTTTTGAAACATTCAGAAGTCCATTACCACTGCTTGACGATCATCATCATATTATATTGTAGGTGTAATTCGGAATTGTAGCAAGAAATCACAATATCTAGTCTTTCTCGGATAAATTGGATGTTGGTGAAGAAAATTAGGAAGTCACTTAATGTTGGATAAAACTTGGGTAATTATTATTAGTTCACTGTTCTTACATTTGTTACTGCTTATTGCTGTTTAACAACTTTAATTATTGATTTTGAAAATCATTTCTCAGTTTTCTATTGTTAAGCTATCACAGGAGTAACATATCTCCCTGTTTCTTCATGATACAATGTACAATTATTGATTTTTTTCTACCTTCAATTGTTTCTAACAAACAACCCTCTTAGATTTTTGTTTCAAATATTTCTACCAATCACAAATGTTTTACAAGTTAGTTAATAAAATAGTTTTTGTATATTTCATAATATAATTACTTCATTTATGTTAATTCAATTCATTACTTAAATTTGGATGTGATTCTTATCTTATGGTATTATTTTTAAAATCCTGGTTGTCAATTTTGTCTTATATGTAGATTTGTAAACATTACTTTGACAGTTGGTATTTTAAAAGTTTTATATTTTAAAGTTTGCCTTCCAGTTTTTTTTCTTCTTACTTCCTATTTGAATTATTCAATATACAGGGTATATCAAAACAAGTGGACCTTATATATTTTCAATCCTGCCCAGACAATGAGTACCGTTAGTTGCTTAATTATCAAGATCACCTAACAACATTTTTATTTTTACGCCTTCTTGAAACAAAAACTGCGGATGAGGTGGCAAATGAATTGCTCAAAATATATTTGGAAATTGGTGAACCTAGTATACTTCAAGGTGACAATGGTCAAGAATTCACGGAATCTGTAATATCGGAAATAGTGAAAATATGGCCATCTTTAAAAATTCTTCATAGTTGATCAAGGCATCCACAATTACAGGAAAGTACAAAGAGAAGAAATCAAGACGGGAAAAATATGTTTAGAGCAAGGATGTACGACCATATTTCAAAAAATTGGTCACTGGGCTGTTCTTTCGTACAGTTTCGGAAGAATAGTTACTACCACCAAATAATTGGACGTTCACCATATAAAGCATTATTTGGAGTTGAACCTAAAGTTGGAATTTCGCCTATGAATCTTCGTAGAGATATATTGGATGAAGTGGAAGATACTGATGACTTGCTTCATATGTAAGAAGAACATATGGGAACAGAAAGCCTGTAAGAAAAGCTACAGAGTCTGATGTGGAAATTGGTGATTTGAACAATATGGTGTTGATGGGAGAAATGGAAGTACCACATAGCATGGGGGAAATGGTTGACGGTCACAAGGATGTTGTTGACTCGATTGCTGAGGATCAGGATGGAATAGAAACATTGGTGATTACCAATGAAAACACAGAAAAAGTACTTAGACGAGAAGAATTCAATTTATGCATTACACGCCCTAAAGATGGAAGTAAATGTGTAGTATATCAAAATATAGCAAAAACTAAAGAAAACAGGTGCCAAAAACGAGCAGCAGAAAAAATGTTTACAAATACCGAAAAAAACTTCCAACACCAATAAAAATAGGTTCGTGCGTTCTTTTACTGATAAATTTGATAGAGGTCCCCCTGACATTCAAAATTTGATGTGTGTTGTAATGGATTACAAAAATGGGGTCTATCAAGTCGGTTGAATCAAATCATGGTTCAATCGACCAGATCTAATGGAAATCAAAGAGTCATTTCTTCCAGTAGATGACGTTCCCGAAAAGTTTGTATCAGTACGAAAAGCTGTACAGTCGCTTTCACTGTCAGGAGGTCAAGGATATTTTAAGTGTTAATGTGAACTAGCGAAAAAACAATGTTTATCAAACATATGCGTTTGTGTAAGAAAGAAAGTTCTTTTTAATTCAAGGGGTCAAAGCGCACCTTGCGTTAATAGATAATAAACCATCTTATCAGTTATCTCCTTTCATATTTTTGTATCTAACTGATTATTTTGTTTCGTTCCTATTTGTTCGTTTTCGGAATTTCTTATAGTGTGTATACTTTAGACGGATTTACTCTCAAAATATTATTTGAATTTTTGTATTTGCCCTCTTGATATAATTAAATACTGATGATAAATATGAGTTAATGTTTTAAATTTAATACTTAAAACCTGCACATATCAGCTATTTACAAACCTTTTAATGTATTTTTTTGTAATCCCCAAAAATCACTTATTTTTATGCACTACTGGCAACACTGTCCTAATTACAATGATTGACCAAAACCAGCAAACAGGGTAACTTAAATCATTTAGTTAATTACTGCGTTTACCTCAAATAATTCCGCGATTACAGGTAATGCCTGAAACTCTTAGGCGAACGGGACATTTCGAGGAATGACGGATTTCACCAATTGACGCCGACATATTCATTTTTGTCACCTCTATATGAAGTTGAATTAAAATTATTAATTTTGTTAATGTATAAAAAGAGTTGGTCTGAATTGAAAGGTACGATATCCAATAACATCTATTCAACATAATGTATTATTATTTTTCACAAATTTTCTCTATATATTGATTCAATTGAATAATATTCAAATTACATTTGATTTAAGGAATTCTAGTAATGGATATTCATCTCTTTTATCTGTTGTAACTGTGATAAAATTCCCAATTATTGTCTGGCAGTTCAAATACTAATTAACGCATAACAATTATTCATTTAACGAATAGGGAAAACCAATAGTTATAGAGAACTATAACATATATGATGTATATACAAATAAATCTAACGAAATTTCTGACCATTTGGCTACCATGAGCTACAAAATAGCAAGCATGTCAAAATTACCCACTAAACAAGAAACATAACAAGTCTTTTTTGTGATGTTCTTTTTAGAGACATTTCGTGATGTTTATTTAAAACGTTAATAAGATGTCTCCTATATGTTTTAATTTTATTACCAACTCTATTAACATCTATGTCATGTAAATAAAACATATTTTTGATGTACACAATAATACTTGAATTCGCAGTTACATACACATACTATGAACTTCTTTTTAGCAACTTCCTCTAGGAAATATTCGTACGATGTTAATTTGTATACTTCTCACTAATGTCACATACAGAACGTTACTGTAATATTACAAATTAAGATGTTTCTAAGATGATCACATGTTGCAGTTACTTTTATTTCCATCGAAATAATTTTTAGTAACTTCTTTCAATTACGTCTGTACGATGTTAGTTCATAAAACTCTCAGTAATATCTCATATTAAACATCACAGTAACATCAAAAAAAGAAGAAAACATAAGAGGAACAAACGAACGAAGTTTTATCTGTGGAAACAAATGACAAGCATGAAATGGAGGATGGTTTTCAGTTTTGTGTTATATTTTATTTGCAGGAAGCACATTTTTTGCAAGGAGTACTTGAATTAAGTGGTCTTCGTTTTCGTTAGTTCCTACGTAGCTTCAGTTTCTATACTTAGTTATAATTCTTGTTATAATGGACGAACAACAGTTAATTGTTATCGGTAAGTACCTATTCCAAAAACATAATTATTGAAACTTAATACTCATTCACGACTTTAATCGGCTATTGTATATTGAAATTTCAGGTGGCGGAATTATACACTAACATTATATAATAGAGCTTACAAAATAAGGGTTTTTTTCAAATTTCAAAATATTTTAGGTAGTAAGTATATTTTAAAAACGATTCACAATATTTCAAATCCTAGATATACATTATACCCTACAAAAAACTTAATATTGCAATAGGGTAGATATTATTATTAATAATAAAACATGCTCATATGTTGGCAGAGATTTGAATCTAGAAGAAAATATTTTCAATGTTCTAGATGTTTCTGAAGCTACTTACATAAATAAAATAAAAAATAAATAGTTTGTAATTATGGAAAGAAAGGGTAATAACTATTTCAGATAGTCTAATACAGACATTGTTTTAAATAGTACAAAAAATATTGAATCAAGTATCTGTAGATCTAGTTTTTGTAGTAGTAGTCATAGCCATATCAATATAGTCTTGCAGGTTTAGTAAATTTTAACATTAATACTAACAATTCTTGTGAACAATTAGAGACTGTTTAAGACTTTAAAAACAGAAATTCCTGTTAAAAAGCTCATTTACATTTGAAAATACACTGAATACAATAAATAAGCTATAGCTGTCCCTTACAATGGTACCTATATTAATCTAGTTGAAGAATATGTAACTTATGACACTGAATGCTCCAGTGAACAAACAATTGGATACAATTAATTAAAAACTCTTCATAAGTAGTTTTTTCTTGTATACAGTGTATTCATAATGCTTAGTTTTCATTAAGTTACAATTCCACGATGTTAATATACAATATGTTCCAGGATGAAAATAACAAGATAGAATAGTATTGTGATGTTTTTGTTATTTATTCAAACAATAAACGGTTGGGATACATTTTAAACACTCGGTATAGCTACTTACTAATTTATTTAAACACTAGCTCACTAACACTTAATTTATATATACTTAACTAATCGCTTAACTATTAATTTATATTAACGGTGTGCTGTTTCGTAACAGTATATTATTTTATACAGAAAAGAAGTATGAATTTTCATGGCACACCTGAATTTACCTGCCAAACGGGGTGAGGCATGTAATAGAAGATAAATCATGGAAAGTCACTTCTCGAAATGAAATATGTTATTATTCCTCTGAAGAACCCCTCAAGTATCTTATGGAAAATGCGTCCCAGTCAATTGGCTGAAAACCAAGTTTGATGTAATTTATGATGATCGATCAAAGGTCTCCAAGTAATTGATTTATTAGCTGCTGTTCAGAACACCCTTAAATGTTTCACAGATAAGTATTTTGAAGTGTACGTTATGGAATGGTTGAGGCACTCGAAACAGCGACTCTTGCGTGAGAGAAAGTAACCGTAAGTGAACGATAGAATTTTCTTTAATCAGATTGGATTTCTGTTGATTCAACGTAATGTTTCATAAAATCTCTATGGTGTAAAATTTTTATTAGTTTTAATACTATCAAAAAACTATTCTAATAAATTTTCTGTAAACTAGCTGTAATGTATGTGTATCCATTAAACTTTATTAATTCAGTTTCAAAGTATGTTACATTATGGCAACTACAGATTAATATACCCTTTTCTATTGCTTGCTTTCACTGAATGTGTTCAACATTTTCCACTTTCGACACTTGTTATGTAATATGCTTACACACTTTTTTTTAGGTTGGATTCCTGGACAAGATATTTTTTTTCTAATTTTGTACCTGTTTTTTCAAATTTTCTGTACTGTTCATTAACACTGAATAAACATACTAAGAGTCCTAAAAATACAATTTTCGAAATCTTGATGAGATTATGAAAAAATTTAATTAAGGAGATTTTTTGCCATTATTCTTCAAATAATGGATGGGGAAGGTTCAAAGTTATGAACAAATGTATAACTTTTTCGTTTTTTCACTGATATTAATGATTTTCGCTGCACTTAAAAAAGTTTTTCTGTTTAATAAGATGGATAACAAAATTATATAATTTTGGTCCCACTCGGAAATTTCAAATGTAAATTGAAGCATTTTTTTAATTTTTATATATGATAACGTAAATCCCATTACATTTGAAATTTCCTAGAAAAATGGGAAAATTGTCGACTTTTTCACATAACGTTGACAAAATTGTTCAATTTTGTTATTTTTGTTAAAGAGAAAAAAACTTTTATATGACGTCAAAAACATTGATATCGAAACAGAAACAAAAAAGTATTACATTTGTTTTTTAGGTTGAACCTTCCCCACCCCTTATTTGAAGAATAAGGACACAAAGTCACTAACTAAATTTTTTCATAATCTCATCAATATATCAAAAATTGTATTTCTAGGATACCTTTAGTGTGTCTTTTTTGGAGATAAACACAGTATTATGTTTTAAGTGTTCATTCCACCCCATAGCAGATATTTTAGGAACTAAAAAATGTTTTCCATGACTTTTCAGGGTCATTTTCCTGAAGGTATTTTTTTAAATTTGTACCATGACTATTTTTTGAAATATGGCCGACAGTCGGCGTTCTTAGTTGTTCAGCCTGTATTTGCTGATTAGGCACAGAAACATCTATAGGATGTGATCTATAATGTTTGAGGTATATTATTTAGAGGTTTAAGTAATGTCCATACATCATCTAAGAGAATGCACTGTATTGTTTTTGAAATGTTGCATTTAGATCATTTATAAGATGTTATTTTTTAGACATTGCATTAACATCGACAAGATGTTGAAAGGCATTTCAGAATGTAACAGAAATGTTGTTTTTAGTTCGTTATAAAGACTTTCTTTTGAGGAAGTTCTACTAACATGACAGTAATGTAAAAAGGCAGCGCATTAACATCGCTGAGAAATTAAGTTGAAACATCACAAAAGTTAACATCCACAAGCTGGGCATAAGCGGTTGTATAGCTGTGCATGTGTTGAAAACCAGAGGACAAAAAGGAAGAACATTATCACAATGTGATGTTGAATTAACATAACTGTAATATTTATTTGAATAGTGGATAAATTCAAATCACAAATAAGATATGTACAGTCACTAAATATCGACTAATAATAACTTAAGAGATTAATGTTATTTGTCATCCAGGGGAAGACGCGAAATATCCCGCAAAATTTAATAGATGTAAGGAAAGAAAAGTGACGGAGGCGGCAGGAAGTCCTAACAGTTTGGAACATGTGCTATTAATCTACGTGTGAAGAACATTTGAGAGTAGCATAATTTAACGATGTATACATCATTTTAGGGAAGCATAGTTCAGGAAAATTTAGAGCATGGGACTGATGAGATGAGAAAGTGGAGGAAGTTAATTTTTGGATTTTTACACCAATACGATGTTCAAAATGTTACGTATCAGATTTAGTAGGTATTATTTCACGGCAATGTTGTTGATTGGCTGTTACCCCTTTCACACTGAAAAACCTAGGCGTACTTTAGAATCGTTTTCCTCTAGGTCCAATTTGAACTTCCACTTTGTATTTTTGGACAATTCGATTCAGATTTTCTCCTAAAATAAAGAAATCTTCATTTCTCTCAAAATCTGTAAAAAAAACTTCCTTATCAGTAATATCTTCCTGATCAACAAATAGTACCTATTTCAGTTACAGGTAGAAAAAGTTACTTCAATATCTAAAGCTGCATTCAAAGAACAATAATTTGTTATTTCCGTAGTGACAAACTCATGCAATGAATTCTAAATAACCCAAAATTATCTATAAATATTTAAAGAGAGGCTAAATAAATACGATATATTTATCTTGGCCTCCGCCTCTGGGTGAAACAGGAGGGAATTGTAACGAAAGGAACAAGGGCTGTAGGGGCGATACACCAATTAACATCTCGTGAATCATTCGAACAACACCGCACCCAATTAGGAGGTTTACTCTTTCCTCTATAGTGTACACATTTCGTGTTTGACATAAGAGACATTCACTAACTTTGTTGTTGCGTCATGTTGACAAATTATTGTGGATAAAATGATTGTTTCGTATAAATCCTAATAACATATTTGTGATACGAGGATTGCTATTTATATTTCCGGCCTAGGTAACAGTAAGTGTTGTCAGGCGCCTTCTGGAGATTCCAATCGAAAATACCACATTTTTTTACCATGATTGTTTATTTTAAAATTTTCTGTTACGGTTTTTTATTGCCAATGAGGCGTACAAATATTAATGGCCAATATTCTGAAAAAATTAGGAAATTTCGTTGGAGAATTGTTCCATATGATATAGTGATATGTTTTTCACTCGACTTTACTAATCACTTTGTTATTAACAATTTTATGCAAAAATTCGCTTGTTTTTAGTCTTTTACTTATAAAATTAAAACTTTCTACCTTTTTATCTTTATGTTCTTTCATTGATTGAAAATAACCTCGATTCCAGCTAGCTAAAATGAATCGAAAATGGTATTCAACGGTAGAGTAGGGACGGATTCATAAATTAAACATTTTTAAATTGAAACCATTGAAATTTTAATTTGCAAATCACACAAATAGGATATTTGTACGACCAAGTGGTACACCCCTTGGAGTTTACAGGTAAGTTTTGATTATAGATAAAAAATGTTTGGAGTAGAGGTTATTGAGTAACCCACTAAACAAGAAACATAACAAGTCTTTTTTGTGATGTTCCTTTTAGAGAATTTTCGTGATGATTATTTAAAACGTTAATAAGATATCTCCTAGATGTCTTAATTCTATCACCAACTCTAATAACATCCATGTCATGTAAATAAAATGTATTTACCTACGACCACCCCTGTAAGTAGTCAAAAACACACAGTCGGCAATCAATGTAAGACGTCTACTACGCACGGTAAAACTAAACGCACGGCTGTAAAGTAAATCGCACGGCTTCCCTAGCAACCACTTAGAAACTGTCAATAGACGTAGCCATTTTATTAAAAATTAATTATTTCGATATTAGACGTTGAATTTCATTCTATATGTAAATGGTAGATAACGTTTATTAGATATTAGATTGCATTTAATACTAAGAGTTATTTGGAATTATATAATAATTGGTTTCATTTCATTCAATTCGCATCTTTCAGCTGTCTTAATGTATCATGTTAGTAAACAATGGTATATTATACACCAAGCGATTAAACTGACATTTAATGCCGCGGGCGGTGTTTGATTTCTGAGAGAAGTAATCCACCTAAGGGATTAATGTCACTATAGTTGAAATGTGTATACGCTATTTTTTGCAATTCCGGTAATTCTACATACATTCTGATAAAAATAAATACTACTTAGAATGGACTTTTACGAAACTTGGCTGGGCATCGAGGATGGACTTTTATGAAATGCAACTTGGCTGGGCATAAAGGATGTACGTTTTTGTTTGTACTTTAAATCCCCTAATAAAATTATCCATACAAGTAGGTCGCAGGTAAAGTATAGTACGTAATACGTGTTGTAACGCATTTTACGCACTCACGGAATCAGGCACTCGCCGCTACGCGTCTCCGTGCGTAACTTTTCCGTTCGTGCGTAAAATGCTTCTTACAACACTCGTTACGTAATACACTATTTTGATGTACACAATAATACTTGAATTATCAGTTTCATACACATCCTATAAACTTCTTTTTAGCAACTTCCTATAGGAAACATTCATACGATGTTGATTAGTATACTTCTCACTAATGTCATATACAGAACGTTACTGTAATATTTCAAATTAACATGTTTCCAAGATGATCACATGTGTTGCAGTTACTTTTACATCTTTAGAAATAATTTTTAGTAACTTCCTACGATTACGTCTGTACGATGTTAGTTCATAAACCTCTCAGTAATATCTCATATTAAACATCACAGTAACCTAAAAAAAGAAGAAAACAGAAGAGGAACTGACGAACGAAACAAACAGTATTTATCTGTGGAAACAAATGAAAAGCATGAAATGGCGGGTGGTTTTCAGTTTTGTGTTATATTTTATTTGTAGGAAGCACATTTTTTGCAAGAAACAGTACTTGAATAAAGTGGTCTTCGTTTTCGTTAGTTCCTTCTTAGCTACAGTTTCTATACTTAGTTATAATTCTTGTTATAATGGACGAACAACAGTCGTTATCGGTAAGTACCTATTCCAAAATCATAATTATTAAAACTTAATACTCATTCAATATTTTAATCGGCTATTGTATATTGAAATTTCAGGTGGCGGAATTGTACCCTAACATTATATAATAGAGTTTACAAAATAAGGGTTTTTTCAACTTTTAAAATATTTTAGTTAGTAAGTATATGTTAAAAACGATTCACAATATTTCAAATCCTAGATTTGCATTATACCCTAAGAAAAACTTAATTTTGCAATAGGGTAGATATTATTATTAATAATAAAACATGATCATATGTTGGCAGATATTTGAATCTAGAAGAAATTATTTTCAATGTTCAAGATGTTTCAGAAGCTACTTACATAAATAAAATAAAAAACAAATAGTTGGTAATTATGTAAGGGGGAGTAACTATTTCAGATAGTCTGATACAGACATTGTATTAAACAGTACAAAAAATAATGAATTCAGTGTCTCTAGTTCTAGTTTTTGTAGTAGTAGGCATGGTCATCAATATAGTTTTGCAAGTTTAGAAAATTTTAACATTAATACTAACAATTAGAGACTGTTTAAGACTTTAAAATCAGAAATTTCTGTAAAAAAGCTCATTTTCCTTTGAAAATACACTGAATACAATAAATAAGCTGTAGCTGTCCTTTACAATGATACCTATACTATTCTAGTTGAAAAATATGTAACTTATGACACTGAATGCTCCAGTCAACAACCATAATTCTATTATTTATTATTGTAGATAGATAGATGGATACTCAATTGGATACAATTAATTATAAACTCATTTAACTTGATAATATGTTCATATCTCTTCTTCATAAGTATTGTTTTTTGTATACAGTGTATCAATAATGCTTAGTTTTCATTAAATTACAATTCCACGATGTTAATATACAATATGTTCCAGGATGAAAATAACAAGATGAGAATAGTATATTATTTTAGACAGAAAATAAGTATGGATTTTCATGGCACACCTGAATTTACCTGCCAAACGGAGTGAGGCATGTAATAGAAGGTAAATAATGAAAAGTCACTTCTCGTAATAAAATATGTTATTATTCCTTTGAAGAACCCCGCATGTATCTTATGGAAAGTAGGTCCCAGTCAATTGGAAGAAAATCAAGTTTGATGTAGTTTATGATGATCGATCAAAGGTCTCTATGGGCACAATTTGATCTAAAGTAATTGTTTTATTAGCTGCTGTTCAGAACACCTTCAAATGTTGCACAGATAAGGATTTTGAAGTATACGTTATGAAATGGTTGAGGCACTCGTAACAGCGACTCTTGCGTGAGAAAAAGTAACCGTAAGTAAACGATAGGATTTTCTTTAATCAGATTGGATTTCTGTTGATTTAACCTAATGTTTCATAAAATCTTTATGTACTAAAAATTTTTATTAGTTTTAATATTATTGAAAAACTATTCTAGTAATTTTTTGTAAAGTAGCTGTAATGTATGTGTATCCGTTAAACTTTATTAATTCAGTTTAAAAGTACGTTACGTTATGACAACTACAGATTCATATATCCTTCTTATTTATTGCTTTCACTGATTGCGTTCAATAGTTTCCACTTTCCACACTTGTTATGTAATATGCTTACACAATTTTATTTTTTTTAGGTTGGATTCCTGGACATGAAATTTTTTTTTTAATTTTGTACCTGTTTTTTTTTCCGAATTTACTGTGCTGTTCATTAATAGTGAATAAACGTTTTAAATCCTTTATTTCTTTTTTTGCTATTTTATTTTAAATGTACAGGGTAAACAACTAAGAACGACTGTAGGCCACATCTCATAAAAGAATCATGGTACAACTTTCAAAAAAATTACCTTTAGGTAAGTGATCCTGAAAAATTGTTGGACAATATTTTGCAGTCTCTAAAATATCCGCTAGGGATGGAATCAACACTCGAAAACATAATACTCCAAAAAAACATACTAAAGGTGTTAGAAAAATACAATTTTTGAAATCTTGATGAGATTATGAAAACATTTAATTAAGGAGATGTTTTGCCAATATTCTTCAAATAGTGGGTAGGGATGAATGAACAAATGTATAACTTTTTCGTTTTTTAACCGATATCAATGATTTTAACTGCATTTGAAAAAGTTTTTCTGTTTAATAAGATTGATAACAAAATTAGATAATTTTGTATCCACTCGGAAATTTCGAATGTAAATTGGAGCATTTTTTTTAATTTTTATATCTGATATCTTGGAATAGATTCCTATTTTTTTAACCCCTTTTCATCAGAATTTATTAAACGCCTTATTACATTTGAAATTTCCGAGAAAAATAGGAAGATTGTCGACTTTTCCACATAGCGTTGACAAAATTGTACAATGTTATTTTTGTTAAGCATATTTTATTAAAGAGGAAAAACTCTTTAAAATGACGCCAAAAACATTGATATCGATTAAAAAACAAAAATGTGTCACGATACTTGTTTTTTAGGTTGAACCTTCCCCCACCCCTTACTTGAAGAATAAGGACAAAAAGTCCCTAATTACATTTTTTCATAATCTCATCAATATATCAAAAATTCTATTTCTAGGATACCTTTAGTGTGTCTTTTTTGGAGATAATCACAGTATTATGTTTTTAAGTGTTTATTCCACCCCATAGCAGATATTTTAGGAACTCAAAAATATTTTCCAGCGATTTTTGAGGGTCATTTTCCTGAAGGTATTTTTTTAAAGTTGTACCATAACTATTGAAATATGGCCGACAGCCGACGTTCTTAGTTGTTCACCATGTATTTGCTAATTAGGCACAAAAACATCGATAGGATGTCATCTAGAATGTTTGAGGTATATTATTTAGAGGTTAAAGTAATGTCCGTACAACATCTAAGAGTATTAGTGTTTTAAATGACACTCACGGTTTCTAGTTAATTCCACAATATAATAAAAGTTATTGAAAATTCTAAAAAATTGACAATTGACGATGATATTGATTTATCGAAACAATTGTCAATTTTTTAGAATTTTCAATAACTTTTTTTATATTGTGGAATTAACTAGAAACCGTGAGTTTAATTTAGAACACTAATATGAGCAGGTTCCACGAAGTAAGGGTCGAGACAGTTAATTTCATTTAAAATCTAAGAGAATACACTGTATTGCTTATGTAATGTCGCAATGATCATTGATAAGATGTTATTTTTCAGATATTGCATCAACATCGACAAGATGTTCAAAGGCATTTCAGAATGTGATAGAAATTTTTTTTTAGTTCGCTAGAAAGACTTTTTTGAGGAAGTTCTAGTAACATCTCAGTGATGTAAAAAGTCAGCGCTTTAACATCGCTGAGAAGTTAAGTTGAAACATCACAAAAGTTAACAGCCACAAGCTGGCATAAGCGGTTGTACAGATGTGCATGTGATGAAAACAAGAGGAAAAAAAAGGAAGAACATTATTACAATGTGATGTTGAATTAACATAACTGTAATATTTATTTGCATAGTGGGAATACATATATTGTCGTAAATGTGTTATAAAATTTTAGGTTTTTCTCCTTCAGATAACAACTCACAACACTCTGTGAGTGGTGAGTGTAAAGATAAATCAGAAAATTCTTACTTGTATCACTGGTGGTAAGCTCAACGTCAGTTCTTGCAGTAGTTGTGATGACTTGACCTGAATCCTCCTAGGTTTCAGATCTAATGTTATGAATAGCTTGGCATTCATCAAATTTAAACAGTGCTGGGAGACTACTTACATCTACTATCCTCTATTCTACCACAGATCTATGATGGTATGTGGAAATGATCAGAAAGCTTAGAGGAAGCGAAGTTTAGGAAAAGCGGTGAGTGGAACAGCGAAGCTCAGCAAATATAGTAAAAGAGATGGAAACAGACAGAAGAAGAGAAGAATACCTAAAAAAAGTATGAAATATGTGAAATATAAGTTAGTAATTCAATAGAAGCGAATGGTGGATGATTTTACTCACCCAAGTTGTAGGGTGGCCTTGAAGAGGTTTTTAGATTTTGGTCCAGATCCGATATAGATAATTTTGTCTACACTGACAATTATGACCAATAAAATCGAATAAAATTTACTCTCTTTGGCTTATAAAATCCGACTTATATTTGAAAAATTCAGGAACCATGTGCTCCGAATGAAAGTTGATATGAAAAGAAGGAAGGATCAAAGTTCAATCAGGTAGGTTTTGTAGGCCATCAACAGAACTCAGGAGAAGTCACAGAACATTCATCCAAATATTGAGTTGGATTGGTATGAAACAGTAAAAGAAGGAGAATAAATTGTTTTCCATGAATATGATAGTCATCAAATACCTTCTTCTTCTTATTCGTATTTAAGATCTTGCGATATGTTAGTTTTGAAGGTTCCTATTTATCATTTCCTGGGAGGTGGAGTGCCAACTGTCCTTGCATCTCCTAGGTGGTCTACCGGGTGCTCTTTTCCCTGTTGGTTTCCCTTCAAGTGCGATGCGTGGCAGTCTGCTCTCGTCCATTCTTCTCACATGAGCGTACCAATGTCTTCTTCTTGGTCTCCCCCATCTTACGATGTCTTCTACTCATCAAATACCAAAATATGAAATTTCAATTCAACTTGTAAAGAAGAGGTTAAGACAATAAATTTGTGGCTTGGTCGAAAAAGAGCCTAGTGAAAATTTTCCAAAAATGGGATAATGTATCTCCTGTACTAAATAAAACGTCACTGTTCTATTGAAAAAGATCCTAAGTGCATAAACCTACCCGATATCCACATAATTAATTTAAAACCGGCCTAACTGCACCAGTTAGACTATAATATAGTCCTATATCAATTTTAGATCCATTTTAATGTACCTATATAACTAAAAAATTCAGTTTCATAAATGTTAATCGGTTTAAGTGATAGATAGGCCAAAAAAACTTAGGCCTATGTAATCGCATACTTTTTCTTTTTCCTTTCCATTTTCGGTATATGACCAAACTGCAACTTAACTTATACACAATTAAATGTTTTGGGCCTATGTTACCTTTGGCCCTCTTTGCTTTTTCAAGTAGTAAATAATAGGGGCCAAAGTGTGATTTAGCTTATTGAATATTTTACGTCCGGGTCCAATGTAGTACATAGGCCTTTTTCAGTTTAAAACAATTAACTTTGCTTTGGGTAATGTAACATATACGCCTCTATTACGTGTTGGTAAATAAACAACATTACCTTAAAATTTTGTTTTGAACACATTTGCGTGTGCTATGTAATCTTGAGCATTATTGCCAAACAATAACACTGTTTTATTGTGGATTTTCACATCAATATTTGTGTGTGGCGGTAGTGGTAAGTTCTACAATAAACTAGTATTACTACTTTTTAAAAGTTTTAATACCAATTTTGTTATTTGCTAGCAAAATGTATTTTCAAACAACCATCATGATGCCACAAAATAGTTCATATGGCCGTGGGAGTTAAGGAAACAAATTATGCAGATACGATTAATAATCCTCAGAGAAGAATATCAAATATAATGGTACAGGAAATAGATAATACTGACCATAATGAAGAGTTAATGGCCAAGAAAAAATCTACAATTCACAAGAAATAATAAATTAGAACGATATCGAATTTGTAAGTACTTAGAGCTTATTATTAATAAATACATGTTTAACATTTTACGGTTTTTTTAGGACAATCAATGGAAAATAACTGCTAATACTAAAAATATTCTGACAGAAAACACAGACATTACCAAAGATGGTGTAAAAAAAATTAAAATTTTAGATAATCGTGTGATTCGAGTAAGACAATATCAATTGATTAAAGCACTTGTTTCTGAACTAACTTTTAGCGTATTATTCTTTGTAGAATCTCAAACTTCTTCCAAAAAATTCTATTCTTTCTGTTGCACATTACTGTTTAACAGTTAAAAAAATATATAAAATTTCAGGAACCATACCTAACAACTTGTGGCATCCTTAATGAGACTAATTTTGATCGCCATGAGCTAGTTTCGATTTTTAGCAAAAATCAAAAACTAGACGTGGCTACAGATAATCAGAAACGAGCAAGTTTTTTACCATTAAGCAAAGCTAAAAAATAATAAAATATTTTTTTTATATACTCGATAGTCGAAATTCTGTAAAGTGACTCATCGCTCTTACTGTCCATAAAATCAGTTGCAGAAGCGAACTTCATGAGCGCATCATTTTTGAAGGGTTCTTAATAGTCCTAAATAAAAAATAAATAGAAAATGTTCTTGTACGCTCTGGCGTTTAAATTTGAGAGAACAGAAATACGAAATTATTATGGTAGGTATCATTATGTATATACAGGGTGTTACCAAGAATAATACACATTTTTAAGGATGAGCTATAATAAGATGTATATAAAAAAGTCGATAGTCGAAATTCTGTAAAGTGACGTCATCGGTTATCTACCGATTTAAAGTGAACTCCATGAGCGTATCATAGTTTAAGGGTGCGAATACTGAAATATCTGGAATTTCAATTTTTAACATTTGAAATAATAACTTATCACAAGTTGTTCATAAGTAAGTTAAAACAAAATAAAAAAATGTTTAAAAGTCAATTCCAACTTACTACTACTAAAACTAAAAAAAAGTTGTTTGTCAAGACCAAAATAAATTACCAATAAGTATAGGTATGTTGCGAGGTCACTTGTAAAATGTCTGACTAACTGGAAGCGGTATCACTCCCTGACGACTCCTCAGAATCATCGCTTTCTCCTCCTATATCGATAATGAGTGGTTCCGTCATTACTTCTACACGTATGTCTAAATCCCAAAACTTTATTTCTTCTTTTAATACGTGTTGAATACATTTACGCCAACTCTCAGCAGTAACGGTATGCAGCGCCTCGTCAAACAGTTTCTCAACGTCAGCCATTTTGAATGTACTGTTTTTTCTCGCAACATAATTTTTCACTTGGGCCCAAACCAGCTCGATGGGGTTTAACTCACAGTGGTAGGGAGGAAGTCTAACAACTGAGACGTTGAAATCTTTCGCCATTTCATCGACAACGTACTTAATATAACTGCTTTTATGTTTCCGTACGAGAGATAATAATTCAACTTTTAGCATTGCCTCGTTGTGCGGAATGCTTTTACTCTCTAACCAATCAATTATAACCCTCTTGCGGCTAGCTGAAGTAGGTATTTGCTCCAGTCGACGAGAGTGGTATGAAGCATTATCCATAACTATCACTGAACCAGGAGTTACCTTTGTTAAAATTGATCTAAACCATGTTTCAAACCGGTTACCATCCATCTCTTCATGGTAATCGACAGTTTTTTTGGACTGAAAACTTAGTAATCCACCTTCTACAAATCCTTCCTCGCTGCCAATGTGAGTGATAATCAGTCGACGTCCTTTCCCAGAGGGAGCTTTTAACCGGAAGAGAAACCCTCCATAAAGGCTTGTCGATTGCTTCGTATATTCATGTCTTGCCACACTTTTGACACAGTGTGGCCTTCATTTAACCATGTTTTGTCAAGATAATATATGTGCCGTCCTTCGTTACGAAACTGTCGTATCTGTTTTAAATAATTTCTCCTCCATTCCACAATGTCATTTCGTTCAATTAAGGCACTGTTTCTACTTCTTGTTTGGTAACGAAAATTCATTAATTTTAAAGTTTGTCTCAAAACTTTATCACTGATGTTTGGTAAAGTATCATCAGCTTCTATTACCTTGCTCAATTTAGCTACCGAGGGGATTTCATTCCTAAAATAAAAAGAATGTATTTCCCTACGTATAGCATTCCGTGTTTGGTCGTCCAAAACAATTTTCTTTCTTCCCCTACTTTCCGGTTTACAGTTTTCACCTCGTTCTCTTGTCAAAGATCCGTCCCGCGATTTCTTTAGAATATTGTATATAGTACTCTCAGAAACTTTAGTTAAATAACTGCACTTAATCACAGCGTCACTAGCACCCAACTGTTTGTCCATGGCACGCAGTCCTTCGTACACATTTAATATGAGGACTTTTTCTTCCCGAATTAAATTGTTACGACGCCGTTTATTATCGCCAACACCGCTACACTCCGCCATTATTGTCACTAAATATACCGATATAAATATTACAATAAATACCAATAATAACCGATTTATCACACAAAACCACAACACAAATACTGATGTTACGCTCATGAAGAGAATAAACACCTCACATAACTGTTTACTATCACTGTCTCATTCGCGTAGCTCGATCTATCTATCTCGTTCTCAAAGCCGGAACATTGAAGCGACTCTCCAACATTGTCAAATCGGCGAGTTTTTCACAACAAACTTTGCGTTCAAGAAATATACATAAACACTTTATTTCACATTTCAAGTAAACTAATTATTATTAGTCTGCTTGAAATTTGAAATAAATATATTAAATTGGTATTGACTTAATTACATTGCATCTTTTGTACCTGAAATATTGACACAATGGATTTGAAGTGTATTTATAAAATACAGCATTTCTCTCTAGAATACATATGGCAACTGCGCTTTAACCAAAGTGTTGATTAGATAGCTCTGACTCACTTTACACAATTTCGACTATCGAGTATAGAACACAGATCCTGATAGCAATGAAGATAAAAGCGACCCATTTGCGACTGACTCAGATGACACCTATAGCGCAGACAGTGATGAACAAAGTGGTGATACAGAGGAAGGAGAAACAATAGAAAAAGAAAAAAGGAAGTTGAGAAAAATAATCAGGAATGCGCATAACTGGAAAGTGAATAAAAGAAAAATATAGAGCAATAGGGAAAAAGTACAAAACAAAAAAGGGGAAGATTGTTAGGGCAAGATGTTTGAAAGCAACTTGTACATGCAGAAGAAAATGCTTCGAAAAGTTCAGTCATGAAGAACGGTTACGCCTTTTTAATGATTTTTATACATTAACAAACTCAGGTTTTGGCAACATTGGTTATAGACGACGAACTGAACCAGGTGTAAATAGTCGAAGAACATTTACCCGTAACTACATGTTAAAAAAGATGGAAAACTCATAGAAGTATTTAAAGTGCATACTTTTGATATAGGTTTCAAGCGTTTAAGATATATAGTCTGAAAATGTAGATCTGGAAGTGGTATATGTGGACCGGATCAAAGAGGCAGACATGACAACCATCCCAACATAAAGGATGAGGACTGAGATATTGTTAAGCTACATAAATAAAAATTTCCCGCCTACAAGAGTCATTATCCTAGGTCTCATTCTGACAAGAGGTACCTATCACCGGATTTGTCCATTCAGCAAATGTATAGGTTGTATTTGCAGTATTGTACAGATATTGATAGAAGTCCGGTATCGGAACATTTTTATAGAAATATTTTTGTCTCAGAATTTAATATTTCATTTCATCCACCTCATAACGACACGTGTAGCAAATGCGATAAATTAGAAATTTTAATAAAACCTTCAATAGATGAATGAGAGAAAATAGATTATGAAAGACAGAAAAAAGAACGTTTAGATGCAGCAGATAAAACGTATAAGGAAAAAAGAAAAGATAAAGAAAACAGTAAAAGGTGTGACACTTGTTACTGCCATATTTGATTAACAAAGATGTTACTCACCATTTAAAAAGTGGGATAGCATTTTAAGAAAGGCAGTTATGGGTATTTAATCTAACTGTGTATAAGGTATCAGGCACTAGTGACAACAAATCGTTTCGTTTTATGTGGGACGAAACCACTGCAGGTCGTGATGGGCAAGAAATTGCCCATTGTCTTTTAAAATATATACAAAACTCGCCTCCAGCTATAACTTGTCTCAATTTGTATAGTGATTGTTGTTCAGGGCAAAATAAAACATTTATGTTGCTACTCTGGTCTACTTGGTATTTGAATTTTTGCCACCTGGTCACAATCTGACAGAAATTAATCAAAAATTTTTAATTTCTGGAGATACTCATTTGGAAACAGATTCTATTCATGCTTAAATTGAAAAAGCAAAAAAAAAACAAACTAGCATGGATATAGAAATGCCCAGAGACTGGTGTATACTGATAAGAAATATTAATCGAAAAGGAGGTATTAAAGTAATTGACATGACACAAGAGGACTTTTACAATATAAGTGCTCTGCAGAATCATGTTTTATAAACCGAAAAAAGAACACAGAAGGTGAACAAATGTCTTTCATGGAAGCAAATTATTTTCTGTACACCAGGCAAAATCCAGGAATTTTTTTTATTAAACAAGCTTTTCGGAGGAAGAATAATTTAAGGTCTGGAATATAATGAAGAAAAAGAAAGGACAATCAAGTGAAGTTTTTTCTACTTTAGAAAAGCTACATACTTCGTATCCACTCCCTCTTCCAAAAAAAATTGGATAATATTAAAAGTTTTGTTATATACATCCTAACAGTCGACTGTTCTATATGCATTTAAAGGCACTAAAAAATAATAGCGATGAAGATGAAATATTTTGTCCTACTGGTTTGGTAGACGATGACGAGTAATGGAAACTTATTTTTAATTTTCTTGTTTCGAAAAATGTTTTGACTTATGTTTGCACTTATTTAAAATTCATAGTTTGTTTTTCTCTTTCAAGAAATAATGTATTTTTCTAATAAAGTTATTTTTAAAAATCAATTAACTTTTATTATTCTTTTTTTAAGAAGGGCCTAAGTAACTTATTCTGTACATCAGGGCTCAAGTAGTTATTTTCGTGGCCTATCTATTAGAAGGAAGATTATCTATTAGGGCTTATGAAAATTAGTCCAAAACTGCAGGGGCCTAAGTAATTAAAATTTTGGCAGGTTTAAGATGACTGATAAATTATTATGTCATTAGAATTATATTCTCTGTCGCTAGACCCTGGCAGAATTTCGCTTAATTTGAATCAGACACATTGAGATTATAGGCATTTTAAATTGAGTCATAAATGTTCGATTATCCCAAAATCCGTTTTTTGTAGATAGGCCCTTTTCAACCAAGCCACATAAGTTAGAGTAAACAAAAGTACTTCGGGCTTTTTTATAACCAGGTAAATTAGTGTTTTAAACTTACAATGATAAAGGATACGATATCTTATTAGGATTTATTTAAATAAAGTTCTGTTGTTAATGTAAACAAACCATTGGTTTTTGTTTGAAGTTGAAATTCTTGATATTACTCTAGACATTGAAGAGGTAATTTTTAGTATATTTTCGAAACAAATTATCATGCATGATTACATTCCCAATAAATTTTGTATAAATTTTTTAAAACCGTAACAAACTGCCACAGTAATCGTGGTGGCGTCAAAACGGAAAAAGTGGAAAATAAAAAGACGAACAAAATGAGAGGTAGAACAACTCGATCGGACCGTGAGTTTAGGAAAAAAGAATTCATAATTCGGTTATATTTTGAGTTATAGCGTAGATCCTCCGACCAATATTAGTTTTTAATATGAACTTTATATATTACCTAAAAAGCAGGCGCAGTCCAATGCATAGTTTTCTGTCTGTGGCGATTTTAACTTTTTACTATGCAATTTTCCAGCAGACCTGAATGCGACAAGTAAGGTCCTATTTCAATTTACAAAATCGATTTCGAAAGTAGAATTTTCATACTTCAAATATTCAAATGAGAAGATCATGAAATACGCGCGGCACAACATTATTACTATATACTTGTAGAAATGGCAACGATTACTTGGAATAGAAGAATATTCCATTATTTTATAATAATTCAACTATTGATCAAATGATATACAGTAACTCGATTAATCGAAAATTATTCAATTAATTCTTATATTTGTCTGTACTCTGTTTTTAAACCAGGAGGGGACTGATTTAGATTTAAGCAGGCAATTCTGTAGACTCTTGATTGGTCAAATTACAACCGGTATTGAAAAATATGACAAATTTCAATAAAAAAATACGTAAGTAAAAATAGGTTTTAAAATAACCGCTAAAACGCTCCATACCGTGTCGTGACGTCTTCAAACTATAATCGAATCTCGCGTTCTGTCAAAATTAATTGATTTTGACTGAATCCTTACGAATAACTTAAATAATAGCCGTAAAAATGAATGGATCATCGTACAAATGCCGTGCAGTGCCGATGTGCAAAAGTACCGCCAAACGGGGTGTCATAATATTACCCTCTGGATTATATCCATGACATTGTCAGTTATGTTCCAAAGTTGTCAATAATTTTATGTCAGTTATTTTCTGTAGAATAAAACCTTAGTCTAAAGGTAATCCATTGAACTCATTACACGGGGTGAAGTCGATCGGCAGGGGTGAAGTCGATGAAACCGGGATTTCAACTTGTTTTTAAGCATATGGCAATAACACATCACAAATCAGCTGATTTTTATTCATGATCGTGTGGCCAACAGACAAACATTATACTGGTGAAGCAGGTTGATCTTGAAAGGAGAGTTTTCCAAAAATAATTAAATAGTAGGAAGCAAAACTTATCAATCAGTAAAATATACGAAATCAAACATCTGCACAGCCGAACTTGTAAAAACTAGACCCGTCCTATGCCCTCTAGGTGATACGGAATATCATCAAGAAAAGGATATGCTAATTTATTTTTTGTGTGGTTTCAATTGGAATTTTTGTATGCCGAATCAAAACAACATGTTGAAGTGGATCACTTGATTTTCACTATATTTTATCAGGTTTTGAGGTTATGTTCAAAGCAATTTGTTTTTGTTTTATTTTCTCATATAAATGTCGTGTGCTGAGGCAGTGGCGTATCGTATTTTTTTTTCTTATAGATGCCACGAAAATATGTAAAAAGACTGGGTGCCTATGGCAAAGGAAACTACGACCGCGCGTTGTTAGAGAGAGCGTCGGATGCAGTGCGCAAGGGAAGATTGAGCATGCGAAAATCGTGAGAAATGTTTGAAATGCCATATACGACTCTAAACAATAACTTTCACGGAAAACATCGCTTCATATATGGTGGTCAACCTGCTCTTGATGAAGTCTGAAATTTTATTAGTGAATGCTTTGCAAACCTGTGCTGAGTGGGGTTTTTCATTGAAGCCTATTGATATTAAACGAATGACGCAGCAATATTTAAATAAACGCCGCCTCACTGAAAAGCGATTTAACAATAATATGACAGGAGAAGACTGGTTTAATGGCCTGATGAAGAGACATCCTCGGCTTACAATGAAGTTTGCCCAAAATACAAAGCGTGTTGGAGCTGCTGTAACAATATGAGATTAGTGAGGATTATTTCCGAAATGTGTCGAAAATAATTGAGGATATCCCAGCACAAAACATCGTGAACTACGATGAAACGAACTTCGTTGACGATCCTGGGGCTGTTAAAGTGGTGATGAAGAAGGGAAGCGAACATGCCTACAGGACACTTGACACCACCAAAAGCAGCACACCAGTTATGTTTGCTGCTGATGGAATTCGTCTCTCTCCGAATACGGTTCACAAAGGTAAACATCTTTATGAAGGCTGGAAGGAGAGCGGACTACTAGGAGCAATGTACAATCGTTCTCCAAAGGGATGGTTTCATTCTGAATTGCTCGACGATTGGTTCAGGAGCGCAGCTCTTCCATTTTTCCGAAAATTAGACGGGACCCCCAATTCAACCCACATGCTGCAGCCACTGGACGTAGCTTATTTTCGCCTTCTAAAAGTATCATGGAAAAGAGTCCTGGAGGGATGGAAACTGAAGAATTAGGGGTTCTGCCAAAAACTGTCTTTCCCAGAATGTTGAAATCCGCGGTTGAGGGGCTTGGATATCGTGAAATGAACAATATCTTAGCTGAATTCGAAGCATGCGGCCTAGTTTCCTTCAATGCAGATGCTGTTCTTTCAAAGATAGCGAGAAAAGAGCCTACTACACCGGAAGAAAGCAACAGGGCAGAAATTTCAATGACATCAGCGCTGTAGATTATTTACACCAGCTCAAGACTGGGCCAAGTGATGCCCCGAAGCGAGGAACAAGATTGAATTTATTTACAAGCAGAAAACCCGAGGAGTTGTAAGCAAACCAAAACGCGCAAGAGACAAGTAAGCGACAATGAAGATGACTTACAGACATTGGAGGCTGAGGGACAGAATGTCAACATAGATGATTATGAAATTGGAGACATTCCTGACTCATCCGGCGGCTGTGGTACAGAGACTTTATAATCACCAAATATGAAACTAATAAGAGAGATCGATTTTATATCGCTAAAATTATGGATGTCAGAGACTGAATTACTGCAGGTACACTGCGTAAGCATGGATCCAACAAATCTGTGTCCTTCGGTAATCCGAATATTTCGGATAAGTCTGTCATAAACAGGGATCAGATTGTCCAACGTGTTATTTTGAAGTCTCTGAAGCGCGGCAAATATTATTTCTCGTTTGGAGCTGGAAACGCTTCAGTAAAGACATTTTATGCGTTCGATTGTTTATTTTTGAATTCAGGTTTTTGATTTGATTTTTTATGTGTTTTTTTATTTTTAAGTTTAATTTGCACATGAAAGGTTTATTTCATCAAGAAATCAACGGCTGTGCCAATCCTGTCCAAAGAATAAACGTTTATTTTTTCTCAATATATGCGTTTTATTGCAAAATTCTTCTGAATATGTCGTTCAATATATATATATATATATATATATATATATATATATACATATATATTTCATTTATCAATGATCTACTACACCCCCAAACGGCTCTGAAGTGGGAAATATGCATTTTAAAAGCGGTGATCGACTTCACCTCGAACCATGGGGTGAAGTCGATCACACTTTGATTGAAAATAAATAAAAAAATGCTCCATCTACAAGCTTTTTCTAATAACCAATCGACAACCTAAGCATCAAGGATGTTATATTTTTAATTGCATTAAAATATAATCATTAGTTTTTCAGTGATCTCAAAAAAACGCATTTTTTAGATCGACTACACCCCGTTTGACGGTACGTCAATAAGAACACCACAAAAACTTTTCATAAAGGTTCCAAAAGTGCACAAATTAAGACTTGCTAGGTTCATTGACAACAGGTACCAGTTATCTTTATGAGGATCAGTTTAATGTAAGTTGTAATCTCTGCTAAACTACAAATCGTTATCCTATACATACACTTCAGAGGTCGTAAATCAATTCGAGCTAATTTTACGGGAGAAAGAAATAATTATAATGAACAAATATCGCAAGTCCAAAACAATTATTGGAAAATTTAAATTGTGTAATGTCGTATATCCCAACAAATGTTTAAAATGTCCTAGACTAATTTAATAATGGAACTTACGTAAACATATTTGATTCAGTATAAAATATTATCTAACAGATATATTGAAAACAATATACACCCAAAAAACATTTTTAATTGTTTGATTAGAATTCGTTTTTTGCGAAGCACCTAACGTCAAATCATAATATCACTTGATGGGCACAAGACTTTGTCTTTCCCTGTCTACGACATGTCGGACTTGCGACATCTTCTTTAAGGCACGAAAATGAAAAAAATGATAGATAAACGAGCTTTCTGTGATCTTAAATTGGTAGATTTGCACAACTTTTACCAGATGTCACCAAAAGCTCAATTTGCATAAAAACTGGACTTACGGCTTTTGCGAAGTGGTGTATCGAAATATGAATTTAAAATCATTATAGATATTCTTGATAAAGTGGCACTAATAAAAAGTCAATTATTCATTAGTAGTTTGTTTACAGGACTAATTCCAAGTTTTATTTCGTTGATATAGATGGTAAGTAGTTCTAAATATAATAAAAGAGTATATAAAATGAATTTGAAATAAAATATATCAATGTAAAATTATAGGTACTTACAAAGATATTTCCACGTATCCGCTGCACCAAGATCCATGTTTCTAGTAAAATTTTTTCACCATCATAGAATCAATCTTCGGTAAGTTACAACTATTTCGTTCGATGGATCCAGTCTCCATTGTGATACAAATCGTAAAATATTACCGTTGTTCTACCAAATTATCATAAAATTAGTTCATACTCTTAATTTGGTTGTTAGAAATAAGTCAACTTGTTAGTGCAGTGACATCATCGCGGACTGATTGGTGTTCGCAGTCACGTTGATAATAGGTAATCAATAAAGCAATTTAAATTGATTTTATGCCGTTCAAGACCAATAATTAGGTTCTTAAAATAATATTTAAGGTTTCTATAAACTGCCTTTACTGTGTAAAACATAACTTCCATGAATATGTAACAACAGTCAACATCCCTATTATGTAAATTGTAAACAGTGTCCATTTGGTTATTTCTTGCGTTCAAGTTATCGTTTTATCAAAATATAAAAAAGTTCTTATCAGGACTATTTTGAAAATTGACTCAGATAATATTCTAGAAAACGTTTAGTAATCCTTCATGCGGGATCTGAGCACGGATTTGTTAAAGATGCACTGCTAACATTTGGAAGTAAGAAAACTGGAAATTATCATGAGGATATGAATTGATTGGTATTTGAAAACTGGTTTACTGAATTGCTAAAAAAATCGCCAGACGGTGCCGTAATTGTAATGGACAATGCATCTTGCCACATCCGTAGGGTAGAAAACATCTTCATTAAAAAAATATATTTTTTTATTGATGCCTCATATTACCTTTTTAAAGCACGCCTCAGCGTGTTCAAATCGAACTTTCAAACACGCGCGTTTTTTAAAGTCCCTATGGTAACAACAACTTGAGAAACGTAAGTATCAATGACAACTTTTTTTATTAGTTTTTAAATTGTATATTATCGTTGGGAACCAATGTCTTATTTGGTTTTTTCTGCAAAATGTATTCATATAATATATATATATATATATATATATATATATATATAAAATATATATATATATATATATATATATATATATATATATATATATATATATTGTTTCCCTATAAATATAAATAAAGAAACTTTTTGATTATTGATCTGACAGCCCGTAACGTTAACTAAAAATAAATACTATTTGACGTTCACGAAACTTGGCTGGGCATCGAGGATGGACTTCCATTTTTTTGTAGTAATAATATAATAATAATATTTTATGATTCCAAAGTGCACCAATAAAAAAAAATAGCGTAAAGTATTCGTGGATAACTGGTTTTTCAAACACTTGCTCTATTTCGAGCACTCGGCTGCGCCGTCGTGCTCGAAAAATCGCGCGTGTTTGAAAGACCTCTTTATCCACTTATACTTTAATATACTATTTTGATTATTGATCTGACAGCAGTACCTCGTAACGTCGTGCTCGAAAAATCGCGCGTGTTCGAAAGACCTCTTTATCCACTTATACTTTAATATACTATTCTTATTGCTTACTTTCTTTTCCCATTTATTTTCTTTTCAAAAACTACGTAGGTTTGGGCGTATTGCCAGTTTCAAGTATTTTCTCTACAATGAACAATGTGTTGATTTTTTTTTCAATTATAATACATTTAACAATCAAAAGATGAGATAAAATTTATTTAAAACAATAAACTAATAAAACTTACACTATATAAAAAACTGCTGCCTACTATCGACGTAGGCATTGCGTTGTAAAATATTTTAAAATGAAATAAAGTTATTTATAAAACCATAGAGAAATTACATAAATAATAAATAGGCGGGTAAGATGTAAATTACCTACAGTTCTCTATCAAATGGTTGTATATTTTTGTGAGACTTGGAAGGTTCGTCTTAAAGTTAATTGGAATTCTGTTCTTTTTGATATTAATAATTCCTTTGATTTTGTTTACTTATTTGTATAAAATTTTAATTTTTTCAAAATCAAAACTATGGTGGCTTTTGACTGCTTGTTTTGAAAGGGCTGTGGAATGTTCATTGTTGGTTTTTATGTTGTATTTGTGATTGTAAATTCTGTTATGTAAGTATTGAGATGTTTGGCTTATGTATTCAGCATGACAATCTTCACATTTGACATTATAAATTACATTACTTTGTTTCAATTTTTTGGTTTAAGTTTTGTGAAAAACGTTTTAGTATAATTATTAGGTTTGTGTGCTACATTTATATTATCTCCACTCAACAGACTATGCATTCTTTCCGATGCACTTAGTACGTATGGTAAACCGATGTATGTTTTGGTTGAGATATTATTATTAGAGTTATTAGAATTTCTATTGTTTGTGTTGTTTTATTATAGAATTGTAGGAGCTTTCTGGATATTCATAACTTCACAGGACTTCCTTAATCTTCTTCAAATTATCAGGTCTGTTATTAGGATGTGAGAGCTTCAGAGTTCTGTGTGCAAGATTATCAACAACACTTCTTTTGTATGTGATTGCCACATTAGAATTATAATTTAAATATCTTTCAGACCATATAAGTTTGGTAAACCAATTTGTCTCAATTTTACCGTTATTATCATATTCGACGTTATATCCAAAACGTTCATAAGTTTTTCGTTTTCTTTCTCATAGGTAAATTGTAGTCTAGGGTGAAAGCTGTTAAATGTTTCAAGTGTATACTCTAACTGCTGGTATGCCTAGAAGGTAGTCATCAACGTATCTATTATAAAAATTTGGAACGAAGTTTAATGGATTTATAAAGGGATTTTCCAAATCTTCCATTACTAAATTTGCTATGATTGCTGCAATTGGTGATCCCATAGCTATTCCAAAAATTTGTGAAAAAAAGTCATCATTATGTTCAAAATATGTGGGATTTAGACACAGCAACGTGGCTTCTACAACTTCGTTTGAAGGTAAAGAGGTATATTTATTTATTTCTAGTCATTCCCTCACTTTGGGAGTGTTGCTCAGCATGTTTGATTTTAGATGGATTGTCAATCAGGGTCCGTTTCGTTAGCCAGCTCAATCTCCTTACCTGACTCCTTTAGATTTTGGTATTTGGGGTTACATTAAAAATCAGTTATTATTCAAACCTGTTACGACAAAGGAAAATATGATGCAGATAGTCTTACTTGATTTCACTTCTCTAACACCTGACCTGATTTCCAGAATTACAAGACATAATTTAATGAAAAGGATTCATACATGTTTAGAAGTAGAAGGTGCTAATTTTGAACACTTAATATAAAACTTTATTCATTTAATATTACAGTTAATTATTTTCTTTTGTAAGTTATCTAATTAAATTAATAGAAAATACCTGGTCAATGCTTTTAATAATATCCAAAATTAATAATCCTTTTATGCTATTGGTAATGCTTCAGTATTAATAAAATATCTCCTTAAATAATGGAAATCATGGCCTACCCTTTAGTAATGTTGAAATGATTAAGTGTTGTTATGTTTCAACTAAGATAATTAAATATCTTTAGAGTGATTAAATTTAAGGAAGAGGGATATACCGATACCAAATGAATTGACTTAAAAAACAGCGGAAGATGAAATAAAATACAGGGCGTTCTACTTAAAGTAAGCAACTTATAAATGATTTAAATTGTTCATGTTGGCGGCTAAGTTTAAAACACTCTGAACGAAATATCAATGAGTTGGACAAATGGAGTAAACGGCCAAGCGTTTGTTGTTTATTGGTTACAATTTCACGTCACTAGCTTCCTTATTAATGGAGATATGCTTATTCAATGTGGACTTGGACTTTTTCAAAATTTTTAAAAAATCGGAATATCTCAAAAATACCTCATTTTTGGTATACATATAAATGAAACTTTTCTTTACTTAAATCAATTGTTTATTATATTTTCGCTGCTCAGTCGATGTCGCTAAAAAACACGTATCTTCAGTTGGGATCAGATTAGCTCATGCGTAGGCAACCAACATTACTACTGTGTAGCTAGATCTTTTATGTGATAAGATTCTTTTTAATAACCAACGAATATTTGTTTTAATATTCAATTATAATATTCAATAAATATCAAATTGGCGCAAGACTAATAATATGCAATATTCTGTGATAATGGATATTGTTTCGGTTACACTGGCAACAACGCAAAAAATGGAAATATCTCAGCTCTGTACTTGGTGTTTTATGACAGTGAAGATAACTACATTAGAAACGCTGAGTCTTTTCCATCACGTGACTGATGCGACATCAACCATATGCATCTTAATCAAAACAATACGACAAACGCTGCTTGTATTGAGTTTCGCTCTTATTCTATTATTAGAAGAAGACAGTACCAACATAGTATGTGTTGAATAATATCGTCAACTAAGTCACGTGGTGGAAAAGATTCACCGTTTCTACTGTAATAATGTACCTATGGTAGATATTATCAATGCCTTTTGATGGCATTTTTAATATGATTCCTACTGGATATTTTTTTGTTATGATAGAAAATGACGTCACCTTCATAAAGGTAAATAGAATTTATATTATTTATACAACCTATGATTATACGTATCTAACACTTTTTATTGATTAAAGTAAACACAAACTTTTCCGTGGATTTAAGGTTCTGGATTTCTACTCTGGCACGCTGCTATTAGATGACATGTACTTCTTGGATAATCAGGAATCGAATTTGATAGACAAACTGAATAAATAAATACTGGCATCTCAGGAACTTTAAGCTGACTATCTCCAAATTGGGTAAGTACTTTATCAAGTTCTTTCTATTCACTTACCAGCTTATAAAACTTGACCTACGAATCTATCTACAGATGCATCAGTACGCAATGTAAAAGGTAAATTATAGTTTGGATTATAAAATTGTATGTTTCTCACAAATTTTGGTTTGATTGCATAGAAAGCATTTTCGTGTTCATCACACCACTTCCATCTTACACATTTCTTCAATAAATCTTACAATAGTAATTCCAAACTAGTGAGATCAGGTAAATAATATTTTAAAATAATTGATCATTCTCAAGAATCTCCTAACAGTTTTAATATTTCTGGGTCTCATGTAATCCGAAATCATCTACATTCTTTTTGCATCCATTGACACTCCAGTTTCATGCATACGATATCCTAAGAAAATTGTTTCTGTTTGGAAGAATTCACATTTTTCAATGTTCAAACGTAATCGTTATTTACGTAATACCGATAAAATTATGTTTATATGTTTCAGATAATGTTCTTCAGATTGATTTAATATCAGTATATCATCAATATAGTTCAACGTGAAGTATCTATATGGTTCCAATATTTTATTAAGCGCTCTCATCAGGCCTAGGTACGTTTTATTCTTGAAATCTTCTATGTTTCTAACATGAAATTTATGTGTATATCCAAAAGCAATACTCGACTCACCATTGAAAAGCTCTTCACCACTCCTCATTATACACCTAATTCCATTTTTCCACCTTTGTGGACAAATCAACTTCACATCAACATCAAATTCATATAATATATCATTGTAATTTTTATAAATTTGCTATCTTATACACATTTGTATCTTGTTTGAATCATTACTAAAATTATTGAAAATATTAAAATTCACCCAGGTATCATTCAATTTAATTTTCTTTGCTTCGAAATCAATAATCGATTGGTATTTATATAATTGACCTATTATTATATCACATTGTCGCTAAAGGAATAACAGAGAAATCTAATGAAATGTTTTCTTTACCTATTTGCAAATATACATTTACCATTTTATTTACTTCACCTAGTTTTTTATTGTTTGCTCTATCAATACTTATTTTAGGAATTTTAATAATAGTTTTATTCATATTAGGAAATTTGTTAAGTAATTTTTCCTGAATTAAACTAGACTCACTACCAGTATCGATAATAATTGTGATGTTCTGATTGTCAATTTTAGCAAGTATTTTTATTAAATTTAATGTTTTATTATTGTCTAGAACATTATCGGTTTTTAAAAATTCTCTGTAATGGCTATAGTTGCAAACGTTGGATGTATTGGTCTGGGCTACACGCTACTAAAAATGGTGCAGACTACCCATGGACTCATCATGAATCACCTTGTTGAGCATTAGGGTAGGGAATAGATCTTTCGACACTACCTTCGCGAGATCCAACAGTTCGTTGAAAATGTACCCTTCTCTGGGGTTGATTATTTTGATTTTTCTCATTTTGACTTTAATTAGAATTACATTAATAGTCCGGGAAAGTAAGGTCGAAAAATCTGTTAACTATGAAAACTTTCCCATAACTGATTTTTTATTTTTAAATGAAAATATATTTACCCAGCATCACTCTCCTAGATTGTCTAATAATTTCCACTGGAGCTTGCGTCGCAGCTTGCAAGCACAGCTCAGACCACCTAAAATTCAAGTGATTTATGCTCGTGTCATTCCTGGATGTGCTCTTACAAAAAAATCGTAGAAATAAAAATTGAAGCAAATCTTATGCTCTTGAAGGTGACGTAAATAGTTTTTAAAAAAAAAATTCCGATCTTAAATTTTCCTAAAATTGAAAAAATTTACGAAAATTATATATTTGGTTGGTAATTATAAATAAAATATTAATATCGAGGTCAAAACATAGAGGGCAAACTTCTAAAAATTTACATTTCTTCAGATTTGGAAAATTCAAAATGGCGGCTGCGCAAATTGGAAACAATTTTTTTTTTCAATCGCGTCTAAATTTATGAACATTAAAGATATTGAGAAACGGTTTGTTGCAATCGACAGAGTGAAAGTTTTATTTTTATAAATAACATAAACAAATTTTTTTACATAGTTTTTTAGAACATTTACCGCAAATAAAAAATTTTACATCTAGTTTTTTCTCATTTTGGCGTTGAAAAATTTCTTAAAAATATCTTTTTACGTTATAAATATGTTTGTTTTTGAAGGACCAGTATTTTGAAAAAAAATTTTTCAGATGCGACTTTTACAAGCTGATATAAACAAATTCAAAATCTGCTAGATACTGTCATAATATTAATTGAAATTTTCAAATTTTGATCACTTCGCTAGGTTGTTGAATCCCAACTCAACTTTAACACAATTTTTCATTTTTCTACCGTTAATTGGTCCATTCAAAAGAGAATAGTAATCCTAGCTCGCTCGGCCAAACGGTGCGGCGGCAGCTGCTTGACGTTCTGGTGGGGGGTCAGCGCTCATTCTAATCGAACGACCAAAAGACCCTTACTAACATGACTGACGACGTACTTGTACCCAACGAATTATTGAACATTATTTCGTGTTCTTGTACCACAGGGTGCTCTACTACCAGGTGTGGTTGTAAAAAAGTTGGCATACATTGTACGATATTATGTAAAAATTGCGAAGGCAAAAACTGTTGTAACATCGAAATTGTAAGTACGGTATTTGACAATGACGAGGATGATAATGAATATCTGAGTGATGAGCTGAATTTTGATATGACCCAATTAGTTTATTGTGAACTTGCAATTGATAGTAGCAATAATATCGATGAGGATTTGTTTGCTAATGATAATGACGAGGAACATTGTACAGAGCCATTTCCTCGGAGACCAAAAACAGCGAGAATTTGTAGAAAATAGATGTAAATTTGTAAATAAATATTATTCTTAGTATCTACGTTTCGAATTATGTATAATATATATAATAAATGGACTTATAGATATAAATTATAAATATCATTGTATCTTATTTCTAGCAGTATGTAATGGTTGATAATAACCATACTATTAGCAAACCACAAATGCAAAATTTTTACAAAGAAAACCAGAATAAAAGCTAGAACTTCGTTCAACTGCGCTGACCCCCCCCCCCCCACAGCCCCAAGCAGCTGCTGCCGCACCGTTTGGCCGACCGAGCTAGGATTACTATTCTCTTTTGAATGGACCAATTGACGGTAGAAAAATGAAAATTTGTATTTAAGTTGAGTTGGGATTCCAGAACCTAGCGAAGTGATCAAAATTTGAAAATTTCAATCAATATTATCACTGAATCTTACAGACTTAATTTGTTTATCTCTACTTGTAAAAGTCGCATCTAAAAAATGTTTTTCAAATTCTCGTCTTTCAAAGACACACATATTTATAACGTGAAAACATATTTGAAACAAATTTTTCAACGCCAAAATGAGAAAAAACTAGATAGAAAAATTTTTATTTTCGGTAAATGTTCTAAAAAATTATGTGAAATTTTTTTTAAAAATTTTGTTTATGTTATTTATAAAAAAATAACTTTCACTCTGTCGATTGCAACAAACCCTTTCTCAATATCGTTAATGTTCATGTATTTAGACGCGATTGAAAAAAAAAATTGTTTCCAATTTGCGCAGCCGTCATTTTGAATTTTCCAAATCTGAAAAAATATAAATTTTTAGAAGTTTGCCCTCTATGTTTATCTATGTTTTGACCTCGATATTAATACTTTATTTATAATTACCAACCAAATATATAATTTTCGTAAATTTTTTCAATTTTTGGAAAATTCAAGATCGGAAAAGTTTTTTTTGGAAAAACTATTTACGTCACCTTCAAAAGCATAAGATTTGCTTCAATTTTCATTTCTACGATTTTTTTGTAAGAACACATCCAGAAATGACACGAGCATAAATCACTTGAATTTTAGGTGGTCTGAGCTGTGCTTGCAAGCTGCGTCGCAAGCTCCAGCGGAAATTATTAAACAATCTAGGAGAGTGATGCTGGGTCAATATATTTTCATTTAAAAATGAAAAATCAATTATGGGAAACTTTTGACTTTCATTTCCTTACTTTCCCGGACTATAATTATTGTATCGTCAATTATATTCGTTATGATTATTATTTTGTCTATATCAACTGTTATTAGCGTTTCTGCCCCAGAATTATTATTATATGGGTTTCGGTGTGTGTTATTGTTATTATTGTGGGTATTTGTTTGTCTATTGTTATTGTAATCATCGTTGTAATTAGTGATTTGTCTATTAATGAAAACATTATTCGTATCGCTTCTGTAGATGCTATTGTTTGATTTATTTTGTGATTGATATGGCTGTGTGATATTTTTGGAGTTACTTCTCACTACTCTCATCAGATAATCAATAAGTTGTTCCAGCGTTTTGATGTTGATTAAACAATATTGTCAACGGTTCTATTCTACGATTGGTCATCCGAATAAATAAGTACCTACATTTCAAAACAGACTTTGGGTTTAAGATTATTTTATAGAAATTTTTCCCAAATGTTTTGATTATTGATATAATTTTTAAGATTTAATTAATTACGTGAGATGTGCTGCTAGCAGTTATGTATCATTTTATTTTCAAATAAATATTTTTATTAAGAACCGTAACAATTATTGAGTCAATCACAAAGTAGGTCACTTTTTGGTATAGCCAAAAATAATTAGTAAACAACAGGTAGGCATCACATGAAATGTAACTTCTGTTGTTCTGACGACGATATTTACTAATATCAAAAGAATTGTAAATTTATGTATGATTTTGAAATTATTTAGAAACAATTAGCTCCATTTATAGAAGTAATAAATAAGATAACAATTCAACAAAATGTTTTATTTTAACAAACTGAACCAATCTGAACAACCTACCCAATAATAGGATTACATAGATTTATGAGCAAAGAGGTATTACTCCATTCAATCGCCGTAGGGGAAAGGGGGATAATATAGCGCAGTGAGGCAATATTGCGCACCACAAAATAAACGAGACGTGAAGCGAGAAAAGAAATCTGGCAACACGTACGTTGTTCCTTATTGTTAGCCACTATGTTGAACAGGTGTCGGTTCGCTGGTAGCATTCAGTTGACCGCAGTAAATCGAAGTGTTCGTACACGTGTTTCCTTATAATTTTCAGTGGTTAAGAAATAAGCGAAGTAAGTGTACTTTATACAGTCATCGATCTTTCCTATATACAAATATTTTCTAGCATATTTCGAGGACCTATCCCTATGTTTGTTTTCTATTTTCATGCGTTAACAACGGAATTTTGGTTAGACAAACAAACCAAGGTCGATATGGGGTAAGATTGCGCAGTACACAATATTACCCCACACTGCGCTATATTGCCCCATATTATTGACTTCAACATGTTTCCTAATTTCAGATGGTCAGAAACTATCAAAGAAAGACCCAACGACAGAGCTGGACCATTGAACAGCGCAATAATCATTTGGCTGCTATACGCTCATGTGCTAAAATAAGCGAGGCTGCAAAACATTTCGGCATTCCCGAATCAACACTGCGCTACCGTCTAAAACCTGGATCAGAAATTGACCGCTTGGGGAGGAAACCTCTTTTTACGAAACCACAAGAAAAAAAAGTGAGCAAATCACGTCATGAAGTTGGCAAATTTATTCTATGGCGTAACTCCACAGTAGCTGAGAAGAATAGCTTTTGACTTCGCAAAAGCCAATCACCTACCTAATAAGTTCAACAAGGAATCTGGGCTAGCAGGAGAAGATTGGCTGTCGTGCTTTATAAAGAGAAATCCCGAGCTGAGACTTCGACAACCAGAAGGCACAAGTCTCAATCGTATATCTTCATTTAATTCTGAAGCTGTAGGAATTTTTTTCAAAAATCTAGAAAAACTATTGACCAAGTTCAAATTTCAGAGAAATAGAATGTTTAATGTCGACGAATCTGGTATACCCACTGTCCAGAAAAGGTTTGGAAAAGTTTATGCAAAAAAGGGACATGAACAAGTCGGCGTTACCATTTCAGCTGAACGAGGTCAAACGATTACCATCTTATGCGCTGTTAGTGCAGCAGGGACATACGTTCTCCCAATGATAATTTATCCGAGAAAACGGATTTCTCCTCAATTAGAAACAGATGGCCCAATAGGTTGCATTTATTCCTGTTCTGACAATGGGTGGTCGAATGATGATCTATTTCTAAGGTGGATAAAACATTTTCAAAATTATGTGAAAGCTACGGAAGCTGACCCGATTTTACTTATCCTTGACAACCATGCAAGTCACATTTCGTTGCAAATTTATAATTTTTGCAGAGACAATCACATCGTGCTCCTTACAATTCCTCCTCACACATCAAATCACCTCCAGTCTCTTGACCTAACGTTTTATGGGCCACTAAAGAAAGTTCTATTTGCTGTGTATAACTCTCATATGATTTCGACTGCACACGGAAGGATGACTGTTTATGACGTGGCTCGTTCATTCAATCAAGCAGACATGAAGGTTGCAGCTATAGAAAAGGGAGTCTCAGGATTCAAAGTTGCTGTGATATTTCCTATTAAACCAGGAAAGTTTACTGAAGAGGATTTTGCAGCAGCTGAGGAATTTCTAGAACTTGTCTTGAACCTACAAGAACGTGAGAGAAGCTTTAATCCAGCTCCTCCACACACTTCCTCGTTATTTGTAGATGATTTGAAAGCAAAACCGTCAACCTGTGCAGATGCTCAGGAGCCACCTACACCAACGTCTTTAACTATTGAAGAATTCACACCATCGACATCAGAAGCAAATCAACCATCACAATCAGGTGTCAAAATATCGGATCTTGTCCCGATTCCCAAGAAAGTAGTTAAGGCAGTGACCAAAATATCAACAAAGTAACAATCCGATTTTTGGACTTTCACACCAATGAAGGCTACTCTCCTGGAAGCTAAGCGAAACCAGAAAAATGAAAAGCAAAACAAAAACCTCAAGCAAAAAGTGAGTGCAGGTGTAAACGTACAGAAAAGATTCAAAAAGAAAGTGAAATCCGATAAAGAAGACACATCGAATAATAATTCTGATTCACCCTTCAAAGAAGATATTTCTGATGACAACAACTCAAACTACAATGAATTTGCTATTCAAGGAAAGCCTCCTGTAGCCATCGAAATATGTGTAATATGTGGTGAATTCGGAAAGAATAGGGAGCTTTGATTCCGTTGCGTAAAATGTGCAGTATGGGTTCATTCAGAATGTTCTGGTTGGGAATCTGCAGCAGGATACACATGCGATGATTGTCGACTTAAGCTAAGCGCCGATAAAAAAAGAAGAATCGAAACGTCGATTATTTTAGTTTTGAGTTTAGATAAGACAATACCCGATGTACAACTTTGGTAACAAGATTTATTTTTCTTATTTTTTGTTTTGTTTTAAAATTTCTTTCCATATGTTCTTTATCACACTGCGCGACATAACCCCACATGATGCGCGATATTTCCCGACATAAGGGGAAGTGAAACTGGAGTAATTTTACCTTTTTTTGTGTATCCTATTTTTTTTTATTAAATAACACGCATGCTATCATAAAATAAACGGTTTTTAAGATTGAAACTAAGTTTTCCGCATCTGTGGCCCTAAACAATATTCTATCATGAAATTGTTACTTATATACACTTCGGGGGATGTATCGTGCTAACAAACCGAAATTTCTCCAAAAATAACCAAAAATTTAGTATATCTGGATTTATAGAACCCGCTGTACTCGCTGTAGTCAACTAAAAATCAATAGTGTACATCTGTGAGATACCTTGAACAATATTTAATCATGGAATTGATCAATCGTATACTCTCTGGTGGCTGTATCGCGCTAACAAACTGAAAATTCTCCAAAAGTGACAAAAATTTGGTACTTCAAGTACCATAGCACCCGTTGTACTGGCTTCAGTGAGCTGAATATCGATAGGGTTCATCTTTGAAACGCTCAGAATAATATCCAATCATAAAATTGGTCACTTGTATGAACTCCGAGGCTGTATCGTGCTAACAAACTGAAATTTCTCCAAAAATTACAAAAATATCGTACTTAAAGTACTGTCGCACCTGTTGTATTGGGTCTGGTGAGCTGAAAATCGATACGGTTCATCTGTGACATGACCTCAACAATATTCAATCATAAAATTGGTGACTTATTGCACTCCGGAGACTTTATCGTGCTAACAAGACATGTAAGGAAAAGTGGCCGACGACGACGACATACACACAGGATTTTTTTTTCCAAAACCGTTTTTTCGTGTTGTTGTGGATGCAAAACGTAAAAATAACTCCAAAAAAAATTTTAAAATTCTAACTTATTTTAGGGTAAACCAATACTTTTCTCACATTTAGATAGGTTGGGAGAAAAGTAATAAACTCATTGTATACATGTTCCCAAGTTTGGAACACTTTACAATAAAAAATGTAAATTTAATAAATGATTCGGCTTAGGTGCGCCGTATTACCCCACTTTCCCCTATAACAATTATTAGTATTATTCCAATTTTATATAATGTAGTCTCATTTCCACCCTTTCTTAGTAAAAAATGCAGAATATTGATTGGTTTCAACATTTAAGGAAAAAATGAGAAAATTAGGGCATATAGAATATTTGAACCCCAATTCATTTCATCAATTATATGCACTGAATCTACCATGGGTAGTTTCAATCCAATTCCGCTAAAAATATTCGTAATCAAGTGACATAAAAAGTGAGGTTAGAAAACTCCTCGAAATTATGCTGAAATCCTGTTAATTAACCTTAGGGATTAAACAAAGCAGTACAAAAAAGTAGAAAGAAATGATCATAAATAACATATCAGACCTTCCCTACAAACTCTTAACTTTTTTTCAACTCTCATTGTATAGTTGTGCGTGTACTTCGGCTAACACGCAATTCCTCTTGTCCCCCCTTTTTCTTTCAATAACTACCACGTGCAGGTACTAGAAAAAGGGCGGTTGGAATTGGAAGAAGGGCGATAGGGTTAAAAATGTCTCGATTAAACGAACAAGTCGCGTGTATCTACTTGCACCGTAATTTTTATGAAGTACATGCCAGTCCTTTATGACATGTCGTGTTATTATAGGAATAAATATTTCCATTCAAACTTTTACATGAGTTGTATTTAGTCATCAAATGAAGCATAAAAGGTAATTCTGACTCAACATATTTATATAAATCCCTCAAACTACCAATTTTTTGACTTCCGTAGTGCGTCCTAAATTACTTTTGGCCTGGGGCACTGGAAATAGTTCAAGGCTATCAAACTTGATGAAAAGAACAACAAATAAGACCACAGAGACACTCGCTTCGCGCTACATGTTATTAAGACTTGGTTTTAGACATTCAAAAAGTAGCTAACGGTTAAGATATTCATAAAAGGTGGTGTTTCATTATCCCTCTTTTATTTAGAGATAATAAATTGAACGGAAAGTTTTGTATCTAACACTTAGCTTGAAGGACCTTTACATGTTGCTTACTGTAGTATACGTAGGATGGCGGTTTTATAAATTGAACATTTACTTCACTTTCATTTAAATATATTGCTCGAAACAATAAATTGTTCTTTTGCTTGAACAAGTAAGAATTTCACTGATGTAGACGCGTTTTACACTTTTGGTTGTTTATCACATTATATGATGGAGTTAATGAATGAAATAATAGTAAAAATGATTTACCGGTCTCCTGCCGATGTGTTCTTATAAAATTAGTACCATTATTTACTAGGTCTGACTGATGAAGAAACTGAAAATAGGTTATTATTGCTATTTATAGGTCGGTAAAAGTGAGTGGGAAAAATGAGTATCATGGGAGGTGTTGACCAATGGGACAAGAGAGTTTGAAGTGATAGATAGAGCGAGTGTAAAGTACACGTTTGGATAGGGTTTTTTTGCTGATGTATGAGAAAGTTTGAAATTTAACAGTGAGTGAATGATGCACGTGTTGGTTGGTTTTTTGCTGATGTCAGTTGCTTCGAAATATTAAGTGGAAAATTCCTAGGACAATAATCGTCTGTATTTTTTATGTGGGAGTAATCGTTAAAATGGAATTATGTCGGTGTAAGAAACATTAAATATTTGAGACGAATTATATATTTCTTTATATGGTCTGGGAAGGATATATGAATTTTGTTATACAGTGTAAGTTGGAAATAAAAATTACAGGAGAATTTGGTTGTTAAATTAAATTCGTACATCTGGAATAATAGGAACAACAACACGGAGTCGATTTTTTTCCATATAATCATTTAACCAAATCGCTAGAATGTAAACGAATTAAATTTTAGTACCGTTAGAACTGACTCTCTCTTAGAACGAATGTTAAGAGTGAGAAGACAGTTGAACAGCTGAACAACCAATGATTAAATGCATTGATGATTCCGTGACATTCACATATATTAGTATCACAATTAACCTCTAAAGTGTAACACATTATTCAACATGTCACAGTGTAACAGTCAATGCTAAGTAAGCAGCGAGAACAAATTTCAATCTACCAAAAATCATGAAACTCTGGGAGGATCCAATGGTAATTTCAGTGGAAGTTATAATTATTAGAAAAACAAAGTAACTTCATATCCTCAAGGGGCTGGAGAATATGTTTTAGCAAGTGAGGAGCCCCGTCTTCCACCGCCAACTCAACACAGGAGAGATAAATAATAGGAGCCAAAACATCGTAATTTGTACATATTTTTTTCACCTTCCTTTTTCAAATTGAATAGATGAGGCTTGTACTTGATGAAGATCTATACTGAACGATGAGATAAAACAATATAATTTGTTTAAAACTTCATTTATTTGAGGTAATTTTCAATTTGATGTGGTTGACGCGTTTCACTAAGACAGTAACTTTCTCAAAACGAATGAAGATATAATTTAAAAATGTTTTAATATATACCGTGCATAAATACAGAATTCTATTTACTAATGTTAACAAGAAATTACCTGGAAATACATTCACTACAAACATTCCTAAGCTATCTTCTAGGTGGAAAGGTTCAATAAAAGAGAGTGATTCATATCTATTTGGTTGTTAAGAAGGTTACCTGAGTATTTATTTTTGTTAATCTCAAGAGCCTCTAATAAATTTGAACTAAAGGATTTACCGACTACATGTAAAATTTCAAAATTTGGGTGGAAAATGTGTTGGTTTTCTAATAAATGATTTCAATAGTTAGAATATAATTTTTTGTTGTTATAGCTACGTTTGTGTTCAGAAATTCTAGTTTTAAAATTTCTACCGATATAAATTTCATCACAATTGTCATTACCACATTTTAATTTATAAACTCTTGATTTTTTTAATTTATTATTTTTAATGAATTTGGATAAATTGTAAACAGTTTCAAAGCAAATTTTCATGTCTAAAGTTTCTAAAAATGATTTAATTTTTAAGGATGGTGTTCCAAAGTATGTTAAGCTTTTCAAATATTTATTATTATTTTTATCAGAAGGGAATACTTGTTCTAAAGTCTGTTTTTTTATCATTTTATTTATGATATTGTCAATTAAATTTGTATCGTAATTATTATTAACTGCTATTTGTTTTATGATATATAATTCTTGGTTATTATTATTAATATTTAATGGGACTCGTAAGAGTCTGTGTATCATACTATTTAAAGCTGCTAGTTTATGACTGAATGGGTGGACTGAACTATTATGAATTGTAATATCTGTATGTGATGGTTTATGAAATATAGAAAAATCATGTTTATTATTTATATCTGAAATTGTAAGTTCTAAAAAATTTATAGACTTATTGTATTTTGTTCAAGCTCTACGGTAAATTTGATATTATTGTGAATTGAGTTTATGTAAGTAATGAAGCTCTAATTGTCTATTTGTACCGATGAAGCTAGAGCTAAAATGTCGTCCACGTATCGGTGCCAGTACATAAATTTTTTACTATGAATTATTTTTTCTATATTATCCATGAAAATTTCTGCTAGTAGGGGGCTGAGGAGATTGCCCATAATCAAACCATCTTTACTGCTATAAACCTCTCCATTGAAATGAAAATAATTTTGATTCAAACATACTTTTAATAAAGTAATGATATCAGAGTGAATTATACGATTATCATTATTGTATGTGAGCAAGTTATCAACAAGAGTTATAGTTTCTTTAGGAGCTATACTAGAGAATATATTTGTTACATCGAACGATATGAATTTAGAATAATGGGGTAGTATTATATCTTGAATATTAATAAATCATTCCGTTGAGTTTTTAACTGAGAAACGAGGTTTTAATGAACAATATTTAGAAATGACATCAATGAGAATCTGCGAAATTTTGAATGAAGGTGCTGTGAAATAAGAATCAACTGGTCTGATTGGGGACCCTTCTTTATGGAGTTCAATTAATGAATAAAGTTCAGGGTGTTGGGGATTGGGTAAAAATAATTTATATTTATCTTTATCGTTAATTATTGATTTAGCGTTATCTACTGCTTATTTTATTTCTTACTGAAATTTATTAGTTGGGTCTTTTTTAAGGGTCTCAAAATTGCTTGCCTGAACGAAATTGTTGGTCTTTAATATATAATCTTCTTTAGATAATCTATTACCCTATTTCCTTGATCTGCTTTTGTGAAAATAAGAATATTTGACGTTTTAGATTAGAATAATTTGGAAATTTATACAAGTTAATTTCTGTTTATTATACCTAGTTTGTTGAAGTTATCAAATAAAAATGTGGGTTGAATATTATGTTTAAAACCTTTTTGTAATAATTGAACTTCTTTATCTGAAAAAATTGTATTTGAAAGATTGCCAAGTCTATTAAAAAATTTTTGTTCTGAGAATTTGGTTTGTGGTTTTTTTTATACTGGTTTGTTGGTTAATAATGACTTTAATTTACGTTTTTGTCCTTGGTATATTTCATAAACCATAACATACAGGTATTAAAATTCATAATAGTCCGGTCCACCCATTCAGTCATAAACTTTCAATAGTATGATACACAGACTCTTAACAGTCCCATCAAATATTAATAATTAGAACAAAGAATTAAATATCATAAAACAAATAGCAGTTAATAATAATTACTATCCAAATTCAATTGACAATATCATTAATTAAAAGTTAAAAAAACAGACTTTAGAACACGTATTCTCTTTTGATAAAAATAATAATAAACTCTTTAAAAGCTTAACCTACTTTGGAACACCATCCTTAAAAATTAAATCATTTTTAGATACTTTAGACATAAATATTTGCTTCAAAACTGATTACAATTAATACAAACTCATTAAAAATGATAAATCTGAATCTACAAAATTAAACAAATCAGGTGTTTATAAATTAAAATGTGGTAACGACAACTGTGATAAAATTTATATCAGTAGAACTTTTAGAAATTTTAAAACTAGAATTTCGGTACACAAACGTAGCTATGACAACAAAAAATTATATTCTAACTATTCAAATCCATTTATTAGATAACCAACACATTTTCGATCCAAATTTTACATGTAGTCGGTAAATCCTTTAGTTTAAATTTATTAGAGGCTCTTGAGATCAACAAAAATAAATATTCAGGTGACCTTCTTAACGACCAGATAGATATGAATCACTCTTCTTTATTAAACCTTCTTACCTAGAAGGTAGCTTAGGAATGTTTGTAGTGAATGAATTTCGAGGTAATTTCTCTCAATACCTTTGTTAACATTAGTAAATAGAATTCTGTCTTTATGCACTGTATATATTAAAACATTTTTAAATTCGTTTCGAGAAAGCTACTGTGTTAGTGAAACGCGTCAACCCGTTTAAATTGAAGATTAGTTCAAATAAATGAAGTCTTAAACGAATTATATTATTTTATTTCATCGTTCCTTTTTCAACTTCAAGAATGTAAATAATTTGAAATTATGATGCTTTCAACTTACACAGAGCTGGAAGATCAAAAAAAGCAAATGGCCAAACACCAGCGTACGTTTTCCTAAAGACACCAGAAGAATATAATATGGGGGTAACCCAGATGCCAATACTGAGGTTTCGCATTACTTGTAAATTCTGACAAGTATCGTTAATTTGATTATACAACTAATAATATATTAATTACCTATTATGATTGATGCTTAGCTAGCGATAATCATTTGATTAATAAGTGGAAAACACTAGTGTTGTCATTGCAGCAGTCGCTATAGTGATTTTTGGTTCTGTTACAAACAAACAAAAACTGTCATTATTTTTGAAAGTTTGGAAGATTTTTTATGAAAAATATTGAAGAATCCACAAGGAATAACAAGCCTTCAAATACTGTGAGATCGGAAAGTTACATTTGGAGTTAGTTTATGGAATATTGTGATTCGCGCAAATACACATTGTCAGATGATCGAACAGAGGGAGGGGTGGCGAACATCTTGCAAGATTGTGCATGTAACATGAGAAACCAGTTGATGTACCCAGCACATGACTTCACCTTATGTAACGGGCTATCAGTTTTCACCCAACATTTTTTACCTAATACTCTACTTGAAAAAAATATTTTTTAATTTTTTTAATAACAAAAATTTCATAACACTGAACTAAACAATGAATTCCTGGTTTTAACGTACATTGTACTGCATAATTTTTTCCAAGCATTCGCTGTAAATCAAAATTTTTCGGTAAGAACCGCAAACTTTTTGAAACATTTTTAACTCGCTTCCTTAAAAAATTCTATAATCACGAAACTATAATATATCGATAACTTTATTAAGCCAGTCGATAAAGGAAATATGCATATACATTTCTTACTATTGTTACGAATCAGCACACTGGTATAGTCCCTGAATCCGACTCTGTCTAAGCCATGTATGAAAGTTAAAATTATAGCGGATGCGCAGTGATTTCTTAGAACTGTTTACGATTGTAATCTAGACATTGTTTTTGTGACCGTTGTTATCTAGAAAATGCCAGAGAGCCAATTGTTTTTGTGTAAGCCGCAATATATAAACGACCGACGAGCGAGAGAAAGTTAGTTTTATAAAGTGATCTCGACAAATAAACAAGAATACACCGAAATGGCGAACAGTAGAGTGTTGATATAGATTAAATTTAAGTGAATAGTTAAGTGTATATAAAATTAAGTGTTAATGAGTAGTTTAGTGTTTAAACGAATTCGTAAGTATCCATACCGTGTATTTAAAGTTTATCCCACCCGTTTATTGTTTGAAAAAATTAGAATAACATTACATTGATGTCAGGTGTGGGGTAATATAAATAAATTGCTACGTAAAAATGGCCAAGAGACTATGTGACTTGAAAGTGACTGAGTTAAGAGCAGAATTGGAAGATCATGAGTTGGAAATGTCCGGTAAAAAAAGTGAATTAGTAGAAAGACTTGAAGTGGCACTGGAAAATGACGGCTTTGATCCAGAAACAGTTTTATTCAATGACGAGGCATCCACCTAAATCTCGTCAATTTCTGCTAACATGGACGAGAATATTTCTGCCATGGAAGGGAACATGGACGAGAAGATTTCTGCCATAGAAGAGAACATGGACGAGAAGATTTTTGCTATTAAGAACGACGTTTCTGCTAATATTTCTGCTAACATGAACGAGAAGATTTCTGCCATGGAAGAGAGGATTTCAATGAATGTGAAAAGCGATATTTCTGCTATGAAGAACGACATTTTTGCTAATATGGACGAGAAGATTTCTGCTATGAATAACGATATATCTGCCGATATCTTATTAATGAAAAATGACATTGCTGCTGACGTTGAAAACGAAATTTCGTCTTTAAAATCTGAAATCAAGAATAAGATGTCAACGATGGACGAGAAAATCAAGGAGTTGAAAAGAAAGATACAAGCCAGTTACACACCCTAAGTTAGAAGACATTAGTAGTTATACCCGAGTCAAGGCCCCAACGTTCGATGGAAAAATATCGTGGACCAATTAAGTGAAACAGTTTGAAGCAGCCGCTAGAGTAAATAATTGGTCCGATAAGGAGAAGGCAGTGAACTTAACCATTGCGCTTCGCGGAGATGCCTTAGATGTACTTCAGACGATACCTTTGGAAGAAACGGATGACTTCGTGCAGCTGAAGAAGAGTTTGGACATGCGATATGGTCATGAACATCTAGAACATTTGTACCAATCCCAGCTGAAGAACCGAAGGCAGAAACGTGATGAATCCCTTCAAGAGTATGAAGTGGACATTGTCCGACTAGTTCGATTTGCTTATCCGTCAGCACCAGAGAATATGATGGAATTTCTGGGTATCTAGGCCTTTATTGATCGCTTACGTGACCCCGATATGCAGAGGACGCTTCGTTTAGCCCATCCGAGAACATTAGTCGACGTATTGACTGCTGCTCTTGAATATGAAGCAGCCACGATGGCTTCCGGATACAACAAAGGTAGGCCCATGCAAGAAGAAAATGATGACAAACTTGACCAGATCGTCAAATTGTTGAAAGGTATGGCAGATAAGAAGCCGAAGGAGATCGAATGCCGAAAGTGTGGTGAGTTAGAGCACATACGTAGTCCGTCTAAGCGCCCCAGAACTCCTGTAACCCAAGAACTCCAGTCACAGGAGAAATCAGATAGGGGTGAACATCCAGCTGATGTGAATCGCCGAAAAGCCAACTCTTTGCCTAGATGGTCATGCCCTGTAGACTATTCACAGTGCAGCAAGTCGAAATCTAAGGAAGTTGCAGTTTCAAGAATTACAGTAGTCAATGAAGAATGGTCACCCACCAGGATCAGAGATCTGGAGAATGATCCGTGCCTAAAGAAGATTCGGCAGTGGAAGGAAGAAAATCGGCGACCTACCTGGCAAGAAGTGTCAAGATTTTCACCGAAACTCAAGGCGTATTGGGCTCAGTGGGACTTCCTTGTCCTAGAAGAAGGGCTGTTGAAAAGAGTCCTTGAAAACGATGCTGGTTCCGAGATGAGGAGACAGCTAGTTATCCCTAGAACGAGAGTAGCTGAGGTACTGAAGAAGTTACACGACAGTCCATCGGGGGGTCATCTGGGAGTGAAGAAAACCCTACAGCGAGTCCTTGAAAGGTTTTATTGGATGAACAGCTTCGACGATGTGAAGGACTGGTGTAAGAAATGTACGACTTGTGCTGCGTGTAATGGACCACATCGCAAGAGAAAGGCACCCATGAAACAGTACAATGCTGGAAGCCCTTTCGAAATGATTGCTTTAGATATCGCTGGACCATTTCGGACGACAGAAAATGGTGGCAAATACATACTGGTTGTAATGGATTATTTCACAAAGTGGGTGGAAATTTACGCTATCCCGAACCCAGAGACCACAACTGTCGCGGATGTATTGGTGAAGGAATTTATCAGCCGAAATGGAGTGCCCTTGGAAGTCCACAATGACCAGGGAAGAAATTTTGAAAGCCATCTATTCTAGGAGATTTGCGACAAGCTGGGAACGAAGAAGACCAGGACAACAGTATTATATCCACAGTTAGATGGAATGGTCGAGAGAATGAATAGGACTATTGGAAAATACCTGTCCAAAGTAGATTCCAGCCATCAGAGAGATTATGACCAGTATCTTTCCCTATTTGCATTGGCTTATCGATCGGCAATGAATGAGTTCACGGGTGAAACACCTGCAAAATCTTGTTTGGACGCCAAATGAGGCTCCCTTGTGACCTGGAGTTTGGCTGTCGGCCTGGCGAAGATTTAGCGGGAGAAGATTACGTGATCCAATTGAGAAGAAGGCTGGACGATATTCATGAATTAGTTCGAACACATCTTCAAGTTGCCAGCGACAGAATGAAAAGTCGGTACGACACGCAGGCCACAGAAGGCGGTTTTAAAGAAGAGGACAAAGTATGGTTACACAACCCGACGAGAAGAAAAGGATTTTCTTCAAAATTACAAAAATCCTGGGAAGGTCCATACTTAATCAAGAAAAGGATCAACGATGTTATATATCGCATAAGCAAGATCCCCAACGGAAAACCAAAAGTAGTTCACCAAAACCGACTAGCGCCATTCGAAGGAGACCATGACCTAAAGAAAGAAGTAAACCATATTCGAGATGTGTCTGACCCTACTTTCGATGAATTTATGGACACGTATGGAGGTACCGGGAAAGCTAGATATGGAGTCACTTCGGAACAACAACAAGATTTGTTCACTCTCCCGGAAGATTATTCACTGGCATACAACATCCCCGCCCGTATCAAGAACGCACGAGGGTCTTTCGAAAGAAGTTCGGGATATTAGAAAAACTTGAAGACCAGATTCCAGCCCCTGGTAAAATACTGAGACTCCAACATAATTCACGGTACGTCTTCTACATGGTAACTAAAAATGAGTTTCAAGATCGATCTATCTACCGCGATGTGTGGGAAGCACTTCTAAACCTCCGAGACCATGTGTTGGATTGGCGAGACATCAGGAACATGGTAGAGGTTATCTTCCAAGATACCGGTGTCCAGATATTAATTTGCACCTACAACCCCTGTTATTAGTATCCGATGAAAACGATGCCCTGCCATTTCCATAAGATCGGAAAGTGTACAAATGGGGCCAGTTGCCGATTCAAACATCCAGTCTCGGCTTCACAGAAGTTCCAGGAGGAACTTCCATTTAAGGAGGGGGTAATGTTACGAAACAGCACACTGGTGTAGTCCCTGAATCCGACTCTGTCTAAGCCATGTATGAAAGTTAAAATTATGGCGGATGCGCAAGGATTTCTTAGAACTGTTTACGATTGTGACTATCTTATCTAGACATTGTTTTTGTGACCAGTGTTATCTAAAAAATGCCAGAGAGCCAATTGTTTTTGTGTAAGCCGCAATCTAGAATTATCTATTAAAAGAGGCACTAATATATAAAGGACCGACGAGCGAGAGAAAGTTAGTTTTATAAAGTGATCTCGACAAATAAACAAGAATACACCGAAATAGCGAACAGTAAAGTGTTGATATAAATTAACAATTAAGGTTATGTGTACTTATATAAATTAAATTTAACTGAATAGTTAAGTGTATAGAAAATTAAGAGTTAGTGAGTAGTTTAGTGTTTAAATAAATTCGTAAGTAGCCATACCGTGTATTTAAAGTTTATCCCACCCGTTTACTGTTTAAATAAATAAGAAAAACATTACACTATGTTTGAATTCATCCATTTTATATTTGTAGACAATATTCGGAATTAAATCTGGAATATAAATTTTTGTATCAAATTAACTTAAAAAAATGTTTTAGTAGCTATGTATATGCAATGGAAAGACGGAAATTGATGAAAATCGAATTGGGAGTGTTCATACTATTATACAAAAAATACAGCAACTTCCCGTTGATAATGTAAACCGAGGTATTAAACATCAACTTATTTTTTAAATTCTGATTCCGAAGAGTCGCCCTATGGATTGAAAATCCCAAAAAAAAGTCTATTTCGATTTCGATGAAATTTTGCATAGGGATGGTTTTTGATACGAGGATTCCAATGAATTTGTTAGTTGTTCGTAAAAAAATTATTTCAGGTGGAGAATTGAGAAAAATGTTGGTAAATGGGATTTTCCGGAAAACTGTACATCAGATATTGGTCATTTATGAACTTAACCTCAGTTTTTATATTCTGAACCTACACCCTAAATTTCATTAAAAAATTCGTTTTTTGATTTATGAAACGTGTAGATCCATTCGAAACGTCAAAATCCCTCCATAACAATACTTCCCTTATATGTTTACATATCTTATATATACTATACATAAGGTGAAATGAAAAGGATGGAAACAAAATGAAGAGAGTATCTTGAAACTCCTGTGGAATTTTAGCGCAAAATTATTTTAATGACTACAAACGCTCTATTGGTCCCTTTAAGGGAAACATTTTCGACAATTCACTTGCGAAAAACACTGAACCCAAAGAACTCCAACATTTGCCGGAGACGAGGAAAGTGAGGGCTGCAACTATGAACGAAATTGATACCGCTGCTTTCAATTATGATGAAGACACCCCAGAAAAGGAGTTCAAAAAAGGTTCTATCAAATAGCGGCTGCTGAATTTGCTTGGCGGGGAAATGAAGCATCGTCCTGTCTGCTAGATTATTTTCATGAAGAAACTAACAAAGACGGCTCTTATACGGAGCGCATAGAATACAATTCGCTGTTCTCTAGAACGATCCAAGGAGGAGATAAAACTTTGACAAAAAGCAAATGGTTCATTCCAAACCAAGGAAATGATTAATTGTGTCCCCTCGGATTGTTTAAAAAGATGTTTTCAAAAAGAACCGAAAACATATTAACCAGATCAATGTTTCTAAGTACAAACAAGAATTGGGTATATTCGGTTTAGTATAAAAACAGGGGCAGAAAAAATTGGGCTCGACACAAAAAAAAAGGATCACTAATCATTCGAATAGAACATCAACTGTTAGAAATTTGTTAAAGGATAGTACAAATTTAGAAGAAATAATCAAAATAACTAGCCATAAAAATACAAGTTCTCTGGAGCCATATATGAAATTAAATGAAAAACATCATGCAAAGATTATTTCCTCCTTAAGGAATAACAATGCTACTACACCACTGCTATCAACATACATCTTACTGAGTACCTCTTCGACAAATACGGCTAGTTTAAGTGAAAACAATTGTAGCGTTGTTCATAAAATTGTACATTTAATTTTTGCTCTCTTGTTCTTTCAATAATATATTATTGGTTGTATAATCAATCGAATACACCTATTGGAATCATGACTATTGACAATCGCATCAGTTGGTGCACTCAACATGTTGTCAAATAATTCCACCCAACTTTCAGACTCGTAGGATTAATTTTTGACAACATGTTTCATGCCCTAACTCAAGCGATTATTGATAGACATGATTCCACTCGTATTATATATGATAAGTTGACTACCATATCTAAGTGAGAAGAATAAAGCAGAATCTTTTCTAGAAACATTATTCGTCCAGTCGACCATGTATCTGATCGCAGAACCTTTAAGGTTATTACAACCTTTGAATACCTTGAGAGGTTCAATCAACATCAAACAGAAAATAAAAGGGCCAATTAAGCGGATCTGAGTCTAATGAAGAACAAGCTACTGAACCGCATCTCAAAAATGCAAATCTGCAAATCTCTAATACACCTAGTAGTCTGAGATGGAGGTGAAACCTTGACGAGAACATAGGACGACAAAGAAATGTTGAGAAGATTTGGAAGGTAAGTCATTAGAAAGATATATGATGAGGGATGCAGGAAATAAATGCAGAATCCGCTGTAAATAATGACATCCTGCAACAATCAAGACATTGTTTTTCCCGAATGCTAAAGAATATGGACAATTTCTCCGAACCATGCAAGTCACAGGATAGATTTCAAAAGCAAAAGACAGGACGCAGTGGAGATCTATTGTTGAGGAGGCCAAGGTCTATCAAGAACTGTACCGCTGTGAGAGGTTATTCGCGAATGTTCAATTGTTGCTTTGCTCTCGGAAGCTCTACTACCAATACGGGATGATGATCACACTAGCGATTTTGGTAAGACAGTATGTTTCAAAGCGCGTATACGGTTTTAAGTCAAGAAAGTATAGAAAATGGCGAGAAAATTGGTATTTAGAACTTACTGCAGTAACCAGTATGATCCTAATGCTTAAAAGTTTTGAAGACCTTAGATTTGGGTAACGCATTAAACAATGCCGTTACGAGAAGGGAAAACTACAATTAATATTGTATATTTAATAATACAAATTTGCGAAATATTTTCAAACAACTAAAGTCTCACTATATTATTATTCTCGAATTCTCGAAACCAAAAATTATTTCACTAAAGAGAAATTGCAATAAAATATTATCAATGGCCGCTTCATTATAATAAATTAGTCTCAAATTGATCTATTCTGGGCAACTCATTCGTGACATCTCATTAATAATGCACATTACAGTAAAAAAATCCATTGTATACGTTTTGTCAATATTCACCTGTCGGCTCCATTCACCCCTACCCATTTTCATGAACCTCTCATTGTATCGATCGGAATTAGAAATGGGACGCATCCCCACTCCGTTTCTCCGCTCAAAATACACCGTGAAACGCAACCTGGATTTGCCCGGCAGGTGAATGCTACAAGGAAAAAGTACGAGAAAATGCGTAAAACGCTCGGTTAGTACGTGTTTGATAGAAAAACACATTTCTGGATTATTCTGACGTCAATAAGGTCGGAAAATCGGGAAATTAAGCTGAATTTTCACGAACGAGACGCATTACCTCACGCGCTATCGACCGGGAACGTGAAACTGTTGCGAACGGGGCAGAATTCGCAGAAAGGATGGGGGTAAATGGCACATGGTTAGGATATCCATGATTTTTCTTGAAAAACTGACTTTACGATGCTTCAATTAGCGAGGTACTCCCGACAATTCACTTATTGTATCTAGAATCATTATTTCCTACATAACTCATCTGTATAAAAGCGTTTCTTAACCTTTTTGGGTCCACGGGGCTCTACGAAATCAAGCATAATTTCAAGAAACATGGTCCATGTATTTTAGTGGCACTACGAATACAAAAAAATCCAAATGGCACAGGACCAATTGGACAGGCTTATTTCAGTAACATGTTTGCATAAAACCAAAAATAAAAAATTACATACAAAAGTAATAGAATGTTTGAGATGTACAAAAAACTGAAGTAACATTCTGGTATCAAATCAAAAATAAAAAGAATTTCTGGTAAATTTGTGAATTTTCTTGAATAAATGTTTTAATGTACGATTTACAGAAAAATGTTGAATACAAAACTTGTAGAACGTGTTAAGGTCTATGAAAAAGCTCAGTAACTTTTTTACATCAAATGAAAAACAAAGGAAATACGATTTTTTTTCAAATTTGACAGGCCGCCATTTTGTTTTGACTGGGCCGATTTAACTCATTAACGAACTCGTCCAAGATTTTAGCCTAACCGGTTTTTGTAGCAAGTTTGGTTGCGATCCGTCGAAAAATACGCCCTCTATCGTTCTTACAAATTCCGTTCTATATATATATATATATAAATATATATATATATATATATATTGGAACAGTGCAAAGGTATAATAGCCAATAAATAACATAATTAATGCGAAGAAAAGAAAAATAAACTCGAACGAATAGTAAATATAACAAATTGACATGTAATCCAAGTGAGGTTATATTAATCACACATTGCAAGGATTAAAATAGACGTAACTAAGAAATCCTAATTATCACTTGCTTTCATTAATAAAAAAAAATCATAGTATTTAAAGCAATAGTAGTAAATAATAATATAAAACATTACAGAGATACAACAGGAAATTAAAAACAGATTGTAGCCATGTAATTCACAAATAAATATAAATCATTTAAAATTCAAAACATTCAGACACAATAACAATCAACAAACTTTAATTGTAAATGTTAATATTTAATTATAAGAGTGTAATTGAAAATGAACCGAGCAGTTAATGAACAAACGGAAGACTTTAAAAATGAATTTTAATATAGTTATTATTTTAATATAAATTTAGAGAAATTTTGAGTATGGTGACAATTTATATTCATGATGAACTCTACAATGAATTTACTCATGATTCAGATATTTTTATTTAATTCAATAGTTCTTATGTAACTTTTTGATCATCCTGGTACATAGCGATTGACAGAAAATTTAATTAATTTCATGAAATCAAGTTAGTTTTTTTTGAAAGGTCTATATAAATCTGTGTAGAATTTGACAGATGGATTGATATATTTCAATCGTCAAGGGTAGATGTACAAAATGGTGTCCTAAGAATTGACGAGAGAAAATGAACTGAAATGGGGGAAGCCATATTGAAAATTGGGGAGAGTGGTTAAAAAACTTGGAGTATGAGGGAGAATAACATGATAAATTAACAAATTACGTATAAAATTAGATAACAAATACAGAACTTACCTCAAGTAAACCAGGACTAAACTGTGAGTCATTTATTTCAATACTAAACATTACATCTTGAAAGTGCATATATTTAGAACATTTTCCGTACTTACAAACATTCAACTCAATATTATCGAAGCCATATAACTGTAAAGAGACAGAAATTGTGTTATTAGTGATAATTAAGAATATTTTTGATGAATTTTATAATAGTAAATTGTAGATAATAAGAAATAATTTAATCAACTTACCAACAATATGAGCTCATATAAACTATTATACTTATAATCTGAAAGTATTTCAATATTCCCATATTAATTTCAATCATTTAACAAATAATATTCGTTTCATTTTAAATCTTGCATATAATAACCTTACTCTTACTAAATAATTTTATCTCTCAGAACAGTTTTCAGATTATACCTAGATAAGTTATACATCCAGTGGTCTGGTCTGAATTTAAGGAAGGAATTTTAATGTTTTGAATGTTCAATGAATTAAATATAATTATTTGTATAAATTTACAATTAGTGTGTCGGTTATTTTCCCAATTTTCAGGAATCAGAAGACGACAAATGTTTTATTCACTGTGGATTTGAAAAATCTGCAGTAAGGTAGGCAACCCTATCTACGCCCACATACAGAATTCTTTGAAATAAATATACTATATGTAAAAGTTTATTTTTCTTTAAATTTGGTTACGTTCTCGTTAATTTTTAAGCCCTACCTTATCATGATATAAAGTAAGAATATTAAATATGCGTTTAACAATATACAGGGAAGACATGTAGGTATATCCGCCGAATGTACACTCATATATTAAACTTACAGATAAATATAAAACATAAAAATTAACAACCATATATGCATCATATATACACATAGAAAAAACGAGACCATACCAATATATATATATATATATATATATATATATATATATATATATATATATATATATATATATATATATACCAAAACGAAAAACTGCATTGAAATTTTTCCGAAGTCGCGTCATGCTACTCTCTACAATAGCCCTATTTCATTCTGAAATAAGCCTAAAAAATACTTCTTAATACAAAATACGTTGCGATTAAATTAGGTATATTTGTGTTGACGTTGCTACTAAGCAGTAATCTTAAATTGGATTCTATTTGTAATATGTTTCATAACGACACTTCTCTTTACAATACCTACCTCCCGTGCTCGTTTAGATGTCAGATGGCCATAGGACAATATGTGCTCGCCAGTCGACTAGCTTCGAGTCGAGGAAGGGGTGAATTCTACAATATTTATTTCGAATTCAAAAATAGGGCGACAGAGAAGTTTAGACAAGCGCCCAAGTCTCCTTCAAACTAACCACCAATTCCTCAGGGGGTTAATACACTTTCCCACACTTAAAAGGTTTTGTTAAGTAATTTTTTAAAGTGAAAACAGCAAATATCCCCTGTGTGTGATTTGTCGTTGGACATTGAGTCTCTTTTCCAAAATTTAAGTTACAAAATTTACAAGTTACAATTAAAAAATAAAACACCCGTGTCCAGAAATATAAAATAATGATACCGTTTCGATAACGGTACCGTCACGGCAACGGCTCCGTTGGGTAAGAGTTAGTATTCACAAATTAACAAGACGCTACATGACGGCACCGTTACAAAACGAGCGAACACAATATGGCAACGTTGTGTCGGGAACTAAATCTGTAACGTAAGTGTCAATCTTACTTCAATCTTAATTATACACTCCAGTGGCTGTATCGTGCTAACAAACCGAAATGTCTCCAACAATGGTCAAAAATGTAGTATATCTAGAATTATAAGACGCGTTGTACTTGCTATGGGGAGCTGAAAACCAAAATGGATCATCTGTAAGACGCCCTGAATGCTATCCAATTGTATAGTGCTAAAAATCCGAAATTTATCAAAAAAATACCAAAAATGTAGTAAGTATATCTGGATTCATAGGTCCAATTGTACTGAAATTGACTGTCTCGACCCTTACTTCGTGGAATATGCTCATATTAGTGTTTTTAAATGAAACTCAAGGTCTCTAGTTAATTCCACAATATAATACAAGTTATTGAAAATTCTAAAAAATTGACAATTGTTTCGATAAATCAATATCGTCGTCAGAATGACAGAAGTTACATTTCATTTTATGCCTACCTGATGTTTAGTAGTTAATTTCGGCTAGACCAAGAAGTAACCTAACTTGTGATTGGCTTAATATATGTTTATAGAAAAAAGAAGAAGATGTGATATTACAAATATTGAAGCTTAGATATTATTAGCCCTATGGTGATATCCTGGATATCATTTTTCCAATTAAGATCAGTATAACTGTGCAATGATATAGAAAACCAGGAAAACTATATCTGCTGATCTTTACAATTATCACTTAAGAAGACAGTTTATTAGTGGAGAATTCCCTAGATTTAACTGTTCATTGACAACTTCATATTGTGGGTTTCTTAAATGTCTTCTAATTTCCAGTTCTTCAAGGAAATCCAGTTCTTTTTTCTTTTCACAAATATGCAGTACTTCTAGTTCTGTGTTAGGTGTCAATGAATGATTGGTGTCAACAATTTCTTTTAAAACAGAAAGTAACGTTAGTACAAAATTGTCAAATGTAAAAACAAAAATACCACTATTAAAGAAGTCAGGTATATAAAAACTCAAATGTCCAGAATGTAATGCTGTCTATTTGGGTCAGACCCTTAGGAATTTTGATGTACGATACAGTGAGCACTTACGAGCATACAGATTAAAACAACCAGATAAATCCCACTACGCAAAACATCTACTTGACACCAATCATTCATTGACACCTAACACAGAACTAGAAGTACTGCATATTTGTGAAAAGAAACAAGAACTGGATTTCCTTGAAGAACTGGAAATTAGAAGACATTTAAGAAACCCACAATATGAACTTGTCAATGAACAGTTAAATCTAGGGAATTCTCCACTAATAAACTGTCTTCTTAAGTGATAATTGTAAAGATCAGCAGATATAGTTTTCCTGGTTTTCTGTATCATTGCACAGTTATACTGATCTTAATTGGAAAAATGATATCCAGGATATCACCATAGGGCTAATAATATCTAAGCTTCAATATTTGTAATATCACATCTTCTTCTTTTTTCTATAAACATATATTAAGCCAATCACAAGTTAGGTTACTTCTTGGTCTAGCCAAAATTAACTACTAAACATCAGGTAGGCATAAAATGAAATGTAACTTCTGTCATTCTGACGATGATATTGATTTATCGAAACAATTGTCAATTTTTTAGAATTTTCAATAACTTGTATTATATTGTGGAATTAACTAGTGACCTTGAGTTTCATTTAAAAACTCCAATTGTACTGGCACTGTTGAAATGAAAATCAATAGGGTTAATCTGTGAGATGCCCTGAACAATACCCAATCATAAAATTGGTGAATTTATGCACTGCGGAGACAAAATTACAAAAAGAGACCATCGACAACGACAAACACACAGGATTTTTTTAACAGAAAACCGTAAAAATAACTCAAAAAACATTGAAAATTTCAACTTTTTTTGGGGTAAGCCAATACTTTTCTCGCATCATAGATAGTGTTGGCGGAAAAGTATCCGGTTGATGTACCCAGCACGTAATGTCACATTATGTAACGAGGTTATCAGTTTTCACCCAATATTTTTTTTCTAATATTTTATCTACTTGAAAAAACAAAAAATTCATAAAACTGATCATAAAAATTGATTCCTCTTATTATAAAACATGGTACTCCATCATTTTTCCATACATTCACTGTAAATCAAAATTTTTTAATTTTTTTAACACGCCTCCATAGAAAATTCTGTAATTACTAAACTATATTATATATAGTAAAAACCAAATAAAGTTGCGTTTACGTCATCATTGTGAACATTTGTAGCGTTCCCAAAATATGGAAATTAACAGAAAATAACTGAAGTCAACAAAAAACGTAAATGTAGAAAACTTCACAATATTATAAATGAAAACTACAAAATTATCGATAGTTTGATAGTTTTCGTTTAATATAATGTGGAGTTTTTTCATTTATGTTTTTTGTTAATTGAATTTATGAATATATTTCACAAAGTAAGGAATTCTAGAATAAAAGTTGTAAGGCTATTACTGACTTACCAAATCTTTTAATAAATACATATAATGAAAATACAAGCAATAAAATAAAATTTGTTTAATATTGAACGTATTATCAAAGACAAAAACTAACATTAAACATATCAACATATTGTGAAATGAAACTAGGCAGATTCAAATTCTTGTTCATTTTCTTCATCTGATTCAACATCAGTGTCACTCTCTTCACTATTAAAATTTATAACTATCGGACTAATTTCTGGACGATCAAATATTCTTTCCCTCTCATAACATTTGAATATCTCTCTTTCAGTATGTTGTATAGAATTTTTCCACATATCAGGAGTTATCATGTGCAGTGCCTCGTGCCACATGTTCAGGCAGTCATTCGCACTGTTACCATCCCTACCAGTATGCCTATTGTAGTAATTTTTTGCTATGCCCCAAATTAATTCGATAGAGGTGAATATGCAATGGTAAGGAGGAAGACGTAAAAATTTGTGTCCATACTGTTCTGCCATATCGTCCACTATATACTTGATTGGTGGCTTATTTCTAAAAAAAAAACAAAAAAATGTTTAAAATAAATGGCAATAAGTAAGAATATATCTGTCTATTTACTGAGAAACGATTTGCAGCAGTTCTGTTTTGAACATCATGTGAGAATAGGGAATGTTTTTTCTGTCAACCATTCCTGAATAGCACATTTTTACCATCCTGTATTTGGAGTTTTATGCAATAACATGCTGTGATAAGGTGCATTATCAACTATAATTAGAGAAGGATTCTCTAAAGTTTGCAGCAACTAATATTCAAACCATTTCAAGAAATTTGCCTGGTTCATTTCCCCATGATAATCATTAAGTTGGGTTTTTGAACAAATTATTGCTTCAGCACCTTCAATAAATACGTTTTCATTTCCAGCATGGAGTATAATATATCTGTAATAATATTATTTAAATGATATTTAAGTAACCACTTATGTTTTGCAATACAACAAACCTTTTGCCATCCGTTTTAGTGGTTTTAACACTCTTGATATTTTCATTTTGTCATGAATGACCTATGATGCCATTTTGAAATATCCAGGTTTCATCGATGAACACAAATTGGTATATACCTTCGTCCTTTGCTTCTTTATAATATCTTAAGAATTCGACTCTTTTACTCTTTTCAAAACAACAATCTATTTAAAGAAGTGGCGCTAACATTAAATAATTTTTTTATTTTAGTTGGGACCACAATGATGGAATCGTTATGTGCTGTTCTAAAAGCAAACAGAAATAAAAATATTTCTAAATATACAATTGTCGTAATTATACTTACTTCTCTGGTACATGTTGTGAATGGTATCACGAATAGAGCTTGTATTTAAAGTTTCTGTATTTGTTACTCGTTTATGAGCGCAACGTTTTTTCTTTGATGACTCAAACTCTTCACCTTTTTTCTTTGTTTGACAAATTTTGCTTACTGTTCTTACACTGATTTTTAAAGCAGCAGCTACACGCTAAAATAATAGAAATTTTCGTAAAATAAAGTAAGGATATTTTATTCACGTATTACCTACCTCTTCTACAGCATTTAAGGGCAACAAAGGACCATTATTATTCCTTTCTTGTTCAAAATAATTCACTAATGAAGCCACAAGTTCTTTGCATCGGCTATTCAGCTGTTTGGGCATTTTAACAATCACAGAAGAAAATGCTTTGTTGTTTTGAAAACAAAAACAGTTTTGATTATAAATATTTCTCACAAGAAAATTTTATAAAGCACGTAACTATAACCTCAAAAATCGATGACAATACACGAGTAGAAAAGTCACAAACAACGCGGCAACATGACATTATTTCTAGCAGTGACTATTTTACCGTCAATAATTGGAGGCTTCTTTATGAGAATTTTAACACAAATGTTTACATCGAGGGACGTCTAAACCCAATAAAGCTGTATTGCTTATACATTATTTTGGTACAAAAGTTTTTTTATTGATTGGGTTATCTTTAGAACCGATTAATTAACAAATTTAAGTGTATGCACTTTTCGATAGAAATGTAGCCACACATGCGATAGAAATACGCCCTTGGTGACATAAAGGCAACTTTATTTGGTTTTTACTATATGAATTCCATTTTTGCGCTAAGCGATAGAGGAAAGATGCATCTCAGTTACTTACCATATTTAAATCCATTTTATATTTGTAGACAATATATGGGATTAAAGCTGGAGTAAAAATTTTTGTAAAAAATGTGTAATACCTTAGATTATGCAATGGGAAGATTGAAATTTGTGAAAATGGAAATAGGAGTGTACCATTATAAAAAAAATACACTTCCCATCGATAATGCAAAGCGAGTTATAAAACAGTAAAGTTGAATTTTTTTTAATTGCGATTCCTATGGATTGAAATTTCAGAAAAACAATTGGATTCCGATTTCGATGAAATTTTGCATAGGCGGGGTTTTGATACGAGGATTCCAATAAATTTGTGAGTTGTTCGTAAAAAAATATTTCATTAAAAAACTCGATCGCATTTTTGAGTTATCATATTGACGGACCGACCGACATTTTTTAAAAATTGGTTTTCTGGTCTCAGAAACATATGAAATAAACAGATCCACTCGAACTCTGAAACGTTAAAATTACTCCATTACAATACTTCCCTTATATGTATATGTTACGGGCAAATATGTAAAAGCGGCCTTTAAGAGAGGCCTCCTCACAGGTATATAAACCTAAAAACCTACACAATACTAGTTACTTATCTAGTAATTATTAGGTCCAAAATATTCACGATCGATGTCGATAGTAGTACTGAATCGGCTTCTACGAGTACTTATTCAAAATATTTTCTCTCTTTGTCTTTCCACTCTTGACGGTTCAAAGAAACGCATCTTGTGACGTGCTTTCTTTCCTCAGAAGAATTACGGACGTCACTATGACTCCCGTGGCTTTACTATCTACCAGATTTTCTCGGGCGCCAGATTTTTGGGATGGTTTACTCCACCGAACTCTCGGAAATGGTAGCGTCAAGAGTTACCAGGGTAGCAACAGATGGAGGTTAAGTAATTCCAGGGGTCTGTTGTTTTTGACCTCTATGCCGTGCGAAGTGGGAAACAGGCTTTAATTGTTTACCACTATCGGAAAATGAAACTACCTGTGCTTTATCAAATTTCACAATTTATTTCGGTCTCGAAAGAATTTGGGAAAAAGGAAAATAGAACGAACTTCTTAACTATATAATTAAAACAACTAAATTTTAATGAAAACCCTTCAGTATTTGCGATTTATATTAAATTACTGCCCAGACCAAAGCACTTTATTACAGAATAAATGTTTTACGCTTACAAGCCTAACGTGCAAAGCTCTAATAGTTTTCGGCGATCGCCGGTGAAAATCAGCGAAAATTTACTAGCAGTACGGTGAGAATTACACAGAGAAAGCGTTATAAAGGCACTAGCAGTGTTCTACGGGAGCGTTTCTTGGCATTTGTGTACGGTTTAAGATAGGAGAAACGGTAAATAATAGAGTTATCTCGGTTTTTATGCAGATATTTCTCCGGCCGTTGGTGCTAAAATCAATCGTGCAAAGATCAGTTAGTCGGCAGAACCCGAAAACCTCTCTCTGGCGAACCTGCTATGGCAGCGAACGCACGGGAGATTATTTCGTTTCACGCCTTGGAAAACCCTCGAAGATGTCCCTGCTATGGCAGCGAACACAGACGAGATTCCTCCAAGTTGCCTATTATCAAATATTTTAAAGTTACGCTACCAAGGCCTAGAATAGAACGGCGGTAATTAACAAATTTCCCTTGGTTTTGTGCGGATTTTACCCCGGCCGTTGGTGCTAAATCAATCTCTCAAAGAACAGTTAGCCGGCAGAATCCGAAAACCTCCCCCTGGCGAACCTGCTATGGCAGCGAACGCACGCGAGATTATTTCGTTTCACGCCTTGGAAAACCCTCGAAGATGTCCCTGCTATGGCAGCGAACACAGACGAGATTCCTCCAAGTTGCCTATTATCAAATATTTTAAAGTTACGCTACCAAGGCCTATGGTACTAGATTCAACACACCCCCGAAATAATTTGAGAGTCCCTCAAGAATTTACCTGCTTTGCAGCGAGAATGCTTGAAAGTTTCCCAACGTTATTTCCTTTCCCTTGTGTTGTATACCGGAATTGGGATTCCCGAAATATCTTGAAAATCCCCCAAGAATTTACCTGCTTTGCAGCGAGAATGCTTGGGAATTTTCCAATTATATTTCTTTTCCCCTGAAGTTACAGCCAACAGTAAATTCTTACTTCGGAATCGTACACAAATACGCGGAAAATCACTCAAATTAAACAAGCAGTAAGCAAAATAAAAATCTATTAATACAATTACTAAATACGCTAGAAGCAAAATAAATCTCAACACCAGAAGAATGAAAAATAATTTCTAAATTCGCTTACCTCGCTGGCGAAAATCAGTCGGCGTTTTCGGTTACGGCGGAAACGGTGGAACTGTCGGAGCAGGAGTCACAAGAGCACAAGAATCAGGAGTCAAAGAGAGCTATTCCGTTCCGTTTGCCGGTTTTATACATTCTTTTTCGACCCCACTCAGGAGGTACCCTACTTAGCAATTTTAAGAACGGCGTCGACTGGCGTGTGCGAGCGATGCAGTAAGAAATACACATTAAATATATACCGGATGTATCACTATACATATTTAAAATTATTAGGAACAAATAAATTTACAGCTTTTGGTGAAAGAGGGGTGTATAAGCAAATAATGACGGAACTTAATAATAAAATGAGAAATAAAATAGGTACAGTTGAATGTCTGAACGAAAGAAGAAAAAAAAAATAGTAACATCGTTACATCCCCCTCTTTCTTCGGTAAAAAAAAAATTAATAAGTGAAAGTGAAGCTTTCATTATATATTTTTTTTTCCAATCCTAACCTAAAACGAATATTTTTCACACAAGGCTAAACTTCTTTACCCAAGAAAACTTGCAGCGGAGTGGATTCCAAACCTCGCTGGCGTTACTGGAGTCTGGAACTCCTCATACTCAGACTTGGATACGGGCGGGAAGAGCGTTGCCTCACTCCTCTACAGGTGGGGCGGTTCCGAAGCATCGAGTACCGCTGACGAACGCCGGTGATGTCTTCTGGAGTTTCCGGGGAACAGTCACATAGGTTGCATTGAATGCCAACATCTCGGCGGGATCGGGAAACTATGAGTGCTTGAGTTGCTACAGAGCGTCTTCCCGGCTCAGGTGAAGAACGGGACAGGGATCGGCAAGTAGCTTGGCTTACAGACGGTTGATTCCAGCGGGAACAACGTAAGGACGGCTTCATAACAGTAGTCCTAACTGTCGGCATCTTGCACAAACAATCTCGGGACATCTGACCAAAACGTCCGCAACGGGAGCAGAATAGGATGGCTTTTCTGCGAGTACAAGCGTCACGGCGGTGTCCGGGATATCCACATTTCCAACATAGATCCCTCTCAATGGGCAAGTAAATGTCATCGCATGTTGGTTCGCTCGATAACTGGCATGTATAGCTGGACTTCTGACCGGTTCCTCGTCTAATTTCTTCCGGTATTTTGTCTAGTAACGAGGACGTACTGGGCGCTGCAGGAATCTCCGGGTCCATTTCGTTACACTCGGGCACCGGGCTCACACCCTGCGTTACTTGGACTGACGGTCCGGCGGTCGTATCTAGATTGGCACTAGGTAGGTCCTCTGGCGGGGCCGATTCGGGCGGGAGGTCATCTTCATCCAAACTCTCCATCCCAGATATGTCTAACACTTCAAATGAGGACTCGGAACCCATGGTGTATAGATTAAGAGGCCGAAAATCTATAAACGAAAAGACAGTTTAATTCTAGCCGGAACTGTATGCACGAACAAAGTTTCGGGTGCGGGAAGTGCTACACTTGACGTGAGTCTGACTGACACTAGGTTCAAACGGTTCTCCCCATAAAACAAAAGAAAATTCTTCAAAACATCCCTTAATTACAAAAAACTAAAAAAAACAAAATCCTACACAGAACACGCGGACGCACTCACACAGTGCTAGCGTTCGTTAACCGGCGGTAGGTATACCTTACGCAGAACCCCTTGGTCATCGAATAGGTACACCCTACACCAACGTCGCGGATCGGAATTTGCGGGCCGGAATGGACGGCTACGGTTGACCCATTCGGTCGGCCACGGATGGTCCTTGGCTTGTTGGAGGGCGAAGGAAATCAGCCGTTGTTGTTCCGTTGGACCTGCTACCAACCGGGGTGGAACAGATGGGGCAGGAGGCGGCGGAAATAATGGGTCGAAGGCGTACTGGACATCGGACCGTTGGGTAATTTCTTCGCTGCACTTGACCCATTCATAATCCTCTGCCGGCAGGACTATCTCTCTCCGGATAACGGTTTCCAGCGTGACCGTCTCCACGTACGTGCCGGCTTCCGGATAGGGGGGTGACGGCGGCGGTGTGTTGCCCGGGACATACGGCGCTACAGCCATCAGGTCTTCCATGGAGGAACGCTCGGTATCCGGTACCCATTCGAAACCGAATTCAAAGTCCGACACGTCCTCCCAGGTCGGGACAAAATCTTCCGGGAACAGGGGCGTTTCCGGGAACGTCGAGGTAACAGGCGAGGGAGAAGCTGCGGGGCTGGTCACAGGGGAAGTTAGATCTATGATCTCTTCTTCCCGTTGCAGGTGTTCTCTTACTTCCGGGGTACATTCCCGTACCTGGGTATCTCGGCTTCTATCTGGCTGAGGTCGTTCGGCTCGGTCCGTTACTAGGTTTCGGAGAAGTGTGGGATCATTCCCAAGAGGCGGTACTTCATAGTTCGGTTTCATTCTGAAAAGTACTAATTACTAGCGTTTCCTGAAATCGGTTTCAAGTCTTTAATATGTATCCGATAATAACGCCTGCCTTGTGCATCTTTTAAATCGTACACCACGGGGGATAGAACTTTCACTACTTTATACGGACCGGAATATTTCGGGGCAAGTTTCGCGGCCACATGGTCTGCGGCGGATGACAGGGTATGTTCTTTTTTCATTACCGAATCACCTACCGTACATCTCCAGTCCCGGCGGCGTAGATTGTAATATCGGCTTTGCGTCGTAAAGGCTCTAGACAGATTCAGTCGGACTAGCTCGAAACATTCTTGCAATTTGTTCAAGCTAAGTAAGTGCTGTTCAGAGACTTCATTTTCGGCATTTCCGGCATCATTGGGTGTTTCAGATTCTTCTTTCGCCTGATCTTGTTCTACTTCTCGGCGTAGCGTATTCGGGACGTCCAGATCTCTTCCGAAATTGAGAAAGGCGGGAGAAAAGCCGGTAGAGTCGTGCTTAGAGTTATTAATCGCAAACTTCAGGTCGGATATTCTCAGATCCCAATCTCGGTGGTCTTGTTCACAATACTGAGCTATCATGGTCTTTAAAGTACGGTTGGCTCTTTCAACAGGGTTAGCTTGTGGTGTATATGGCGGGGTGAATCGATGGCGTATTCCTAAGCCTCTCAACATTTCCTTAAAGAGCTTACTATCATATTGTGTCCCATTGTCTGATAATACGGTGCGAGGACATCCAAACGTGGTCAGAACTTCTTCGTAAAAAGCGTTACTTATCGCGCTAGCGGTCGCTTTTCTGATCGGTTTACACTGTACCCATTTTGTGAAACGGTCCTGGAACATGACTATGTAGCAGTTTCCTTTTTTACTGCGCGGCAGCGGTCCGACAATATCGGTACTGACAGTTTCCCAGGGACGTCGATTTCGGGACGGTTGCATCTTCCCAGCTAACTGCTGTTGAGACGGTTTGTACTTTAAGCATTGCATACAGTCACGGACGTACCTGGTTATGTCCCTAAACATTCCTGGACAGTAGTACATCTTAGCAATCTTCGCTATTGTTTTTGCAATCCCTAAGTGTCCGGCGGTAGGGGCATCGTGATTTTCCTGTAAAACACGGGATCTTTGTGACTTCGTCACACACAGCTTCCACGGGTCAGACGCTTCAGGCTCACTCAGATCATTCAGGTCCCAAAAATGTCGGTACATTCGTCCTTCTTTGATGCAGTAATCAGGAAATTTACCTGGGTCTCTCAACACTTCCTCTTTCTTGTTCCGGTACCAGGAACATTCCTCTGGAATATCGGCTATGCACACTTCCGCTGATTGCTCAGGGGTGTCCGGCAGCGGGTTCCTAGACAGTGCATCGGCTACTCGGTTCATGGTACCTCTTCGGTATTTGATCTCGAAATCGTATTGTTGCAAAAATATACTCCAGCGGGCTAAACGACCAGATGGACTAGATATAGAATGCAGCCATCGTAAGGACTGGTGGTCAGTTACCACCGTGAAATGATAGCCTTCTAGATAGGGGCGCATCTTATCAATCCCCCACACTATGGCAAGGCATTCTTTTTCTGTCACTGAGTAGTTCTTTTCAGCTGGACTCAGGGTTCGGCTCGCGTAAGCTATCACATGTTCATTACCGTCTATCTGTTGTGTCAGGGCCACCCCTAATCCATATTCGGAAGCATCGGTTTGCAGCGTAAACGGTAGACTGAAATCTGGGCAACTTAAAACAGGCGCTTCAGACAAACAGGTCTTGATTCTGGCAAAAGCACATTCTTGTTCTTCAGTCCATTTCCAGCGGTGTGCCTTACGTAGTAACTTGGTTAATGGAGCTACTGTCTGAGAAAACGAGGGCACAAAACGGCGGTACCAAGAGGCTACTCCCAAAAATCTTCGTAGCTCACGGACGTTTCGTGGAGCTGCAAACTTCGAAATACTCTCTACTTTTTCGGGATCGGTACTGATACCTTCTCCGGTAATGACATGACCTAAATATTTCATGGATGGTAAACAGAAATGGCATTTTTCTGGGTTTATTTTCAGCTTGGCGTCTCGTAGACGGCGGAAAACCTCACCTAGATTTTTCAGGTGTTCTTCGAACGTTTCTCCTAGTACAATAATGTCATCCAAATAGGCGAATGCATGCGGATCCAAATCAGGTCCGATAATTCGATCTACTAGTCGCTGAAAGGTGGCCGGCGCTGAATGTAGACCAAACGGCATAACTGTGAAATGGAAAAGTCCCCGCCCTGGCACGGTAAATGCAGTGATGGGTTTGCTTTCTGGAGCTAGAGGGACTTGCCAATATCCACTCTTCAGATCTAGACTGGAGATATACTTTGCGCGTCGCAATTTATCCAGAATAGCATTTATGAATGGAAGAGGGTATGCGTCCTTCCTTGTGACATCATTCACCTTCCGAAAGTCAATGCAGAAACGGTTTTTTCCATCCTTTTTCTTAACGATTACCACCGGAGAACTCCACGGACTGCCCGAGGGTTCTATCACCCTTTCCTTCAGCATCAGGTCCACTTCAGAGTTACAAATCTCTTGCATCTTTGGGTTCTGGGGGCGGTATCGTTGCTTGATCGGAGTTGAGTGCAGTAGGTGGATCTCGTGTTGTACTAGGTCTGTTGGCCCTTGAACTTCCTCAAATTTCGGTAATTCCATATCGAGGAATCTTCTCAACGTTTCCTCTTGTATTCCTGTTAGGTTTCGGTCTTGTAACGGCGTTATAGCTTCTATAGGAGATTCTTCGGTAGGTAACTCCCTACTGTCATCAAACTCCCCTAAATCAGACCGGGTTAAGCCGGTAAATGTTCCAAGTTCCTGGCAGTTATCAGTATTGTTATCAGAGTTTACATCTTTGCAGATTCTTCTAACAGCGGATTCTCGAGGATATTCTATACTAGATCTCCCTCTATCACCTTGGGATCTTTCCATGGCTGACTGGGAGATATCAGTCATTATCCTATCAGGTTTCACTCGAGAATATTCAGTATCAGATCTCCCTCCATCACCTTCGGCTTCGGGTCCGTTCAAGGCTGACTGGGAGATATCAGTCAATATCCTATCAGTTTCTCCTAGAGGATATTCAGTATCAGATCTCCCTCCATCACCTTCGGCTTCGGGTCCGTTCAAGGCTGACTGGGAGATATTAGTCAATATCCTATCAGTTTCTCCTAGAGGATATTCAGTATCAGATCTCCCTCCATCACCTTCGGCTTCGGGTCCGTTCAAGGCTGACTGGGAGATATTAGTCAATATCCTATCAGTTTCTCCTAGAGGATATTCAGTATCAGATCTCCCTCCATCACCTTCGGCTTCGGGTCCGTTCAAGGCTGACTGGGAGATATCAGTCAATATCCTATCAGTTTCTCCTAGAGGATATTCAGTATCAGTAAAGCTTACTCTAGCGGTATCTGTAACAGCACCATTTTCCCTCGCAGTATCATTATCAGTAAAAATGGAACTAGCGGTGTCAGTAACGCTCATTTCGCAGGACAACCCATGATTGTTCTCCCTTGGCGGTGGCATTACTACGTCGATGATTCCTATGGGAGAGGACAGTGTATCTGGTTCTCGACAGTTTACTAGCTTTCCGTCCTGGTAGATCTTCCCTGTACCTAGTTCTAAGCAGAAATTATACTTCTTCAGTGTATCCAGACCAAGAACCATATCAGCGACCAAACCTGGAAAGTGTTCCAATGGTTCTTCCATGATGACGTCATTTACCGTAAGCTGCAGATCATAGATGTCTGTGATAGAAACCAAATTTCCATTTGCTAAACGTGCTCTTGTCGAATGACTTATCGTTCGCTTTTGTTGGGAAAATTGTTTCGCTACTGCATCACCCACATACGATCTGATAGCTCCCGTGTCCAGCAAGGCTTTGAACTTGAAGTTTTCCATTTGGACGTCAATTTGGGGTCGCGGATCTGACGGTTCGGAAGTCGGATGTTCTTGAGAGGCTAAAAGATTAGGAAACTGTGACGGCCTCCCTTCGGGACAGTTTCGGTTTAGTTTTCCGGCTTCGAACAGGAACAGTCTCGGGTAAGGACTCCTTCCTTACGGCAGCGGGAACAGAATATTTTCAGCGGATTTCTACAATTTGCTCGGACGTGGCCTGTCTCGCCACACCGCCAACACAGTGTACTGGAATTTCTCGGTATAGGTGTTCGACTAACTGGATCAACTGGGCGAGAGCTACTAGTACTAGTTATGGGTTCTCGGGGCGGACTGGAAGCTGCATTTGGATTCCGAGATGTATTAGCCGGCGGAAAACGTGGATTAGTTCCTCTTCGCCATCCACTGGTGCTAGGAATATTTTGGAGTTCTTTTCGTAGCGACTCGAATTCCTTGACCTCTTGACAGAAAGTAGTAAAATCCTTAAAGTCCGTTTTACGGATCTGCTGTCTATATTCAGGTAGCAGATTACGATATAGCCAGGCTAATTGTTGTTCATCGGAGAGTTTCCCATGTCTACGCATCAAAGTTTGTAGATCAGTGATGTATGCCGATGCCGCCTCATTCCTCCTTTGCAGACGCTTGCTAATTTCCGCCTCTAGGTCTACTTCATAATTAACCGGATAGAAGAAAATGCGAAAAGCTCTTTCAAAATCCTTCCAGTTTGTCCATCGGCTTCGGTTGTTGCGGAACCATAGTGCTGGTTCACCAGACAGGAACTCGGGTAACACCGGTAGTAACTTATCTTGCGGCACATTCTTAGCAGTGCAAATTTCTTCCAGTCGTTCCAGAAAATTTGCCGGATCATCGCGATCTCCAAAGGATACTTTCCAATCGTGCACATTCAACGGAGAAGTAACGGGAGTAGTAGTAGTAGTCATGGTTATTACGGAACTCGTGCCTCCAGTGGTTACTGCAGTACGGTCAAGCTCTGGAGCTACCGGACTACTTGGGTTTAACCCTTCGCCTCCAGCCGGAACGGAATTAGTACTCCTTTGTACAGCTGATGACTTTTTTAGAAAACTAGCTAGTCGTCGGCGCTTCTCTCTTACGGATCCAGTTGGAGACAGTTGTCGCTTGGTTAGCTCATCAGAGAGTTCTTCTTTCTTTAGAGAATATATCCAGCCCACAAGCGGCTTATCAGTGGTTTCCTGTGGGGATGTACGTTTATCGTTACTATCCGTGGAATCGCTGTATTCACTAGTTGACATCAGATGTAATCCTCAAATCGGCTCGGTCGGTATATCCAGACAAGCAAAATACCCAACGCCGGTTCACCCTCGTTGGCGAAAATTTGAACTAGTTACCTCGAATAAACAAGTCCAGTTCGGATAATCAACAATAGAGAAAAATTTCTTCAATCAACAACAAATCAATCTCGTATTTCAGATAAAATAAAATAAAACTTAAGACTTGGCGGATCTTTAAACGTAGAAACCAATACAAAATTTCTCGCAACAGGAAATACAACTCAAGATACAAATGTAAATTTAGAAATTGAAATCTCCAAGATACTTTCTAGAAAACAAATTCTAAGTCAAAATCAGCTTTTATTTCTATTCGATACCCATAACTGTAATATCTATTCAAAAGTGTATGGTCAGTAGTGAACGATGATACCAAAATTGCAGGACAGCTGGTATAATATATTATTGCTAGCGGTAAATAATTATCAAAATATTCGCAAATAAAAAGTCTAAGTATCAATCACTTTTTGCTTCACAAATTTTTAAGTTTAAATCAGCTTTGATTTCTATTCGAACCCCAAAATTACAATACCTATTCAAAATACTATTATCAGTAGTGAATGATGATAACAAAATTGTGGGACAACCAGTATAATATACTATTTCCAGCAGTAACTAATTATTAAAATATTCGCAAATAGAAAGTCTAAGTCAGAATCACCTTTTGTTTCTATTTAATACTGAAAATTGTAATCCCTATTTATTGGTACAACCGGTATAATAATTATTAAAGTATTTCCATGTAAAATCTATTGATTCTATTTTATTAGCAAAATTACTTTTTAAAAGAAAACGATTACAATTCAATATTTCAGTTAACAACAAACAAAACCAAAAAAAAAGAAAGCAATTATCGTTAACAAGAAACGACTAAAAAAGAAACTGGTTCTCCTAATTTGAAAAATATTTCTATCGGCAATATTTTATTGCAACTTCCAAAATATATTCTTTTACGCACTAAATTTAACAAATTAGATCCTACGAGATTTTCGAAATGTTGGTTGAAAATTTTAATTATGGATTTATGAAGGTTTACACACTCGTGTTTCTGATTCGGAATTTTAACATCAAAATTCTCTAAATAATTCACAATATGCGGAAGAAAATCCTTAATACAGTTACGACTACGGCTCCGGTTTCTATAACGACGGTCTCTGCTCCTTCAACAACGGTATTTGCTCTTACAACTACGGTTCCTGCTTCAATGACAACGATATCTGCTCTTACAATAACAGTCCTTGCTCCTACAACAACGGTTTCTGTATTTTTCTCACAACAACGGTCCCTGTATTTCTTACAACAATAGTCCCTATATTTTTTTTTACAACAATAGTCCCTATATTTTTTTTACAACAATGGTCCCTGCTCGGGCGCCATTTTGTGACGTGCTTTCTTTCCTCAGAAGAATTACGGACGTCACTATGACTCCCGTGGCTTTACTATCTACCAGATTTTCTCGGGCGCCAGATTTTTGGGATGGTTTACTCCACCGAACTCTCGGAAATGGTAGCGTCAAGAGTTACCAGGGTAGCAACAGATGGAGGTTAAGTAATTCCAGGGGTCTGTTGTTTTTGACCTCTATGCCGTGCGAAGTGGGAAACAGGCTTTAATTGTTTACCACTATCGGAAAATGAAACTACCTGTGCTTTATCAAATTTCACAATTTATTTCGGTCTCGAAAGAATTTGGGAAAAAGGAAAATAGAACGAACTTCTTAACTATATAATCAAAACAACTAAATTTTAATGAAAACCCTTCAGTATTTGCGATTTATATTAAATTACTGCCCAGACCAAAGCACTTTATTACAGAATAAATGTTTTACGCTTACAAGCCTAACGTGCAAAGCTCTAATAGTTTTCGGCGATCGCCGGTGAAAATCAGCGAAAATTTACTAGCAGTACGGTGAGAATTACACAGAGAAAGCGTTATAAAGGCACTAGCAGTGTTCTACGGGAGCGTTTCTTGGCATTTGTGTACGGTTTAAGATAGGAGAAACGGTAAATAATAGAGTTATCTCGGTTTTTATGCAGATATTTCTCCGGCCGTTGGTGCTAAAATCAATCGTGCAAAGATCAGTTAGTCGGCAGAACCCGAAAACCTCTCTCTGGCGAACCTGCTATGGCAGCGAACGCACGGGAGATTATTTCGTTTCACGCCTTGGAAAACCCTCGAAGATGTCCCTGCTATGGCAGCGAACACAGACGAGATTCCTCCAAGTTGCCTATTATCAAATATTTTAAAGTTACGCTACCAAGGCCTAGAATAGAACGGCGGTAATTAACAAATTTCCCTTGGTTTTGTGCGGATTTTACCCCGGCCGTTGGTGCTAAATCAATCTCTCAAAGAACAGTTAGCCGGCAGAATCCGAAAACCTCCCCCTGGCGAACCTGCTATGGCAGCGAACGCACGCGAGATTATTTCGTTTCACGCCTTGGAAAACCCTCGAAGATGTCCCTGCTATGGCAGCGAACACAGACGAGATTCCTCCAAGTTGCCTATTATCAAATATTTTAAAGTTACGCTACCAAGGCCTATGGTACTAGATTCAACACACCCCCGAAATAATTTGAGAGTCCCTCAAGAATTTACCTGCTTTGCAGCGAGAATGCTTGAAAGTTTCCCAACGTTATTTCCTTTCCCTTGTGTTGTATACCGGAATTGGGATTCCCGAAATATCTTGAAAATCCCCCAAGAATTTACCTGCTTTGCAGCGAGAATGCTTGGGAATTTTCCAATTATATTTCTTTTCCCCTGAAGTTACAGCCAACAGTAAATTCTTACTTCGGAATCGTACACAAATACGCGGAAAATCACTCAAATTAAACAAGCAGTAAGCAAAATAAAAATCTATTAATACAATTACTAAATACGCTAGAAGCAAAATAAATCTCAACACCAGAAGAATGAAAAATAATTTCTAAATTCGCTTACCTCGCTGGCGAAAATCAGTCGGCGTTTTCGGTTACGGCGGAAACGGTGGAACTGTCGGAGCAGGAGTCACAAGAGCACAAGAATCAGGAGTCAAAGAGAGCTATTCCGTTCCGTTTGCCGGTTTTATACATTCTTTTTCGACCCCACTCAGGAGGTACCCTACTTAGCAATTTTAAGAACGGCGTCGACTGGCGTGCGCGAGCGATGCAGTAAGAAATACACATTAAATATATACCGGATGTATCACTATACATATTTAAAATTATTAGGAACAAATAAAATTACAGCTTTTGGTGAAAGAGGGGTGTATAAGCAAATAATGACGGAACTTAATAATAAAATGAGAAATAAAATAGGTACAGTTGAATGTCTGAACGAAAGAAGAAAAAAAAAATAGTAACATCGTTACAATCTCTGGATCAGCTGTTCGGATATTTCAGTTTCAAATATCTCAACTGTATTTGAGCACAGAAACCTCATCTCTGTTTTTGTGGTTGTATCCAAACAAAACTTGCTGATATAAGAATTTGCATTTGAGTGTAGATTTTTGATTATTTAAGTGTTTCATAAGTGTTTTTGGAAGGAATAAATTGTTAAAAAGTGAGTAATCGTATCTACCCAATATCAAAAATGATAGTTATGATAATGTAAATTATCCTGCAATCCGTATTTTTTATTTTAAAAGCTATGATTGAGGTTACGTATACTGAATTATTTGAATAATGTGAAAATATAAGATAAATAATACTGATTGTTTATTCTAGTATCAACAAAACGTCTTTCACCGTTCTCTTGAAACCCTTTTTTAATAATATTATGGGTTTGTTGGCGAAAAATGCTTAATTGAAGTAAAGTGACCCTTGAAGTATCTGAATGAAGAAAAATTAAAACCGCTCTCCAAAGAATAGAATTACATAATTCATTTTGATAAAAATATAATAGTGATAATTGAAAAATATAACTATTATCCCCTGATACAAGGTGTATTACATATTGCATGAAAGGACATGTGCTATTTAATGATAGCATTGTGGGAATTGCTAAAAATTAAGTATGAAAGTAGAATATTTACATACTTTAAAAACATTCTACCTTCCAAATTTTGTACCATTGATACTAATATAATAGTGTTTTTAAATGAAACTCAAGGTCTCTAGTTAATTCCACAATATAATACAAGTTATTGAAAATTCTAAAAAATTGACAATTGCTTCGATAAATCAATATCATCGTTTAAAAACACTAATATGAGCATATTCCACGAAGTAAGGGTCGAGACAGTCAATTTCACTAATATAATAAAATATTTTCATAATTATAAATTTTTGTTTGTTTCATGCTAAGAAAATTAAACTGCGGAAAAGTTGTAAATTTACATGATTGAAAATAGGCCATTTAGTCTGAAAAGTAAGAACATCGTGTCACAACTTTGCCCCCATCTAGCCATATTTGTATCAGTTTCAGAGTTTCTGTTGATTGCTTTCAAATTTTATTGGACTTGTAGGCTCTTTATTCAACAACATGTTCAAATATATTCAATTTTATCTAAAAACAAATAATATAAAAAAGTTTCCCAATTTCTTTATTATGCAGAGATATATTTACTTGGAATACAATATACAATAGTTAATAGAAGGTAAAAGGTAAAGTAAGGAATTTCAATTTGAAATAGCAAACGTTTAAAAAATCTTACGAAGCAACTAAACTAATAGAAAATGTAAAGCGAAAGATCTGTATTGACAAATAATAATGTATATATTGTAGGGAGATCGATATATAGAGTACAAAGAAAACATTCAATCAACATGTACAAGTTTACTTCTACCTTGGTCCTCCTGTTTATACGAAACAGCCTCCGAAGTGCTACAAGTCAACTATTTTATGATTGAGTATTGTTCAGGATATCACACAGATGAACCGCATTGATTATCAGCTCACCAGAGCCAGTAGAACGGGTGCTATGATACTTGAAGTACGACATTTTTGTAATTTTTGGAGAAATTTCAGTTTTTTAGCACAATACAGCCTCCAGAGTGTATACAAGTGACAAATTTTATAATTTAATATTTTTCATTGTCTCACAAGTGAACCCTATTGATTTTTAGCTCACTAGAGCGAGTATAACTGGTCCAATAAATCCAGATATACTACATATAACCTATTTTCAAACAAACGTATGGATATATCTACTATGAGCTCCAACTCATATCACAATATTGAAAATGAACTAGGAAAGGTGAATACAATTTTAAACACAAATAGATGAAACATGAAATATTTTGGGTATTAGTGTTTTGAATGGAACTTACTGTTTCTAGTTAACTCCACAGTAAGTTACATTTAAAACACTAATATAAGTAGATTCCACAAAGTAAGTGTTGAGACAGTTAATTTTATTTTTGTTATGTAGAATATGAGATTATCATGTTCAAAATAGTGTTAGGAATGGAAAGCTTCTCTTGTAAGATCCATGGAAAGGGCTGGCATGGAAGCAAAGGAGAGATCTACAGAAAATGGACAACTTTGTTTAGATGGCACACTTTGGATAACAGTGTGTGTGTGGGTAGTTCTTGGAGTAAACGATTCTATGGCACAAACTATAATGCACTATCTGGTATGGTAGCTATAATTGGAAAATATACGGACCAAGTACTATTCATAGCAGTAAGAAATAAGTTTTGTGCTATATGTGCCAGAGCTCCCAAAGACAATGTAGTTGTAAAAAAGCACATCTGCTGTACAAATGAGGATGTGCATTGGCCCCTGCAATGGAAGCTCATATGGCTGTGGAAGGATTTAACTGCAGTGAAAACATGCATGGTGTGAGGTATTGTAAATTTATAGTGGACGGTGACTCCAGTGTATACAAGAATATTATAGAAAAAGTCAGTTATGGAAGCGACGTTAAAAAATTGAATGTACGAACCATGTCTTCAAAAATTATTGAAAACGTCTAGGGAAATAAAAAAAATACCAGGATTACACTAGCAGGAAGGAAACTAGTTAATGTAAAAAAATTGAGGTCTTAATAAAACGAGCAAAAACTTCAATATACGAACATGCCAATTAAGGATTTTCAAACATTGATCTCTTGAAACAATATTTAAGAAATGGGCTCGTCTTGCCGTCCTGGTACGTGCAATTCTGTGGAAGACATTACTGACAATATGATTCCACAGCTGCATTCAACGTCTATATTTGATCACTTGAATGGTAAATATTTTTTTATATTTTTATATAATGCATTGTTATTCGTATTATTTATTTTAGGAGCACTTGACCTTCTTGCAAGAAAATCGCACCTCCTGATAGAAAACCAAAACAATAATAAAGCTGAGAGGTTCATGAATATTGTGGCAAGATTTAATGAAGGAAATAGATTGAATCTCGTACCAAGGGGGTCATATCAAAGAAGAGTCCAACTGTCAGGTCTGAGGCATAATGCACATATTGGGTGGCACACAAGTCCCTACCAAAATGTGGCTGGATGCTCCTCTGGTCAACATTTCAAAAAATTTCTCTCCCAACATGCAAATGTTCATGGAAAGAAAAAGCATGAAACTTGTACCTCGAGACAAAGTTAAGAGCTACAATCGTGCTGAGTGCAACAAACATTCTTCTTTTCTAAAATAGAATGTAACAAGTTTTTTTCACCAGGGCAGAAAAGTTCAAGTTTTGACACAGTAGATAGAGCAAAAAGCACTTTCATGAATAAAATTATTATGCATACTGCTAATGTCTATTTAAAAGGTGGTTTTAGATCCAGGGGAAATTTAATATAATTAATAGGAGCAGATGTTACTTTGTTATGTATATCTGCGACAATGTTGATCTGTATATATAAGAAAATTGTAATAGAAAAATATGGGCCGAAAAAATGATTCCGGAACTTAAGGAATTCTATACAGAATGTATACCTCCTGAAATTATCAGAAGTCAAATAGGAAAAGGGCAGAAATATATTGATCCCTCTTATATCAAGCAAGCAATATCAGAATATAAGAAAAAGAAAAGGCTGGCAAGACAGAATCAAGATATGGACGCTGATACTACTCCGTAGGTAAAAAGAGTAACAAAACTTATTACCTAAACATCTAATTTCTATTCATTCTCAGAACTGACAATTTCACTAATATGGGACCTGCTGAACTGCCCCGTAGATCCATTAATATTTCATAAAACAGAGTTTCCTGATAATATTCTGTAAGTAAAAATACTAACAAGACTCATTTATACAAATCACATTTCTTTTCATTTACAGTTCTAATTATGTAACTAAAACGAAGCCTAATGTAACTGCCCGAACAGGTCAAAATAATTTTCATATAGCACTGCTCGCTATAGCTATTCAGTAAGTAAAAACTAAAACGAAGCCTGATGTAACTATAACGGAAAGTTAATAAACTTTTTTTTTTTTTGTCTGAGGATTAAGAAAATAGAAGATGTAGTTCAGTAGCCATGTATGCATAGTAAGTAAAAAAAATGGCAGCACCTACTTAGAAGAAGCATCTAATTTTCTAATTTCATTTACAGTTCTGATTATGTAACTGAAACTAAGCCTGATGTAACTGCCCGCATAGGTCCAATCACTTTTTATATAGCAGTGTTTGCTATAGCTATTTAGCAAGTAAAAACTAGAACGAAGCCTGATGTAACTGTAACGGAATGTTTATAACATTTTTGTTTTTTTTTTGTCTGAGGATTAAGAAAATTAGAAGATACAGTTCAGGTGCCATGTATGCATAAAAACGAAGAAAATCTATTCAGTTCTTATATATATCAAATTTGTAATATGGGCTCCAAGATAAAATGGATTATTTGTATACTTTTACTAAATTGGGAGTTAGAAAAATAATAATTGTGTTAGTAAAAATATTATTTATTTAATGAAAGTATTTAATAGTAATTTATGCAACAAGTGCATAAAGTGGTACTTTTTTTCACGAATGGAAAAAGTTGACCGCACGAACCGTCAGGCGAGTGCGGCAATCCCATAAGTGAAAATAAGACACTTCATGCACATGTTGCATACATTATTTTTTCTACAGCCCTATATAAAAAATAAAATGCAAATAGAAATTTGGGATATTTTAATTAAGCTCCTTTGGTAAATTACAATTATATGTATTCCAAGTTTCATGAATGTTCATCCTCGTTGCCCAGCCAAGCATCTCAGAAGTCCATCCTCGATACCCAGCCAAGTTTCATTGTGTTATCTTATGGAAAGCGTGAAATAAAGTTAACGTTATGGCACTTTTTTCAACGCTTTTTCGCTTTTTTTCACTCTAACCATAAACCACCACTTTAAGCGCTACAAACCGATGAAATACAAGGTACTTTAAAGATAGGGCGTCGAAAAATAATATTTTTTCAGTCTTCATTACTACATGAATCAAGACATCAATATGTGGATGGGGGTCACCACCCCTTTGTGAGTATACGAGTAGAATCGTAAAAAATGGATATTTTTATAAACTTTCTATTTTCTTTTTGTTATGAGGAGAAATAGTAGAGAAAAATGGAAGATGAACTTCAGTTGCCACGAATAAATAAGTATGAAGACAAATACATTAAATTTGTAATAGTAAATTTATTGATATTTTTATAAAATATTTTTTATTCGTTTCTTTTCAATAATAACATACACCATTTTTTCCCTTAATTTTTTTGAATAATTAATAAGGGTCAATGAAAATGCAGACATGTTTATTTATTGCTATTATAAACATTTTTATAGTTTACCTAATTAATTAGCATTTCTTTGCTACAATTAATTTGAATAATTGAGAGAGGTCTGTGGAAAATCAGACATTGTGTATTATAATAAATATAAAAACTACCTACTTATTTACTCTTCAAATTTGTAATACTGCACATTGCCTAGATGATTTGATTTTGTCTTCAATAAAAGAAAATACTTTTGCTAGAGTCAATGGAAAAACAGGCATGTCCGTTTATAACAAACTGGAGGAAAATGCAATACATAACCTGGAAAAATTGAAGGTAAAAAATATATAACATTTTAATTTCTGTGTTTAGAAAATAAAAGACACAGGAAACGGACCCGTATTTTGTGATAAAAGATAACATATTTTATTAGATTGAATAGAATACGAAATGTACATTTTGTTCGTCATCTGTCATTGAAGTTCTATATAGTGCCATCTATCAAGACATTGAAACTGTTGAACTAAAGGAACAAGTTGTTCGTTTGCAAAAATTTGCGTGCAACTAATTTCAAAAAATATAATCATTTGAGATTTCATATTTTCAGAATCGAATTCTCCAGGCTTTATTTTGGGGATCAGATTTTGGCGTTCAAATTTGTGACCACAAATTGTCAAAACTGTCAAGATCACACCATGACTTAATGGCTTATATCCTTTTTACAACAATATAAAACCTAACCAATATACCTGATCCCCAAGACGAAGGTCCAAGTTATATTGTGTTAAAATTTCAATACTTAATTTCACTGCTTTCTTTAGATTTGTTGTTCACAAGATTACTTAAATTTTGTTGCAAGTCACGGTTGCCAACTGTTTTCAGGTTCCTAAAACGTGAGGCTCCTCTTTAGAGAGGCAGCTGCACAGTAGTATTCTTGGAGCTCAAGGTTACAAGCGTTTTCACTGCAAAGCTGGATGTAAAGACAACAAATGCCCTTGTCGTTCTATCAATAAAATCTGCAATTCGAAATGTCACTCCTCTTCAACATGTGCAAACAAGAATGATTAATAAGTTGTCTACATTTACCTTTACATCACATTTATAATAAAAAAAAATAAAAAAGAGTAGGTATTTAATTAGTATACTATAGTGTTTTTAAATGAAACTCAAGGTCTCTAGTTAATTCCACAATATAATACAAGTTATTGAAAACTCTAAGAAATTGACAATTGTTTCGATAAATCAATATCATCGTCAGAATGACAGAAGTTACATTTCATTTTATGCCTACCTGAGCATATTCCACGAAGTAAGGGTCGAGACAGTCAATTTTATAGTATACTATATCTTCTTTTATAATAATTGGTTTGTTTTTAATATTTCTCAACCTATGTGGTCAATAACGTTACTGTCCAGACAATGATTATCGAAACCAAATAAAATAGTAACATTTTCAATATTGACCTTCGTGGACATTTTCGTAAATATTCGTGCTATGACAATATTATCCGATGAAATTGGGTACTTACATTATTGGCCGGGTATTATCGTGAATGCCCTACATACATCAATGTCCGTAACATATATATATATATATATATATATATATATATATATATATATATATATATATATATATATATATATATATATATATATATTACATATACTATAGAGTCGTTTTTAACTGGATAAACAGTCACAATTGGGATATTACAAATCCGCATGTATTCCGAGAATCACATTTTCAGCACGAATTTTAGATAAATGTATGGTGCGGTATCTTTGGAGATAGTTTGTTGGGTCTATATGAATTACCTGCTAATATGAATGGTAACCCATATTTACAATTTTTACTAACAACTCTTCTCGAGTATCTTGAGGAATTGCCACTTAATCGAAGAAGATACATGTGGTTCATGCGGGATGGATCACCACCTCATTATCGAATAATAGTGAGAAGAATGATCTCGATGACCAATTTCCTCATAGTTGGATTGGCAGAGGTAGTGAATTTCCTTGGCCGTCTAGAAGTCCCGAAGGTAGTCCCCTATATTCTTATTTTTGGAGCCATATAAAATCATTAGTATATTCACAAGAAGTAAACACTCGTCAGGAACTTTGGTAGCAAATTTTAAACTCGGCTAATTCTATTGCAAATCATCCCAACATATTTTTTAAAGTAAGATCATTCAGTCAAAGAATTAATAAGCTAATTGAGGTAAACGAGGGTCACATAGAATATTTGTTATAAAAGGTTTTCACTGTTTGATTCTAGGATTTTCGTGTTATTAAAGTTGTAGGTACTTCTATTTTTATTACATTTTCAGAATTACAATTTTTTTTAAGTCATCCAATCATTCAATAGTTGTGTTCTTTATTGTTATTACGGATTAAAGTTACATTTGCGTATTGAATGCAATACATTGACCCAAAACTTCGACATAGTCATAACACATATTCTCGATATGATGGAAAAACGACGATGTGCCAAAAACCTTCAGCAACACGAAAAATATGATGAATTACACCATACGATAAGGCAAAAATGTAAAGAAGCTCGAGAGCAATGGATAACTGATGAATGTGAAGAAGCTGAGAGAATGCACGCGTTACACGACTCAATCAATTTCCATAAGAATGTCAAACAGATTACTGGCTACCTCAGGAAGGAACCAATTCCATTCCTTTGAGGAGAAAGTGGAAAAATAATTCTAGAACCGGATGATCTCTGTGCAGAACGGAAGCAATATACGGAAGCATTATTCGAGGACCAACGCGGCGGTAGACCTTCCTCAGAGGAAATAACTGGTCCTGAAATTCTAGAATCAGAAGTACAACGAACCCTAAAAAATATGAAAAATGGAAAGAGTCCAGGTGAAGATAACGTCTGCGCTGAAGTCCTGAAAATAATAAATACGAAATATCTAACATATTTATGCAATAGAATATACGAAACAGTCAAAATCCCAGCTGATTGGCTAAAATCTACTTTTATATCAATACCTAAGAAAAGTATTCCAAAGAGGTGTGAAGATTATAGACTCATAAGTCTCATGAGTCATGCTCTCAAGGTGTTACTTCGAGTCATCCACTCCCGAATATATGACAAATGCGAAGCAATGAGTGGAGAAACCCAATTCGGTTTCATCAGGGGTTTGGGTACAAGAGAGGCCCTGTTCAAAATGAAATTACTTGTACAAAAATGTTATGACCAACAAAGAGACGGCACTTCGGATTCGAGTAGTTAAATGCTACGTCTGGCCTATCTTGCTTTATGGGGCAGAAATATGGTCTCTTAAAATCAAAACTCTGAATCGGATATAGGCATTTGAAATGTGGACAATTCGTAGACTCCCACGCATCCCATGGACTGCAGATAAAACTAATGAAGAGGTGCTGGAAATGGCCCGTATGCATAGAGAACTTCTGCCAATCGTGAAGAAGAGAAAGATATCCTATCTTGGACACATACTCAGAGGCGCCATATATTCAATACCTACGTTGATTTTGCAAGGAAAAATAGAAGGTAGAAGAGACCCGGGAAGAAAACAACGTTCTTGGCTGCGAAACATTAGTGTTACGAAACAGCACACTGGTATAGACCCTAAATCCGACTCTGTCTAAGCCAGGTATGAAAATTAAAATTATGGCGGATACGCAGTGTTTTTATAACTGTTTGGAACTATCTTATCTAAACATTGTTTTTGTGACGAGACTTTTCTAGGAAAGGCCAGAACCAATTATTTGTATCTGTGTAAGCCGCAGCCCGGAATTTTCTAGTAAGAAAGGCATTAATATAAATAAGGACCGATCAGCGGAGGAGTTAGTTGATAATTTGACATCGTGAGATAAACAAGTGAATAAGTGAATATAAAGTGTTTATATAAATTAGTTTGAGTGAATATACAGTTAATATAAATGAATAATTAAGTGATTAGTTAAGTATATATATATATATATATATATATATATATATATATATATATATATATATAAATTAAGTGTTAGTGAGTTAGTGTTTGAATAAATTAGTAAGTAGCCATACCGAGTGTTTAAAATTTATCCCACCCGTTTATTGTTTAAATTAATAACAAAAACATCACATTAGGGACTGGTGCGGAACTAGAGATGCAGCCACAATCTTCCGAAAGGCAGAAATTGGCACCTTACATTTGACATGAAAGAAGTACAAAGGGCACAAGAAAAAGAAGAATATCTTCAGAAATATTGACTTTATCGTTATGAAATGAGAGCACGTTATTTACGCGAAAAGTATTTGAGAATCTGAATTGTGCTAAAATTTCTATTCCGCCATTGGCGTAGAAATTGGAAACGATTAACCAGTCACTTCTCCCTGTCCTACGCCTCTGGTAGTAGCCAGAATCGTGTTTTTAACATAATTTAGTACAGTGTCTACACTTTCTGCCAAATAAGAAATGGATACGTAAAACAGTTTTAAAGTACTGAGCACACATCGTTTTTAAATGTCTAAACAAAGCACACTGTAACTCAGTAAGCAGCTATATTTTATTTAGGTATTTTGCTTTAAATCTGAATAATTTGAAGTCAGGAATCTATTGTTAAAGTATTTCCAATTAGTATTGAATCACACTGTGTATGGTGGAGATTTTCCAATGAATTGCTCTGTATATCAATCTGGTTCACTCGAATAATTATTTTAATATTTGCCTTAATAATTGTTTGAACATCTCCAATTGTTTGCAAATTTAAAGAACAAATTGAAGTAAGAAAACTCTGAAAGCAACCCGAAAGTTTCAACGATCATGTTGAATACATTATACTGAAAATATAGGCACAATTGACAAATTTTGAATTTATATATTAACCCACAAATAATACCGTAACGTAGATACTTACAATTCTTAATGCGTAACTAACATTGGCGTGGAAGATTTCACACAAAGCAAACACGTGTCAGAGGTGGTTCCCTCGGTCTTCATACAAGGGGGATTAAATATACAATATAACGGCGTTATTAATTAACCTAGGCGCAGATAACGGCAGCTTTGCAAGCCCTCGTTCACTGAATTACGCCTGCTTACATCATTTATCAATACATTTAATCAACTACTGCTATTGATGGTATATATGTGTCCGGCATAATTAGAATAAAATGAATAAAAAAATGGATTTAGTGTCAGTCATATAATCTTTGGCATCAGTTGGTTTGAGTCGGGAGAGGTACAATCTTATATTTATATTTTAATACTAGTTTATTATTCACTGGTTGATTTCGACAACTATAAATCGAGGAATGATCTAAATGATCATAGATACGTATGTATATTTAAAGATAGAGAATTTCGGTTCACGCGATAGACATTTTTATGAAATTGAAAATGGTGCAAGCCGAATTTTGATAGCTTTACCGTTGAAGACAGTTTCCATTTATCTAAGACACATTCACCGTTGAAGACAGCTTCCATTGGTCCGAGACATATTTCACTATAGAAAACACAGATTCATTCCTTCAGAACATCTAAACCGTCAGTTAAGTACATCCTGTATTTTTCCGTCCCGCTCTAAGGCAGAATGGAATCAAATTTTTTATACATTTTTTCTTTATTTCTAATCCATGAGACTATGAGGGCTCAGGGCGCCACTACGTTTTCAAACATTAAGGAAGAACAAGAACGAAACTACGGTGATAAGGTAGAAACACCGTGTAAAAGAATTTACTCTAAATTAAAATGTTATACAAAATTAATATTAAAAATGTTAAAATAAAATGTGCTCAAACTTAATCAACCCAGGCACGATACCCCGTGACTCTCACAGCCGGGTGGATTAGAAATAGAAAAAGAATGTATAAAAAATTTGATTTGATTCTGCCTTAGGGCGGGACGGAAAAATACAGGATGTACTAAACTGACGGTAATCTGATGTTTTAGATGTTCTAAAGGAATGAATCTGTGTTCTCTATGGTGGAAGATGTCTCGGACCAATGGAAGCTGTCTTCAACGGTAAAGGTGTCTCTTAGCAGTCACTTAGCTATTACGTAGTTGTAACGTAGCTGTTACGTAGTTGTTACGTAGTTCTCACATAGTTGCTGTGCTTACCACAGCAAATTAAGAAAAAATTCAGTAGAACAAGAGAAAAGGTGAGTACGTATTTTCTCTTCAACGTCGATATCGGAAAGGGATGATTTTTAGCTTGTAGCAAACAGGAGGAAATTGACAAGTGTCAATTGTCTCAACGGTCAGTTTTAATTCTGTGGTTGGGAGTGGCTAATGAGACGGCAAGCGGGAATTACACGGAATTTATTATATGAAATCGAAACAGGTCGATAGACATGTTACAAAACTTACTGAAGAAGTTAAATCTACTTCTGATGGTAATATTTTTCGTAGAATCCAGTGACGTAGTAATTAGATAGGATAAGTATCACATTTTGCTTCTTAGTTAAGGAGCAAACATGTTTTTTTTAAACGGAACACCCTGCATATTATTTTCTACATTTATTAGGTACGAAGTGGACTTTCCAAAAATATATAATTGTATCCAATTACTTTTAGAAGCAAGCTCAGTATTTAAGATTTTCTAAAATTTTCTTTTGTCGCAATTAATATGTAGTGGGGTATGGCAAAAAATTGAAAACAAAATCTATGTGACTGATTATTACTCGTATTATACATTCAAATTCAATTCAAAAAATATCTTTTCAATTCTAAAGCCTCAATTATTTATTGCAGTTCAGTGGTCGATGTGGGCTGGCCACTAAATTATAACGAACATTATGAGGTACTTTCTTAAGTTTATTAAAAAAGAAAATTCTAGAAATAATGAGATGGTCAAAATCTGATGTTTGGTGTCTGTGTTTCTTGTTCGGCTTCCCTGTAGCCAAGGTACTCCTATTCATAACTTCTCTATTCCCGGCTCACTTTGACCTTCTTCTCATATACAGAAAGTACTGCGAAGATTCACAAAGAGAAACATGGCTTAATCAATAACAGTAATAGTTATTGAAAAGGAAGAGATCAGATGATTGTCACTCCAAAAACATTGCATATAACCATAAAATAAAAACATTGACATAGAGAGTCAAACATAAAATATTAAATATTTTATGAAATCGCTGACTGTAGCGCGAACACGACAGAATTCAAACTTAATTATTAAGACTAATAATTGAATCTCACTCAAAACAAATAACAGCAGACCGAAAACAAACAGCAAACCTATTTTACTTAAAACTTAAAACAAAGAGTAGCAGAATATTGAAAAAGCAAAGAGATTTTATAGGTGATTTGGAAAATTACGGCCATTTTCCCGTGTGCAAAATTGGCACATTTTCATTATCTATCTAATAGCATTAAAAAGAATTATAGAGGACTTGTTAATTTTGGAAAGTTAAATCAATTGCTCAGCGAAGCGCCGCTACAGAATGATATCGAGTTTTATAGACTATGTCTTGCATGAAACCCCATAAAAAATACAAAATTGAAGATCGGGGTGCCATCTTATTCTTATAAGTCCGTTGGTACTCATCCACATTTGAGGAAACTTATCGTCTAAGAATGGCCTCATAAGGGCAGAGTTGTGGATGGAGGTACCATCTTGTTGAAAACAAACTGAATTATAAAGGCACAGTGGAGCATTTTCCATCAGTTCTGGAATAAATTCCTCAAGGATTTCTCGGTACCGACATGTTATGAGAACTCCTTCATAAATTCTGTAGACTATGCATCTTCCAAAATAAAAGATGGTACCTTAACTCCGAAGCATCCCTGTTGTGCCCTCTCAAAAATTAAATGTCAATTTTCGGCGGATCAATATAATGTATTATGGCGATAACAAAGTGCCGCACTTGAAAAATAATATTATTTGGACCAGATAACAAGTCTTCCAAAAGTTTAATCGGTACGTCTATTGTAAAAACCACTGGCAAAATAACACTCGACACTCGACATCGCGAGGGTATAAATGTTGAGCTATTTGGAATTTATAGAGATGATACTTTTATAGCTTCGTTCCTACAGTAATCAGAAACAGTCAGTGACAGTCCGGATTCGGCGCAAAAGACTTAGCCGCGTTCCAACAAGGTTTCTGATTGTTGGAATTGTGCTGGGAAACAACCGATGCGCTGTTCCTACACGTTTCTCTGATAGTTTCCGGTCAGAACAGTAAAGTAAATTGTTGGAATCACGCGCAGTTAAAAAAAAAAATAAAACTAACCTTTCTTCTGTGTCACTTTTATAATTATTTCAAAAATATTTTTGTTTTCAAGTGTTTGAAGTATTTTTTTATTAAAAAATGAGTGATTTTGAATCATTAGACAAATCGAAGATTTCAGACTTTTCTGACTCAGATGCGGATTTTGACTTAGAAGATGTATTGGCAGATCGAGTTAGACCAAAGAATCAAAACTTTTTTGAACAAACAGTACCCCAGTTCAATAGAGTTGAGTTTATAGAACATTTCCGTGTTAGCCCCCCCTCGGCAAATGTAATTGCTGAAAGATTTGTAGCTAGCACTTATTACAAACCACAAAGTGGACCATATGGAAAACTGAGTGCATTACAACATGTATATATTTTTTTGTGGTATGCAGGGCGTCAAACATCCAGCTATCGAGATGTAGCTGATAGATTTAATATAACAATTAGTACTTCATTCACGGTAATTAAAAGAGTAGAATACTTTTTGAGCAATCTTGCTCCTGAAGTCATTACTTGGCCTAATGTTGTAGAAAAAAATGAAATAATAATAAGTTTAAAAACAATCATAAATACTGGCTTGTCAAGCACTTCAAAGTGAGATTATATCACGAATCGCAAGTGTCACAGAGAAATAAAAGCTAAGCGGACGTTGATCAGATGTTCCTACACCTAGTTTCAAACTTGTTTGGAATCGATCCAAAACAGACATGCGTATTAAAGTTGGTTTGAAAACTGTCACGGACTTGTTGGGGATTCTTTGTAGGAACAAACCTTATATTTCTTCAAAATTCTCTGCGCATCAGACGTTGATACACCAGCTACTTCTTCTATTTGCTTGCATGAATATGAAGGCGTCGCTTCTACGTAACGCAATACGTTTATTTCTTCTCTCTCTCCATCCAATTAGAAGTTTAATTAAAAATTTGTTAAAAAGTTATGCAAATAAAAAAGTCATAATAATTTATGCATTTGAGTCGCTACTTTTAAAATTAATGAATAATACCTGAATTTTATTTGATAAAGGCATATCCTTATATACATTTTAAACAAGTATTTGTTGTAACCTTAGATATATTTATGGTTATAACTAAAATTGGCAACATTACTCAAAATTTCAGTACCTGTTAAATTTGTCAATGGTAATATATTCAGTAGTTTTGTTCTGTAGTATTGTAATAAATAATGTCAAACGTGTTTTGTTTATTATGAGTATGAGTTTTGTAAAACTGTTAGTAACTTTTATGTTAATTAATATAATGTTTTTGGATTTACATGGTTCCTCAGTGCCAAGTCAGAAAAACAGCCGAAATTACCAAGGCCATGTATCATCCCTACTTTTTGTAATTCATTCATTATCTCACTACTGGCGTTTAGGATCGTTGGCCGCGAAAATGAACGTTCGCACGATTCATCAGGTGAAAACTTGGAAGAAAATAATGCGGAGTTAATTTCAACAAATTAACGTATACAGTGGAGTGAGGCGTGTGGTTCCGAACATCTAAATAAATTTGCTATTACGGAAATTCCAGAACTTATCTCGAAGAGATAGTGAAACTTCAAGGAAGTGTTAGTGTAAGTAATTTTACTTATTGTTTATTGACGAATTTATTCAGGATATGTTGGTTGATGATACCAACAAATATGTGGAACAAAAAAGAGTAGAGGGGATTATTGATGAGTCAATTACCAAACATTCGCTTTCAAATTACTGGAAACCAACAAGTAAAGATGAATACTTCGTTTTCTGGCTCTAATTAGATAAAAAACCGGAGCTGAGAGATTACTGGAGTACAAATATATTGTACGTAAACGAAATTTCAAAATTATGTGGTATTAGCAAAAATTGGTTTGAATTACTTTTAATTTTTTTTGTTTCTGATAATGAATTGGCACCGGATAATGATAGGCTGTACAAAATTGCTTGTCTGGAAGATGCGCTAAATAGTAAGGTACAAAAAATGTGCGTGCCTCAGCTGTCCTTGTGCATAGAGGAGACGATGGTACCAATTCGGGATCAATTGAGCTTTTTACAGCACATTCCCGGAAAACGACATAAGTAAGGCATCAAAATTTTTAAGCTTTGCGATACAGGAGGCTACACGTACGTAATTAAAATTTATAGTGGAAAAGAAAAACCCACTGAAAAATCTTTGGCGTCCAGGGTGGTGGTACAGCCACTTCTAAATACCGGTAGAACCCTTTGTTGAAACCATGAACGTTCAATAATTTGTTATTTTCATGTATAGTATTCAGAACACATCCAAACAATTATTCTAATTAAAATTGAATAGGCTGGGCTTGCTTCTACGCAACTTGTTTTAGATTTGTAAATAAATAAATGTCAGTGTCACTGTCAAACAATTTTTTCCAACCTGAACGGTCTCCCAGTTAAGACCTAAGTATTTACAGCGATTAATACATTCCATCCTTCCTGCATAAGTGCATTTCTTTATATAAAGTTAAAAGTTGAAGATAAGTTATTTTTATAGTGTTTATAGTGTTTTGGAAACTAAAAGGAGAAAAAAGTAAGATCGTTCATTAATTATTAGTTCATACTGAAAGGCTTGTCCCTATTTATTGTTTCCTCTATATATTTCTGATGTCAGTTGTAGTTAATTAAATATTACTGGATTGTTGACGAGATTGCAGTGTATTTATTTTTGCCCAGAACCGGCTACTACGGAGACGCAGTCCGCTAATCGAAGGCGAATTTAACCAAACTGTGTTACGGTAAAACGGCCGTAACATCTGATTCTACCGAGCCGAATATATATTTTGCATCAATAATAAAACATTATATCGTTGAAATTCAGTTTAACAGCAAAAACTGCTGTTTTTTTACACATTTCATAAGTTTCCAACCAGGAGCCGTTAGGCAACGTTGCCGTATTCCAGTCATAGGTTACAACATGCAGTTGAGTTAGTTAGTCATAGTTGTATTCGTAGCATTTAAATATTTTCTATTTATATTGAGACAAAGCCTTTCAGAGTCGATTTAATTTAAAAGTAATAACTCAATTCAAACGCCCAGTGCCGTATCGAAAAACATTCGTACGTACATTCTTCATACAAAAGTCAGATTAGATTAAAATTTTATTTCCTGTATTCCAATTGAGACAAGTATTGAGATTTGAGTCGCCTCTCCATGGGCGTACTTAAAAATTTCAACTTCTGATTTATTTTCGCGTTTTGTTAATTAACAAGAAAGGTTTTAAATGAAATCGACTTACATTTGGGCCGTAATCAAATAATTTCGGTCACATTCTAGACATATTTGATTTATCATTGTACATGTATATTTTATAATACCTTTAGGTATTTCTGATTGATTTAAATTTGACTTATTGTTGTTTATGTCTTTCATGATCATTATTGAGTGATTATTCCTATAGATTTGATAGATAAACATTTTATTGTCCTATTTAGCTTAAGTACAGTTTACGCGAGTGTTTGGACTTCAGTGCCACAAATAATTTCGAGTGATTCGTGCTTTTCCAAGATCACTGCGTGATCTTTTCATGTTATAGTATAGTTGTAAAAAAAATATTTCCTTTCATTCGAACCACCTTACTTTTTCATTCCAAAGCACAAAATGGCGGACATGAAAGCCTTAAAGAAAGCTCGAAAAAACGCTAAAGCGGCTATCACACGGATCCAAACTTGGATCACAGATAAGATAAATTCCGAAACCGATTTATTTGAAATTCAATCTAGATTTAATTCATTGAACACGGAGATGAGTAAATATAATGCTGCACAAGATGAAATTGAAGATTTAGATTCTGACAATACAGATTTAGAAGATAGAGATAACTTTGAAAATAAATTTTCATAAATTAGGATCAATTTTCAATAGAAAAATTAGTAGCCTAAATAGACATGCACCTCTCACTTCAAATCCAAACAGTTTAGTTTCTGCCTCCAATGATCAGCGGGTAGGTGTAAAACTCCCCCAAATTTCAATTCCTCAATTTTCTGGCGATTACTCCAAGTGGGCATCGTTTTATCAGTTATTCAACGTGTTGATTAAAAATAATGATTCCTTATCCGATGTTCAGATATTGATTTACTTAAAGTCGTATTTACAGGGAGAGCCTTTATCTCTCATTGAGACATTAGAAATTAATAATGATAACTTTCAAATTGCATTAGATATCTTAGAAAAAAGATACGAAAATAGTTTAGCCATTGTAAATTCTCATATAAATGCCATATTAGACTATCCAAACATAACTAAATGTACATCAACTTCACTCCGAGAATTTTTAGTGAATATCCGAAAAAATTTAGAATCATTAAAAAATTTGAAGTGCCCGGTCGAGCATTGGGACTTAGTCATTCTCAACATAATTATGAGAAAGTTAGATTACGGGACTAAAAGGGAGTATCAATCAAATAGAGATTTAAGTTCAATTCCTACATTAAAAGAATTTTTAGAGATCATTGGAGATAGATGCAATGCGCTAGAATCTCCAAGCGGTCCTTCCTCATTCGTGACGTACGAAACTAAATCCCAAAAAGGTGTTGCTAAGGCAAAGACCACCTTGCATGTAAATAATGCTCCTCTTAGTTCACCAACAAACAAACGAAGAACTTGTTGGTACTGTAAAATCGCGGATCACGACATTTATAGATGTAAAAATTTTTTTAATCTAACTTCAGAAGATAAATATAATTTCCTTAGGTCACTTTCGTTATGCTTCAATAGTATGGGAGCAAAACATTTTCCATCAGAGTGTAAGTCAAAGGGTTGCACCATGTGTGGTAGAAAACAACACACTCTCCTTCATAGGAATCCTGTCCAGAATCCTACTCTATGTCATTCCAATGACGAGGATTCCCAAAATCCCAGGCATGGACCGAGGACCGTTTCCAGGCCTCAAGTCAGCACTGGGGTCACTCCAACGGTAGTTTTAGATAATCGTAATTGTTCTAATAGGTCTTCGAATGAAAACTGGAGGTCTTCTCAATCTTCTTCCAATCCGAATGCTAACTATGCACATTCGACAAGCGACCCCTAGCCAGAAACTCGAGTGAATCTTCCGGTACTTTCCATGCCATCCTCTCTGTTAGTAGGCAAAGGAGATCCTGAGATTCTACTAGCAACTGCGGTAGTAAATGTTCGTTCCGACAATGGTCCTCCTGTCAAGGCCAGAATCATTTTTGACAATGGTAGTCAATGCTCATTCATCGCCGAAAAACTCGTAAGAAAATTAAATGCAAAAACTTACTATAATCCACTTCACTTTTCCGGCATTAAGTGCACTCCAACGATTTCAAACAAAATGCTAGATATAGTCATTCTTTCCAATGCACAAGAAGACTTCCAGTTTAAAGTGTCTTGCGCAGTACTTCCGGTAATCACTTCAAGATTGCCTAGAATTCGAATAAACAATGTTTGAATATTCCTCCCGGGTTCAATTTAGCCGACCCAGAATTCCATGCCCCTTCAGACGTAGACCCTACTGTTAGGTGCTGGAGCATATTATGAATTTCTACTTCCACAGGTCCACAAGTTAGGCCCTAAACTTCCTACCCTCCAGTTGGGATGGGTGATCGGAGGGCAGTTGCCTCCACAAACTTCTTCTTATCGATCTCAAGTCTCTCTTTTCTGTCAAGACTTATCCGAGCCCACTAAAGCTTTAGATAAAGTCCTTGCCAAATTCTGGGAAGTCGAAGAACTCTCAGAAGTCAAGTCCTTGTCAGCTGACGAATTATTGGCTGAACAAAGTTTCATTCAAACACACATACGTTTGGAAGACGGAACTTCCCAAGTGAATTTTCCTTTCAAAGATCCCACCTGTAATAATCCACTCGGTGATTCCTTCCATATTGCAAAAAGGCGATTTTTTCATCTAGAAAAACGTTTCCAAAATAACCAAGAGTTATTTTCAGATTATAAAAAATTCATTGATGAATATGTATCTTTGAAACATGCAACCTACGTTCCATTTGATCCCAACGACAAACCCGTTGAGAACAAATACTTCCTACCACATCACTGTGTGATCGAACATTCCAGTGAAACCACTAAACTCAGGGTAGTTTTTGATGCTTCCTGCAAAACTTCGACTGGAATTTTCTTGAATGATATCCTACACAAAGGCTACGGAGTTCAGCCGGACCTATACGACATACTATGTCGGTTTCATTTATACAAGTTTGTCCTGACCTGCGATAGCGAGAAAATGTATCGCCAGGTTAAAATGGATCCTTCGCAGTTGCACTTCCAGAATATATTGTGGAGAGACTCACCGCAAGAGGATCTTAAATGCATCCAACTCTCCACGGTGACTTATGGAGTCACTTGTTCGTCATTCCTAGCTACAAGAGTTCTAAAAGAACTCGCTTCCAATTCCAATGAATTTCCTTCAGCGCAAAGGGCCTTGTTACATCAAACGTACGTAGATGATGTACTTCATGGTGCTGATTCAATATCCGAGTTGGAATGGTCCTATCACCAACTCAATACATTATTGAATTCTGCGGGTTTCCGACTACATAAATTGTCGTCCAATTGCTCGCAATTTCGACAAAAATATTGTGACTCCTCTAACCCAATTCCACTTGAAATAGAAATGGAAGACACTCCCAACAAGGTTTTGGGGTTATGTTGGAATCCGTCCTCGGACCAATATGCCATCTCCTTACCTAAACTCATTCCTTCAGAAACTCCTTCTGAGCGCAAAGCGTTATCCCTCATAGCTCAGATGTTTGATCCAATCGGATACTTGTGCCCAGTCATAGTCGTAGGGAAGATTTTCATGCAAAAATTGTGGCTATCAAAGCTTTCCTGGGACGAACCACTAACTCCTGAACTAGCCCAAGAATGGAAAAAATTCATATACTCCATTGATTCCTTAAGACGTTTGAAAATTCCTAGTTATCTGTTTTTCGATAAATCGATAATAAAGGTTGAAATTCATGGCTTTGCTGCTAGCAGCGAGCGAGCTTATGGTTCTTGTTTATACTTCAGAACTATTTATTCCGACAACACCGTCTCCAACACTTTAGTAAGTTCCAAGTCGAGAGTTACGCCTCTCAAGACGGTTTCACTTCCGCGCCTTGAACTATGCGCAATGGTACTACTTTCTAAGTTCCCAAAGGATTCTCAAGATATTCGAGAATTGTGTAGAATTCGAATCCATCAATCTGTGGACTGACTCCCAGATAGCCCTCTGCTGGATTCAATCACATCCTTCCCGCTGGCATACATTTGTAGCCAACAGAGTTTCCCAAATTCAAATTTCCATTCCGCAAGCTAATTAGAGGCATGTTCGCTCTTCTAAAAATCCTGCCCATTTGCTGTCCAGAGGAGTACTCGCTTCCGATCTCTTAAATTCCGAGCTATGGTGGAATGGTCCTGATTTCCTGTCCGAATTAAATGTCGACTTTTCTAAATTCACGTTGAAACCTCCGAATGTCGTACCCGAACAAAAGGGCAACAAGCTTCAAGTGTTGTTGGCAACCACCAACTACGAATTCAAATTTTGGAGCTCCATATTTGAAAAGTTTTCTTCGTTCAATAAGTTGTTGCATACTATAGCTTATATACTCCGGTTTGTGTCCAATTCCAAGGGCAAGGAACCAAGGCTCCACGGCCCCTTGTCCATATCAGAAATAAATTCTGCCTTAGTGCTGGTCCTTCGAAACTTACAGTTCAAATACTTTTCCAAGGAGATTTCACAATTGAAATCCCTCAAACCCATTTCCGATAAAGGCATATTAGCCCTCAATCCTTTTATCAATGATAAAGGACTCCTTTGCGTCGGAGGCCGTTTGCGACATGCACACGTTCCTGAGCCTCATTAGCATCCCGTGCTCCTTCCTGCTAAAAACCACGTAGTTTCCCTCCTGCTCAAGAGAGAGCATGTCAGATTGGGACACGCTGGTGCCCAATCCGTTCTTGCTAACGTCCGCTTGCAATATTGGCCCCTGAATGGAATCAGGGAAGTAAAAAGAGTGATTCATGAATGTATGACTTGTTTCCGTTTCAGAGCTGTTTCTGCTCAACAAATTATGTCCTACTTGCCAGCAGACAGAGTCAAGCCTTCGAGACCCTTTGAAAGGGTAGGCATCGACTATGGTGGCCCTTTCTTCATAAAATCTTTCCGCCTCCGAAAGGCTCCTATCACAAAGTGCTACATGGCGGTTTTCATATACATGCCACAAAGGCCATCCACTTAGAGCTAGTGACCTCCTTATCCACTGAAGCCTTTCTGCTCACCCTGAAGCGTTTCATTTCACGTAGGAGAATTCCTACCGTCATCTACAGTGACAACGCCACCAATTATGTAGGCGCCAGAAATAATTTGAAGGAATTGCGCGAATTCTTCTCTAATTCCGATTTATCCGATCACATCAAAACATTCGCTTCTGAAACCAGCTTCGAGTGGAAGTTCATTCCTCCTCGCAGTCCCCATTGGGGAGGTCTGTTGGAATCCGCTGTCCGTGGTGCCCAAAGACACCTGCAACGTATCGCTGGAAACGCACAACTCACCTTCGAAGAGTTGAGTACCGTTCTCACCCAAATTGAGGCAATCCTAAACTCTAGACCATTCTGTCCTATATCTAGTGATCCCAATGACTTCCAAGTCCTAACTCTCGGCCATTTCCTGATTGGCTGTCATTTAACCTCCTATCCTGACCACAATGTCACACACACTGCCTGAAAACAGACTTGCATACTGGCAGAGATGTTCTCAAATGCAACAGTACTTCTGGAAAAGATGGACTACAGAGTACTTAAATCGTTTACAAAATCGGCCCAAATGGCTGGCCCCTTCTAAGAATCTCCAGGTCAATGACTTGGTCTTGTTGAAGGAAGATGATACTCCTTCCCTCCACTGGCCTTTGGCAAGAATCGTCGAGGTTATTCCTGGCGTGGACCAAAGGGTCCGTGCTATAAAACTTCGTACCAAATTAGGCACATTCGTCAGACCGATCACCAAGGTTTGTCCTCTGCCCAGTGCAAACTCCAGTCCGTAATCAAGCGGACCAACCTGCACACAGTTGCTTCGTTGATTGCGTTCTCGGGTTGTCTTCCGATGGTAGTATCGTCGCGCCATTTCAATCGCGTTTCGTCCCACCTTTCCTTGCTTTTCCTTTAAATTGCAATCAGAGATTTCAACGGGCGGGAGTGCGTGCCTCAGCTGTCCTTGTGCATAGAGGAGACGATGGTACCAATTCGGGATCAATTCAGCTTTTTACAGTACATTCCCGGAAAACGACATAAGTAAGGCATCAAAATTTTTAAGCTTTGCGATACAGGAGGCTACACGTACGTAATTAAAATTTATAGTGGAAAAGAAAAACCCACTGAAAAATCTTTGGCGTCCAGGGTGGTGATGGAGCTTATGCAGCCACTTCTAAATACCGGTAGAACCCTTTGTTGAAACCATAAACGTTCAATAATTTGTTATTTTCATGTATAGTATTCAGCACACATCCAAACAATTATTCTAATTAAAATTAAATAGGCTGCGCTTGTTTCTACGCAACTTGTTTTAGATTTGTAAATAAATAAATGTCAGTGTCACTGTCAGACAATTTTTTCCAACCTGAACGGTCTCCCAGTTAAGACCTAAGTATTTACAGCGATTAATACATTCCATCCTTCCTGCATAAGTGCATTTCTTTATATAAAGTTAAAAGTTAAAGATAAGTTATTTTTATAGTGTTTATAGTGTTTTGGAAACTAAAAGGAGAAAAAAGTAAGATCGTTCATTAATTATTAGTTCATACTGAAAGGCTTGTCCCTATTTATTGTTTCCTCTATATATTTCTGATGTCAGTTGTAGTTTATTAAATATTACTGGATTGATGACGAGATTGCAGTGTATTTATTTTTGCCCAGAACCGGCTACTACGGAGACGCAGTCCGCTAATCGAAGTCGAATTTAACCAAACTGTGTTACGGTTAAACGGCCGTAACACCCTTTATAACGATACTTTTTATACCAGTGTTGCCTTAGCCCATGAACTGAATGAAAATAAATCTCACTTGGTTGCAACACTTCGTTCTAATAGAAAACATGTGTAGGATGCAAAGTTGAAGAGGGGCGAAATGAAATTTTTACAGAGTAATACCAAAGCAATTGTTGGAAAATAGAAAGACAAGAGGGACGTTCTCTTCGTAACAACCAAAGAAATGCAAAAAATTACTGAAATCCAAACAAAACGAGACCCAGTCGCAAAACCGTCAGCAATTGTTGAATACAATTCAGCAAAATCGTTTACTGATGTTTCAGATCAAAAGGCAGCGTACAGTTCTCCTGTTTGCAGAAGTATAAAATGGTATCGTAAGGTAGCTATAGAACTGTTAACCAACACAGCGATGGTAAACGCTCTAGTAGTTCATAGTCATGTGACTGGCAATAAAATGAGTGTCACCAACTTTCGGGAAAAGTTGTCACATCTCTATTACAGGCCCAAGGTAATGTGCCAAATAATTTGTAAGAAAATGAAAAAAGAGGAAGGTGTTCGGTGTGCTACAAAACATATTCGGAAAGAAAAGGAAGAGCGTCTGCCATGAAAACACTAAACGCGTAAATTCGTTCTGCGTGTGCAGCATGCACAGACATTAATTTTAAGTGCATAAAAATTTTTTTATAACCATGTGTCATCCTTAAAAAAATAATTGTATTGTACACCTTAACCAACAAAGAATTAATATTAACCAATAAAGAATTACATGATTTCGAGTGTGACATAATATGGTACACATGGTCCAGGATAACGACAATGAGCAAAACTTCCTTGTTTGGACCACGTGTACCAAATTTGTACACGACTTTATTCAACAAAAAATAACATTTTATTTTGATTTACTAGAATAACGCTTAACCATAATACGTATCTTTATTCAAATATGACAAGCAAGTTCTCTAGTCTGAGGTGAAGATTCCTTGTAAAACCCCGCGGTGTTAAAAACACATTGAATTACTCCCCACCATTTTTTTTAATAGATACGTCAAAAAGTGTAAAACAAAAATTACTCGAATAAAGCATAGCTTTGAGAGCATATATTTTGTTGGTACATTTACTAGGTGTATTTATGTGAAAAATTTCTTTAAAAGTTTGATATGGCGGTTACGCCCGCCACTGGCTACTATCTTAGAAATCTAAAAATATTTTCCACGGTATTATTTTGGCCACTTTAGTAATATATTTTTCACCGCAAATCTCTACGACGAATAGTTTCAGAGATACATCACCTTACATTCTTATCTGACCACCAGGTACAGCTTAAAAGTAAGATCATTAGCATGTTTCCTTAGTTGTAGGAACTGGTAAACAGTTGTTCATACTTAACGAAGATATTCATTGAATTGTACACCTTATGTATATGGTTTTAATAATTATTGCCTTCTCTAATAACTAGCGTAGGGCGAAGTTACTCAAATTTATTTTGGGTTACTTTTGAATTGGGTTGAAAATCCTATCTCTTCCGACCTTTAATTTTCTTGGGACGCAAATACCTGTTTGTTATCCATTCGATTACTGCCAAATTTTTCGCCCCAATTTGTGCCGTCTTTGAAAATATTGAATTGTATTCAATTTTCCCTGTTGGAGGTACAACTTGCTATTTTTCTTGTTCAAAATGGTAAATTTTACAGCTTTTCTTTCCTTCCAGGCTAATTCATAATTAATTATATGGAAAAATACTTTTTGTAAACTCACTGTTTCGTCTATTTTCCACAATTTCCCCATTTTTTGTATATCTTTATTGTTCAATTCTACTTTCCTTTTCTCTGGATGAGCTTGTATTTCTTTCGGTTTACTATTTCTCGCATCACGAGAACAAGTTAGGTCGGCAAAATGATCAAATTTAATATGGTACTCACTAAAATGAATGTAAACTGTATATTCTTTATAATCTTCTCCATTCCTCTTTTTCATATTATAGGTCCCGTTCTCTAATATATCTGTTACTTTTTGTAACGGAGTTATTTCAGGCGTAATTTCGGACTTGACAAAACTCTATAAATTGTCTCCATATAGACGGTTTGGTATTTTTTGTGGATTCGGAAATTGATTTTTCTATATGTTTTGAGTATAAACTTCGTAAAAACAATTCATGTTGAATGTTTCAGTATTATGTATCAACAATACTCAATAATTATAACTGTTAGGACAGACACTAAAGGGATGTGAGTGTAGTAGATGTAGTTTGAGGAACAGGCGTCTTCATCGGAGAAAAAAAGGATGCTCCTTTTTCATCGCTGTAAAAATGACAAATCTGGCGTTATTAAATGACACAATATTTTATATAGGAGTTATTTTATCCAATCTATTATTATCTTTGAAAAATCAATTATTAAATATTAGTTCACCAAGTTGTTACGTCATGTTGACCCTTCCTCGTACAATCTCCATTATTTTATTGCCTGAAGCCTTACGTGAATGGAAATAGAGCCTCATCCCCAACGATCTCTTCCCCTCGATAAGCCTATGCATAATTTAACCGATTTGTTTTAGTCGTATATGAAAACAAGGATCTGTTTACTTTGTAGGACGAGGATGGCATATTTCCATTCCCTTGTACGTTTTTAAGGATAAAGAAGGAAGTGGAAAAACAACTAACGACAGACATTCTAACCATCATGCCTCCTGGGACATTAGATATGTAGATGGCTTTTCTGTGTCCTGAGTCACTGTGATGGGTATTTTTTTAAGAATTGATCAGATTTTCTAGAGATAAAGAGAAACAATTTTGTATTAAAATAATTTTAATGCATTTTGTTTTGTTCAGATATGTATTTTTCAAATTAAGAACAGGATCATACAGATTTTGATAGAAAAAATTTCATTAAAGACTTGAGGATGCAGCTTTATACTTCAAGGTTTATAATTAACAAACAATATGAAGATGGGAAATAATAAGAGAAATAAGGAAAAGGAACCCAGATTTCTATGTGTCAATATCGTTGACATCTTCCAGGAAAAATATTGAATAAACAACTGGTTCCTTGTGAATCTATATATCTATTCACAAATTAATCACAATTAATCGGCTTTAGACAAAATATGAGTATAACTGATAATTTAATAGTCGTAGATTCTGATAAGTGACGTCTTTGCAAGTAATAGTCAAGCATTGCAGTTCGACATCATCGAAGCGTAATATTCCATCTGAAAATACAACGTTAAACGAGGACATTGGATGGAAACTTCTTAGCATTACTCAAGAACTTTCCAGATGCAGTTTCTCTGGCTTCCCGAGTTAAATTGCATAACCTACATTCAGAATACCACACTCAAAGTTAAGGACAACTTTAGGAATTTGCATTGATTGGTTCACTTTTTAAGGTGCAATTAATGATATAACTACAGAATTGCAGACCAAAAACTTGATTGGTCATGAGCAACATCAGTCAGTATGATTCAAGTTAACACGAAGTGGCTCACTAGTATCCATACCGCTACGAGAACATCATAGTCACTTATTAGAGAGATGTACCAAAGAGATATAAATTCCATTAGGAGCACGGATGGTCATGTGCTTCCCTCAGAAAAAATCTTGAATATGCAGATAAGAAATTGCCGTCCGTATTTGCCGAAAATGAATCGGAGGTCTAAAAAGAATTGAATCTTGTTATAAAGATTAAAACATCCTGTACTCTTAAAGTATGACCGAATCACACATGTGATTAAGATTTATAATTCGTTTACGAATTGGATTACGAAATTTACTGTTTCGACCCTTACTCTGTTGAAATATTATCTTTTATAAAAAGAAATACATAATCAATAAAAAGCCGGAGTCCTCACAATCATATGGAACCGTTAAATGACATAAAATACCGAAACCAATTAGACCTGCAGTTCTTATCTTAATACTCCTAATAATATATTAACAAAAAAACTTAACAATATGCTTAATAATTACGGATATATCTAAATACTAAATTAAATAGAACTAATCATAAAATGAGAAACATTCAACATACGAGATAATTCTAAACTCATTTCATTTGATGTTACCAATAAGGTCACGAAAATTCCTCAAAAAAATATCTAATACTTTACTAATTACTATGAGATAAAAGTTTTAATGCGGGAATAATGTCAGATATACTTAATTTATTTGATGTATGTGTTAATCATAATTATTTCACTTTTGACAATAAGGTATATATTCAAAACGAAGGTTTACCAATGAGAAGCCCTATATCATCAATTTTGGCAAATATTTTTCTGGACAGTTTCGAAAGAAATATATTTGAAAGTAATATTTAAAAAAATGTTTTATTTTGGTATAGATATGTAGATGACATATTAGCCTGTTTTATAGGCTGTGAACGACAAATAATAATAATTTACACCCAAAAATTAAATTTACATTACTCGTTGAAAAAAGTAGATCAATCAATTTTCTTGATTTATTAATTCAGTGAGTTGATAATGTACTTGATTATTCAATTCACAGAAAACCAACACACACTGATTTAATTATTCCATATGATTCGAATCATCCCATGTCACATAAATTGGCACCATATTATTCATTGATACTTAGAGCTTTTTCAGTTCCCATGGACAAATGTAATTTTAATAGAGAAATTGATACAATTAAACAAATAGCAACATCCAACGGTTATCCATTACATATGATAAGTAAATTAATTAATAAAAAGGAGGAAAAAGTGGCATCACAACTAATATTTCCTCAACAAACTAACGAAATAAAAAATTATAAAACCATCACATATGCAGGTAATATTTTTATTAATATTACAAAATTTAGCTACAAATATAACAATTTGTTTCAAAAGAGAAAGTAATGTGGGTACAGAATTGTTGATTGTAAAATCAAAAATATCCCCATTGATGAAGTCTGGTATATATAAACTCAAATGTCCTGAGTTAATGCTTTCTACTTGGGTTAATCCCTTAGATATTTTGAAATCAGGTACAGTGAACACTTACTAGCATACAGATTAAAACAACCTACTACGCAAAACATCTACTTGAAATCAAACATTTATTCGAACACAGAACTAGAAGTACTACATATTTGTGATAAGAAACAAGAACTGGATAGCCTTGAAGAATTAGAAATTAGAAGACACTTAAGAAACCCACAATATCAAGTTGTCAAGGAACAGATAAATCTAGGGAGTTCTCCACTTTTAAACTCTCTTCTTAAGTGATAATTGTAAAGATAAGCAGATACAGTTTTCCTGGTTTTCTTTATCATTGCACAGTTATACTGATCTTAATTGGGAAAATAATATCTAGGATACCCCGATAGGGCTAATAATATCTAAGCTTTAATATTTGTAATATCATGTCTTCTTCTTTTTTTTATTAACAAATATTAAGTCGTTTACAAGATTAGGCCATCACTTCTTGGTCTAGCCAAAAATAATCATTAAACATCAAGTAGGCATCAAATGAAATGTAACTTCAGTCATTCGAACGATGATATTTAATATCGAAACAATTGTCAAATTTCTTAGAATTTTTAACATTTTTTCAATATATTGTGGAATTATCTATAATCAGGAAGTTTCATTTGAAACAGTAAGATTGCATACGTTTATCCTTAGTTTGCCAACAACTTTCGCTCGACTGATGTTGTATTCTGGGCAAAATCGTCAGTCAACTATAGCGGAAATGTCGCTTCTCACCATTATGGGTCACACTAAACTAGATTCAGTGAAGCTTCAATTCCTGAAGTCAGAAGGGACCGCATTATGGAGGCTCTTCGCAAGATGAGCATACCATAATACCAGCTGAGTATGGCTGCTAGCTACTCCACTGACAAAATCCTCGAGTACGATACAGAGAACGGCCCTACGGAGAACAAAGTAACTGGAGAGGTACCCCAAGGGTCAGTGTTAGTTCCTCTCATGTAGAACATCCTGTACGATGGGCTACTGAAACTGATTTTGCCGAGGGAGGTGAGCCTTGAAGTAGTCTCGGACGACGTGGTCGTGGTCATTGTGGCAAAGCACCTGGAGGAGATCAATTTTACTTTCGATACGGTCCTCGAGAAGAAATACGGGGAGTTAATCAAGCTGCAAGTTTAGAAGTACGGGATCACATTCCAACCGTTCATTTCATTCTTAGGCGTGATGATCGATGCCAGAATGAACTCCAAACAGCAAGCAGAGTTGGTAGGTGTGAAGGCTTTTGGAGTAAGTATCTCGGTTTATGCTGAACATAGGAGGTCCAAAATAGAGTTTTGTTGTCGTCGGTTGTCACATCTGTGATCACATATGGCATTGCCATCTAGACCGACGTATTGCAGAAGCAATAATCATAACAAAAAGTACCATCGGTATATCGGCTAAGTGCCCTAAGAGTTGCCAGGGCATACCGCACAGTGTCCGAGGACGCTGTGTGTATCCTCGCTGGAATGCTGCCTATTGGATTGTTTGCGGATGAAAAAGAAATCTTTACCTTCAGAGAGGATCGACCACACTGAGTCCGGCAGAGCTAAGTGAGTGGAGAAATAGCGTAGATCGTTGGCAAATGTTATGGGACGCCTCGACCAGGGGAATATGGACTCACCATCTTATCCTACGGCTAGATACCTGGTTTATCCCCCATTACGGAGAGATTACCTTTACAGGTTCAAACATGAATATTTCCTGTAGTGCCCTACCTGTGCAGGAGTGAACGAAAGTGCGGAGATCATCTTACACAAGATGGTGTATTTCATACGCCACTGTTTTATTTTCCTGGTTTATTTGAATTTAAACGAGCCGCTGCCCCCCCCCCTCCACCTAACCTATCGCCGGATTACCTATGATGCTATGATTCGTGATTTAGTTGCCGTTTGTCAGTGTTAGTTGAATTAGATGCGTTTTAATCTTGTACGGTGCCTTAAATACACCACGCCAGTAATAATGTAAGTATTTATTCCTTTGATTGTTTTAAAAACTTTGTCCAGTAATATAAAGATATGTTATTTATTATTGATGCATGTTTTGACAGGTCCAAAATAACTGGAAAGAACCCATATCGTTTAACAACAGAGGAAATGAGACAATTCTTAGAGGCGGAAACTTCAGAAGAAGGAATGGGAGTTCCAGAAATCGAGTGAGAGGAGCGAACTATAACACAAAGTGATCATTATGGTGTTTCTGAATTGGAAGGCAACGAAAATTAAGAAGAATCAGATGGTGGCGAAATATAAAATGAAGGTGATGCGTATTTTATTGGAAGAGATAAGACTACGAGATAGAATAAACAGCCCTTACCAGGACCAAAATGTTCTGCTAATGATTTTTGTGTTTTAAATGAATCCTACTGTTTCAAGTTAACTCCACAATATATTGAAGAAATGTTAACAATTCAAAAAATATGACAATTGTTTCGATATTACCTAAATATCATCGCCAGAATGACAGAAGTTACATTTCATTTGATGCATATCTGATGTTTAATTATTTTTGGCTAGTCCAAGGAGTGCCCTACCTTGTGATTGACTTAGTATATGTTAATAGAAAAAAAAAGATATGATATTACAAATATTAAAGCTTGGATATTATTAGCCCTATGTGAATATCCTGGATATCATTTTTCCCAATTAAGATCAGTATAACTGTGCAATAATATAGAAAACCAGGAAAACTATATCTGGTGATCTTTACAATTATCAGTTAAGAAGACAGTTTAAAAGTGGAGTACTCCCTAGATTTATCTGTCCATTGACAACTTCATATTGTAGGTTTCTTAAGTGTCTTCTAATTTCCAATTCCTAAAGGAAATCCAGTTCTTGCTTCTTATCAAAAATATGTAGTACTTCTAGTTCTGTGTTAGGTGTCAATGAATGATTGGTGTCAAGAAGATGTCTGGCGTAGTGGGATTGATCTGGTTGTTTTAATCTGTATGCTCGTAAAACTTCACTGTATCGGATTCCAAAATTTCTACGGGTCTGACCCAAATAGACAGCATTACATTCTGGACATTTGAGTTTATATATACCAGATTTCTTTAATGGTGATATTTTTGTTTTTACATTTAACAATTTTGTACTTATGTTACTTTCTGTTTCAAAAGAAATCGTTGTATTTGTTGTTAAATATATTATCTTTGAAATATTATTAAAAATATTTCCTGCAGATGTAATGGTTTCATAAGTTTTTATTTCTTTAGTTTGTTCAGGAAATATTAGTTGTAATGCCACTTTTTCCTATTTTTTATTAATTAGTTTATTTATCATATGTAATGGGTAACTGTTGGATGTTGCTATTCGTTTAATTGTGTTAATCTCTCTATCAAAATTACATTTGTTCATAGGAACTAAAAATGCTTTATGTATCTTTGAATTAGGTATATGCCGCTAGTCCATGTGACATGGGATGATTGGAACTATATGGAATAGTCACATCAGTGTGTATTGGCTTTCCGTGAATCGAATTATCAAGTACATTATTATCTCTCAGAATTTTTAAATCAAGAAAATTTATTGAACTATTTTCTTCAACTTCTAATGTAAATTTTATTTTTGGGTGTAAATCATTTATGTGGTTAAAAAATATATCTAATTGTCGTTCACTACTCATAAAACAAGCTAATATGTCATCTATATATATATATATATATATATATATATATATATATATATATATATATATATATATATATACCAAAATAAAACATTCTTTGAAATATTACCTTTTCTTTCTAAATGGTACATAAAAATGTTAGCCAAAATTGGCGATATAGAGCTTCCCATTAGTAAACCTTCATTTTCATATATATCTTATTGTCCAAAGTGAAATAATTTTGATTAATACATACATCAAATAAATTGAGTATATCTGATATTATTCCTGGATTAATATTTTTATCTTCTAGTAACTTTCTTACTAGTATCAGACATTCTTTAGGAGGAATTTGAGTCAACATTCTGGTAACATCAAATGAAATAAGCTTAGAGTTATCTTGCAAGTTGAATGCTTTTAATTTTTTGATTAGTTCTATTGAATATTCAGATGTACAGGGTGATTCATAACTATTGGGACATAGGCTAAGGGTAGATTGTTTGGACCAAAATATGGCGATAGGACCAAATATACCTCAATAAAATATTGCTGTGGAAAAAGATAAAGGGCGTTAAATTTGAATTTTTTTTTCATTTTTTGCTAATAATGTGTCTGTATATTTATCGATTTTTATCACAATCGGCACAGAGGCATAATTTTATACAGGCAATATTATTTTATGTATTATTTGACATTTTGTTACGGGGGAGCCTCGTGAAGGATTTCTGATGATGAAATTGACTGGTAACTTTTTTTGACGAAGCTTTTTAGTAATTTTTATTAAAAAATATGATATAAACATCATTTCTACGTAATATTTGTACTTTTGTTCAAACACGATATTCTCATTCGATTTCGAGAAAACCGCCATTGAACAGTTTAGAGTATCGGAAGGGGATTTCAAGTAACGGACAATAAAAAAACTTGTATCTTAAGGCTTTTATTTGGACGATAAAGCATAATTAAAAACAATGTAAAATAAAAAGAGCAAACTCAAATTAAATGTTCTACGTGGCCTCCTCCGACTTCTATGCCTTTTCTAATTCTTTTAATAAAGGGCTTTCGAAGAACATATTATTCTGTCCCCTTATAAAGTTAGCCGCATTTTGTATTTTCCTCCAGAGTTCGTCTCTCGAGTTAAGTTCATTGGCATAAACTAGGGACTTCATATGTCCCCAAACATAAAAATCAAGCGGGTTATACTCAGGACTTCTTGGTGCCCATTCAAAATCACTTCCTCTGCCAATTCATGGTTGAGGAAATATGTCATTTATAGTAAAGGGAAATGAGGTGGAGCTTCATTCTGCATAAACCACATTTTATTTGTTACAGCTAGTGACAGATTATCCAAAATATAGCTAAAAGTATTAAGCAAAAAAAAATAAATAAGAATGTCCATTTAAATTTAAACTCATGCTGGAAATGTCTTTCTTTCAGAGCATGCGAATTTTTTTATTCTTAATAATGGCTATTTCTTCAATGAAATACCCCTCGTCTGGTGAAAGTCACTTCATCGGTGAACATAATATTCTTGATAAATTGTCGGTTACCATTATGCTTGTTGAGAGTACGTTGGCAGAACTGTAACCGTCGTGGGAGATCTCTAGTTAGCAAATTTTGAACAGGAGTGAAGTGATACGGGTGGAAGTTTTCTTTCTTTAGAATTCTAATAATAGACGACTGACTCACTCCAGTTGCTAATGACAAAATGACGTGAACTTACTGTAGGATTTTCATCTATTCGAACTAAAACTTCATCTTCTTGATTAGGTGAAATTTGTTTCGGACGACCACCTTGATTTTTATTGTGAAATGACCCGGTTTCACCCAAACGATGAAATAGATTTGAAAAATTTTTGTGATTTGGTTGCCTTCTGCCTGGATATAACAATTCATACCTTCTGGCTGCAGAGCGCCCGCAAAAATATTCCTGTGCGTATAGACAAATCATATCCCGCATTTCTTGATTCGTAAAATGATTGTGACGAGGCATTTCAATGGAAAAAGTATATGATAGCTTTCAAAAATGCAACAATTGACTATAAACTCGCAGAAAAAAATATTAACTGACAAGAAATGTCATTTACCAGCAACGATTATCTGACAGTCCAAAGCACACTTTTCATAAATGAAATAATATTTGAAATCCCCTTCCGATACTCTGAACTGTTCAATTGCGTTTTTCTCGAAAACGAACGAGAATATCGTGTTTGAACAGGAGTGCCAATATTACGTAGAAATGATGTTTATTTCATATTTTTTAATTAAAAGAATTAAAAAGCTTCGTCAAAAAAAGTTACCAGTCAATTTCATCATCAGAAATCCTTCACCAGACTCCCGCTGTAACAAAATGTCAAATAATACATAAAATCATATTGCCTGTATAAAATTATGGCTCTGTGCCGATTTTGGCAAACATCGATAAATATACAGTGAAATTATTAGCAAAAAACGAAAAAAAAAATTTAACTTTAACGCCCTTAATCTTTTTCCACAGCAATATTTTATTGAGGTATATTTGATCCTATCGCCATATTTTGGTCCAAACAATCTACCCTTAGCGTATGTCCCAATAGTTATGAATCACCCTGTATATCCGTAACTATTAAGTATATTGTTAATGTTCTTCGCCAATATATTATTAGGAGTATTAACATAAGAAACTACAGGTCTAATTGGTTTCATTATTTCATGTAATTTAACGGTTCCATATAATTGTGGAGAATGAGTATTCTTATTTATGATGGACCTCTTTTCGGAATCACTAAAAAGATAGTTTGAATTATTAACAATATCTCTAACATTATTAGAAAACTTTTTTGTTGGGTCTGCTCTAAGAACTTTTAGATCGCTCAATTCTATAAAGGTCAATATCTTTGAAATATAATAATTAGTTGTCAATATGACTGTGGCGTTCCCCTTGTCAGATTTTGTAACTGTTATGTTATTATCTTCTACTCTATTTTTTATTGAATTTAAAACTGTAATGTAATTTTTTTTGACGTTTAACTTTTGAAGGTTCAATATTTTTGATTAAATTGGCAATTTTTAGATTCTAATAAAGAGAATTATTTGAATTAGATTTTAAAGCTATTTCTGACTCTGTAGCCATTATCTGTTTAATATTATTCGTAAATTTTGGTGGAATGCTGTACTTAAAACATATATTTAAAAATTCTATTTCACTATCTTTAAATTAGTGTCTGAGAGGTTTTCAAATCGTGGTGCAACGTATGTTGGTATGTAATTACTTACAGTTTCATGATGTTTATAGTATTGATTTCTATGTTGTGTGTATTCAAGTTTCTGTAGCTTTTGTTCTTGTTTCTTAAATTTCTTGTGCTTTATCGTGCTGACACATTCTCTAATTTTGTCATCTAAACAGTCAAATTCTCCTTGATGTAGTTGGAACGTGTGTTCAGAATGTAGAACTTCTATATAGTTATCTAAGGAGTCCCTTATGTTAAACCATTTTTCACATTCTTCTTTAAGCCAAACTCGTTCAGCACATTTTATAGCTTTTTGTGCTTGAGGTGTTTTAGGATGGCATTTTATATTCACATAATTAGGTATTACCTCTTTTTTAAGGCATTTTTGGTTAAACCAAATGTTTTGTGATGCTGTGTAAAGTTTTTGTTTTATTAACATATACTAAGTCAATCACAAGGTAGGTCACTTCTTGTACGAGCAAAAAATAATTGAACATCAGGTAGGCATCAAATGAAATGTAACCTTTGTCACTCTGACGATGATATTTAGGTAATATCGAAACAATTGTCAATTTTTTAGAATTTTTAACACTTTTTAATATATTGTGGAGTTGACTAGAAACAGTAAGTTTCATTTAAAACACAAGAAATGGGTAGATTCCACAAAGTAAGGGTCGAGACAGTTAATTTCATTCTGCTAATGAAATAACTTGTAAAACCAAGGTTTTCGAAAAAAAATCGACGACAATATGGTAAAAAAAATTGTTGCTTGCACATATAGAAGGTATTCGATCTAATTATACTTGGAACAGAGATGCCAGAAATACAATCCAAACTGAAATAATGGCGTTTTTTGGTCTGCTGTTTTTATTGGGAGTAAAGAGTGCCTATCGTACCAATTTCATTGAACTTTGGAACAAAGACGGAAGTGGTATTGAAATTTTTTGTGCATGTATGAGTTAATATCATTTTCTCTTTCTTTTATCGGCTATACAATTTGATATAAAAGCTACAAGAGATGAAAGAAGAAACAGGACAAATTGGCGGCTGTTCGTTCCATAGTAGATCAGTTTATAAGTAACTGCAAATCCAACTACACCCATGGAGAATTTTTGACTATTGATGAGATGTTAATTCCTCTTCAAGGACGTTGTTCCTTTATACAATAATCCCTAATCAACCCCCCCCCTCATATATGGTTTGAAGTTATTCGTTTTATGCGACTCTAAGACCTTCTATGTGTGTAATCTTGAAATATATTGTGGAAAGCAGCCTGAAGGCCCTTATAACAGGTCTAACTGAGTGACATAGTGGACAGAATACTAATTCAAGTAAGGGGATCAAAACGTAATTTGACTTGCGACAAGTGATATACCAGCTACCCCTTGGCGAAGTCACTGTTGGCTTGTTAAGGAATGCTTCGTGAATGTCGGATTCTAAGTCAATTATATTATCAATTGTTGAGCGTCCTTTTCTAAAACCGTTTTGTTCCCTGATTAGTAAGGATTTGGATTCCAGGAACCAAACGAGTCCGTTATTGATTATTTTTTCTAATAATTTGCAGACACAAGAGGTAAGTGAGATAGGCCTATAGGAATTAGCAGTATTTTTGGGGCAGTTTGGTTTTAAGATCGGTACTATTGCCGCTTTCTCCCAAGTATCAGGGAATTCTTGTTGAAGCCAGTAATAATTAAAAATATTTAATAAGAATATTGAAGCTTGGTCGGAAAGGTTCCTTATGAATGCTGTTGGAATATTATCTGGACCGGGGCTACTATCTTTGACCTTTTTCAGGGCTTCGTATAACTCATCCAACGAAATGGAGGTGTTAAGGGGAGAATTATTGTTGGAATCGGTACTAATGGGATTGAGTTTTTCAGTGAGTTGTTTATACTCAAGGAATTTACTGTCATAATTGGAATTACTGGAAAATTGTTCAAAAGTGTTTGCTAATGTATCGGAAATTTCCTGAGTATTCGTTAGATCTTGTCCTCGTTCTGTCAATATGTTGATATTAAAATTAGAGTAGGTACCAGATATTCGTCTGATTCTATTTCAAATTTCTTTGGGGGGCGTAGAGATGTTTATGCAAGATACAAAGTTTATCCAAGACTCTTTCTTAGATCTTTTTATTATGTACCGCGCTCTAGCTCTGAGATTTTTGAATTGTTGTTGATTTTGTATGGTATTATGTTTTTATACTCATTAAATGCTTGTTTACTTAATTTTATCGCTTCCTTAGATGCATTATTCTACTATGGTGAGGTAGGACCATTGTGAGATAGAGATGGTTTACCTATCGCTATATCCGCGGCTTTTGTGATGATGGACATACATTTATTCAATAATTCACTATTGTCGATTTCGTTCAAGTTAGTTTGACTTAAAAGGTTATCTACAAGGTTTTTATACAATGCGGATTTTGCAGATTTTAACTTCCATTTACTAGTAGGGTGATGTGATGTCTGGTTATATCGGTTATTTATTAAAATTATTGGAAAATGGTCGCTTCCGTGAAGATCTGAAAGTACGTTCCAAGTAAGGTTAAGTGCTGTGTTGGAATCAGAAAAGCTTAAATCTATGTGTGACAAATTACCATTATAACTGTTGAAGCGTGTGGGACGGCCATCGTTTAGGAGTAATAAGTTATTTTGTTCAATTGCGTCGTATATTATTTTACCACGTGGTTCATTATAGGGGGAACCCCAATATACATTATAACCATTGAAATCTCCGACAATTAGTCTAGGGAGAGGAATCTGGTCAGTAAGATTGGTTAAGCTCTCAATGTTAATATCCTTACTGGAACGAAGATATATGTTACATATATTTAATTTGGTTGTGCCTTTTATGCGCAATTGCTTCTAAATTAGTTACTAATGGGATTAAACATGATTCTATCTCTTTTTCAACATTAATTGATACGCCGCCGCTGGCTCGTCCCCTGTTTTGTCTATTCAGAAAAAGCCGTTGAAGTTTTTAGGTGTATAAGTCTTATTATTTGTGAAATTTCTTTCTTGTAAACATATTATTGATGGGTTTTGCTCTGATATTAATATTTGTAGCCTTTCTAGATGTGAGTATACGCCGTTGATGTTCCACTGCACTATATTATTGAACGCAAAGAAAAAAAAATAGCATTAAAATATTTGATTTTCAATAAGTTTCCTGCGATGAATCGCTTTCAGTGTCAGTAGTTTGAGGATTACAAGCACGCTTAAATTTTTTCCGAATTTTAGTGCATCTGGTTCTAATAATGCGATCAGAAATATGTGGATATATTTCTTCAAGCATTTTACACAGTGCTGGCAAGTCATTGGTGTAATTTTGAGCAATCAATTCGGGATTGGGTGTACCATAGCAGTTATCAAATAGATCAATGAGTTGGTCGAAGTTAAGAGGGAAACGAGACTCGGGATCATCGATAATAAACTTAGCGGGCTTAAGTAGTTCTTGTATGGGTTTTTTGATTTGTTTTTTTTTGAAGGCTGGGTAACAGGTTTTGCAAATTGAGGTTCTGTGTTATTGTCAATATCTGGAGATTGTCGATCTGATGATTTTCTTTTAACTTGACTTGAAGTGAGTGGTATAGATATTTGTTGAATTGGATTAGAGGAGGAGGTTAGATGTGATACTGTACTATTTTCCTGAGAATTTGGTAATGTTTTGGGTTCTGATGGCAATGTTGATAAATTTGAGTTATGAATATCAGTAGTTGGGGCATGTGATTCTATTGGAGTAGTGGAAATTATTGTGCATTGAGATGCTATATGATCAGTCTGTTTACATTTAAAACATGACATTTCGTCGATGGACAAGAAGATACGGTGGGAAGTGTTCTCATGGGTGACTAGGAATTAATCTGGGATATTTGTATCGTCTTGTAGAGGAGTCGAGTATACTTGACGTCGGAAACTACCGATATGGCCATATTCTGTTTTAGAAAAACCCGCTTACGGAACTTACAGGTGATAGGAAATTGAAGCCCATATTTTTTAATTCTGCCTCTAGAGTTTTATCAGGAATAGAGGGATACAAATTTGATAGTAAAATACGACTTGATGGGTTAATTTACCATCATTTGTCAAATATTCTTCTAATGTAGATTTACTTGATAAATATATGCAAATTTGGTTGTTTGAAATTCTTGATGCAAACGTTATATTTTTTGGTAGAACTTTAGGGCCTAGTGCATGTACTTATTCTTCTAATTTCGCACCGTCTAAAGATGGAAATATGAGGGCCAGTGCTTTTGATGGGTAAAATTTCTTAGACGCTGCTTGTGAGTAGGTAGGTTGAGAGAGGGGATGAGTTGTCGTTTGAGTTCTTCTGTAGTCAGAAGACTCAACCGTTTCTACGTTCATTGCTGTTGCTAGCATATTGATAGACATCTGTTTAGATGCGGTCCTGTTCGCTATTAAAACGGGCTGCCCAAGCGATAAGATAATTAAAAACTATCCTATCTGATTGTGTTTATGTATGGATTTGAATATATCATCAAATTATGGGAAAGAAAAACATAACTCACTGGTTTTCCTCAATGTCGATAACGTTGTTGGTACACTTACACAAAGTAAATACAAATTTTAATAAATGTTCACTACTAATTTTTAAAATAATAGGAGCTGATATCAACACACCAGTATGGTATAGGTATCCGGTCCGAACCGATTTTCATGCTTTATATGCATTATTATCATAAGAATTTCGAGTAAACTAGTGCAATTCTTAACTATTATTTGATTATTTCATCAAAGAGAAATCATGGTACACTGAAATTGAGAAAATGCACTGCTGACTAATCACACATCATAACAGTATGTCAGTTTTTTGAGTCCAATAAAAATTTATGTTTATTCGAAGAAAAAACTTTGTGTTCGTTATACATTTTTGATGGGTTTAGAATTATGAATTTTGCTTAAATTGCTTTCGTCTTTTTTATCGTTGAGAGATTTCTTATTTTTATGTATATAACCATTTCTAATAATTCTCTTTTCATCGTATCTGATACTGAGATTGAAACAAAGCTCAAAGCAACTATTCATAAACAGTGAGGAAATATTGGGAGTAGAGGAAAGAAGTAAATATAAGAATAAGCTCAGCAAACCGAAAATTGTTTACCAACACATTTTTATATATTTTAATAGATAAGATGTATTATTGTTGTTTCGAGTTACATTGAATAAAGTTGTAACTCCCAACAAGAACATCTATAAAATATGAAATGAACATTGATTGGTAATTCCTTATCCAGACAAATTACCATTAGACAATTTCCAAGTAATCAGTGAACAAACAATTCTTGTTTTCACAAACTCACTGCAAAACGACAAAAATATAGTACTAGCAACAGTAAACAGTAAAAACAAAGCACTATTTTCACCCCTAAAAATACGTGATATTTCATCCAGGAGTTGAATCCTATGTTTATACATCGTTTATTTATTTAATGATGTACCCAACCGCCCCCACAAAATTCTCGCTTCGCTGCAGCCGCTCCCTTTACCGACAAGCGCCAGCTTGCGGTAGGCAATTAGGCAACGCTGCCACTCCAACTTATTATAGAGTTTTTACTAATCATAAAACTTCTTTATTTGCAGGTAATTGATACCTCTGTTTCAATATATTTTTGTCTGAAAATCAAGTTTAATTGACACATTTTTTAATCGATACTGTTGAGGAAAACATTAAAAGGGAGATTCTCATTACTACCGTGTTAGGATTTCTTATTCTTCTTGTATATTTTGAATCGCTACTGTCTATAGTGTTGCTGGGCTGACAAATGAATCAGAATCCATGTATCAACAGCTTAATGATATTTAAAAGTCTTTAATTTTTCTTTTCAATGTTTTCACTAACCTTGTGACATAGATTTTGTCTGGCAACCCCGTTAGTTCGTCTGTCGCAAGCTGTATCTAGTATAAATAACGGAGGGCTAAGCTTGTGTACCTGCAGGAAGCTCTGTAAATGGAATATAATTCATTATTAATACTAAGCAGACCTTTCGCTGCTGCCAATAATTAAATATTAACAATTTCACTCCCTAAAAATGTTAGTCATTGTCGGAAATTATTTCGTTGAGATATTTCTGATAAGAATTGACAAATAGAGGTATTTTTATGCGATTGGGTAAACATTTTTTGAAGGATTATTAATTCATTATTTTGTTTGTAAACATTTTTTTTTAAATAAAGATAAAATATTTACTTATTAATAATAAACTTTCGAAGCCTATGCAACTTAAGTATTCTCTGAAGACTTTTAATTGAGGGCGACTCATCGGCAGAGTAAACGTGTTCACTTGTAACACGGTCAGAGAACAGGAACTTAGACAGCGTCCTGGATTATGGTTGTTTTCTGTATGAATCACGTTTAATAAAAATTGACAGAACACCGTACAAAGCCTTAAGATTGGCCCTAGGAGCCTCAAAGTCTTCTCCTTCCTTGACTCTCTTGGCAGAATATAATCAACCCTCCTTTTCACCTGAGGTTGAAAAATTTGTCCTTAAGGGTCAATCTAACAATAAAATAAACGGCTTTAAAGATTAAAACTAACTTTTCCGCATGGGGGAATTATCGTGCTAACAAAACCGAAATTTCTCCAAAAATAACCAAAAATTTAGTATATCTGGATTCAATGGACCCGTTCTACTCGCTCTAGTCAACTGAAAATAAATATTCAATCATAAAATTGATCAATCATATACTCTCTGGAGGCTGTATCGTGCTAACAAAATGAAAATTCTCCGAAAATGATAAAAATTTGGTACTTCAAGTACCATAGCACCCGTTTTAGTGGATTTAGTGAGCTGAATATCAATATGGGTCCATCATTGAGACGCTCTGAATAATATCCGATCATAAAATTAGTCACTTGTATATACTCCGGAGGTTGTATCGTGCTAACAAACTCAAACTTCTCCAAAAATGGCAAAAATATCGTACTTAAAGTACTGTAGCACCTGTTGTATTGGCTCTGGTGAGCTGAAAATCGATAGGGTTCATCAGTGAGATGTCTTGATTAATATTCAATCATAAAATTGGTGACTTGTTGAACTACGGAGACTGAATCGTGCTAACAAACTGAAATTTCTCAAAAAATTACATAATGTCGTACTTCAAGTACCATAGTACCCGTTGTACTGGCTCTCGTGAGCTGAAAATCTATAGGGTTCTCCTGTGACATGTCCTTAACAATATTCCGTCATAAAAATGGTGACTTATCGCACTCCGGAGGCTGTATCGTGCTAACAAGACATGTAAGGAAAAGTGGCCGACGACGACGACGACGACGATGACGACGACGACGATGACGACGACATACACACAGGATTTTTGTGTTTAAACCGTTTTTTTGTGTTGTTGTTGATAGAAAACGTAAATTTTTTTTTTCAAAATTCCAACTTTTTTGGGGGTAAACCAATACTTTTCTCGCATATTAGATATGTTGCGCGAGTCACATGGAGACATCCTGTTAAACTCATATAATATTATTGTTAAATTGCTGACAGGACGTTTCCCACATTATTGGATTTATAATTTTAACCTTAATCAGCAAACACGTGGAGACATCCTGTTTACACAATTGTTATAACTTCAGTCGTAATTGTAACATGAACTGTAACTAATCACTAAGTTTAATTAAATCTTTTTAAAAAGTATATTTCTTACTTATTAAATTTAACTGGCGCTGCGAACAGGATACTGTCAGTAGAAAATACCCTTTCTGTGTGGTAAAACGTCTACGTTTTCTATCAAGAAATTAAGATAGTATCCGAACCAATAAACTGTGTGAAACAAGTTACGGTATGTGAAAAGACTGACTCCAACCCGACCATTCCTCCAGTGAAGAAGACGGTTATTTAAGAAGACGGCTCAAGTTCCTTCAGAGAATTGGAGACAAGAAACAAGCTCGCAGATGATCCTTCAGTGCATCCTCCTGTAAGTTTTTCCTTTAATCTTATTATTTATCGGCTAATAATTGTTTTGAATATTATAATTTTTTTTTACTACAATATAAGTGTTATTTGAATTGCAATTTAAACATTCCAATTTTAATGTTTGTATAGAATTAATATATTATTAAAGTCAATCTCTTAATGTCACAAAATCGTGATCGATCCAGATCTCCATTACCTCTAAGTCTCAACTCAAATACTAATACCGAGATGTCTACTGCAATTTCACAAATCGAATTATCTTTAGCAAGCAATATTGTCCCAACATATAACGGTGGTTCTAAAGATTTAGCATATTATTTAAGAGAATCTGAAAAATATTTAACTCTTTTAAAAACCGAAAATAATGATTTATTCAACAATCTTCTGTTAGAGCAAGTCAAATCTAAATTACTAGGTCCAGCTAGAGACGTAATCATAAATAGATCTTTTGATAAATGGTCCGATTTAAAAACAGCTCTTATCACTCGTTTTGGCGATCCTAGATCTGAAGAAATATTAGCACACAATTTAAATACTTCTATTCAAACTCATTCTCAATCATTCTCCGAATTTTATGACGAAATTTCTTAAAGAACACCTGGCTATAAATTCTGATAACAGAGAAGTTAGAATTTCTAAGGAAACTATGTATACTGACCAAGCCCTTATGGTATTTAAAGCAGGTCTCTTGAATCCCTACAGAGATCATTTACTTCATATATTCCATCTCTAGAACAAGCATTGTACGAATGTAGAAGATTAGACTACGAAAGATCCCAAATTGAATTTGCTAACTTTCTTAGATCTCAAAAAGGTCAAAGAAATCGCCCACCTCCGAAACATAATACTTTATATAATCAATCACCAAGAAATGAACCTTCATTTAATTATTATAATTCGTCTCAAAGACCACAAGTTCCTCAAAACCCTAATTATAGACCATTTAATAGATATAATGATAACAATCAAAGATCCCATTACCAAAATAACTATCAAAGACCAAATAATTAATCAAATAATAGACAATCACAATCTCCTAATAATCAAAATTTTAATCGTCCCTCTCAACATTCCACAAGTAATTACAAACCAACCCCAATGAGTATATCTACAGCAAATACTTATAGACCTCCACAACAAAATTCTTTTAGACAAACAGGACCTCCGAACGTAGTTGTCGAAGAATTGTTCAATATTGAAGATACTGACGAAAATTCGGATGAATCATCATATGCTAACCCCCAAAACGAACAATTCGATGAAACTAAAAATTTAATTACGGATCTCGGAATTGATATGAATAATATAAATTCAGCCCCTAAACTTCCATTTATATACCTCTCAAGTCTAGACTTAAAAATATTAATTGACCCCGGTGCAAGCAATTCCATTATAAACCCAGAACCAGCCTATAGATTATTTCCAGATTCTATTTATGAATCAACATTTTCCGTTAAATCAATTAAAACAACTTACAATAGCAATTTCAGCTGCAAATACCCTCTTTTGAAAGAATTCGGCATTAAATACATGTTCCATATGTTTATCGTACCTTGGCACGATAGATTCTATGCATTAATAGGTAGTTAAGACTGATAAATTAAAGGCACTCATTAATTTCGAAAATCATTTATTATAAATTAATTCTATTAAAATACCATTCTATTTGGAAGTCAATCCCAATTTATTCACCCCTTATTCTGAATCTTTAGATAAAAGAATTTTAAATATTCCTGTGAATATTGATAATGGACAGGTAGTTCTTCCAGAATTAAAATTAAACGACATAATAATACCTGAATGTATAGCTCTAGCAAAAGACGGTTACTGTAAAATACCTAAAGAACAAGAAATCTCTTTGAATACTATTTCTATAAACTTTCATGAACATATTCCAGTCCAACCCTTATCGAAATTTGATGAAACAATCCCTTTATCATCTTCTAATAATAATATTGATATCACCAAACTTCTTCGAACAGATCATCTGAATCCCGAAGAAAAAGATGCAATAATTTCTCTTTGTAAAAAATTTAAAAATATATTTTATAACGAAAACTCCGATTTAACTTTTACTCATGTAGTTAAACATCACATTAGAACGGTCGACGATGTACCGATTTATCAAAAATCATATAGATACCCTTACCATTTAAAACAAGAAATTCAAGATCAGATACAAAAGCTCCTAGACAATAAAATAATTAAACCAAGTATATCTCCGTACAGTTTCCCTACCTTTCTCGTCCCCAAACGAATGGACGCCAGTGGAAAGAAAATATTCCGATTAGTTATCGATTACCAAAAACTAAATGAAAAAACTATCGAAGATATATATCCCCTTCCTCGTATCGATGAAATTATCGACAATCTTGGTCGAAGTACTTACTTTTCCACTTTAGATTTGGCACAAGGTTTTCACCAAACTGAAATACACCAAGATTCGGCAGAAAAAACTGCATTTACCGTAGATAATGGCCACTACGAATATACTCGTATGCCATTTGGCCTAAAAAATGCTCCTGCCACTTTTCAACGTGTCATGGACAAAATTCTCCGTCCTTTTCTCTATAAACAATGTTTCGTATACATGGATGACATAGTAATATTTTCAAAGTCTCTCCAAGACCATATTCTTCATATAAAACAAATAATCACTGAATTAGAAAAATATAATTTGAAAGTCCAAATAGACAAATCAGAATTCCTCAGAAAAGAAGTTGCCTTCTTAGGCCATGTCGTAACCCCTGATGGTATTAAACCAAATCCAGATAAAATCAAGTCCATCCAAAACTTTCCCTTGCCCAAAAATGAAAAACGAATAAAATCATTTCTCGGCATGCTCTCCTATTATCGTAAATTTATTCAAAATTTCTCCAAAATAACCTACCCAATAAATAAATATCTTAAAAATGGAACTAAATTAGATTTAAACGACCCAGAATACATCAATGCTTTGCAAAAATGCAAACAACTTCTTTGTAATTCTCCTATTTTAGCATACCCCGATTTCACAAAAACATTTACTTCAACGACCGACGCTTCAAATATCGCTATAGGAAGCGTACTTTCTCAAGATTCCCATCCAATATCTTTTTACTCTCGAACACTTAATTCAGCTGAAAGAAATTATGACACTATCGAAAAAGAACTCTTAGCTATAATCGATAGCTGTAAGCATTTCCGACCATATTTATATTCCAAAAAATTTATTATTGAAACTGATCATAAGCCATTCGTCTGGCTACATTCTCTTAAAGAACCCAATCAACGTCTAATAAGATGGAAACTAAAGTTGGAAGAATTCGATTTTGAAATTAATTATAAAAAAGGCAACGAAAATTACGTCGCTGATGCATTATCGAGAATTGAACTCAATGCAATCGATGAAAAACTTCCTAAACGTGATCTAAAAATTAATATAATTAGTGATATAGTTATTACTCCCCCAAACTCAAAAACAAATTCAAAGAATTCAAACAAAACCCTGATGATATCGATGCCATTTCAACTATGGCAAGAGCAAATTCCGATCCAAATCTAGCATTAAGTGATGCTAACGAAATTTTAAGTAAAATATCCGACGATAACAAAAGTACCGCTTCAGGCGACACTAGACACTCCGCACAAGAAAATCCAATTTCTGGTTTCCCAATTTCAGAAAAAACCTTAAATTCCGCCCATTTTCAAATAATCCTAAAATACGGGGACAAAAACGACATAGATTATTCTAAGCCATTTGGCAAAAATCGCTATATTCTTACTTTTAGAAAAGGATTCGACTATAATGTTATAAGTAATATGTTTTTAGAAATAGTTGATCCAACAAAAACACTATATATACTGCCACAATGATTCATTACTTGATATTGCTTCTACAGAATGTTGAAAAATCTTGGAACCAAACGTAAAAATCATTAAAACAAATACTTTTCTGAAAGACATAATTAATAAGGAAGAACAAGTCCGATTAATTTCAGACTATCATTCAGAAACTCATAACAGTATCACAGAAACTACGAAATATATAAAGTCCCTGTATTATTTTCCGAAAATACAAGAATTAGTAAGGAATCACGTTAATAATTGCGAATTATGTCTCACCTCAAAATATGATAGAAACCCTCGAAAAATTCCATTTTCCGGCCCACTTATTTCTAAAAGACCTTTCGAAAATATTCACATAGACGTATTCTCTATAGAGAATAAACAATTTCTTACAATACTCGATTTACTCTCTAGGTACCTTCAAGCTTACGAAATTAGTGACTCAAATATTATCACCATACTTAGTAAACTCCGTCATTTTTTTTCTGATCATAACTACCCTTCGCAAATAACTTGCGACAGCGCCAGTTAAATTTAATAAGTGAAAAATAAACTTTTTAATTCAAATTAACTTAGTGATTAGTTACAGTTGATGTTACAATTATGACTGATTTCTTTTTTAGTTTACAAAAATAAGGAAAATCTAGTATAATGCTGAATAAAGAAGAAAAATATATGAAATATATGAGAAAGTTATAACAATTGTGTAAACAGGATGTCTCCACGTGTTTGCTGATTAAGGTTAAAATTATAAATCCAATAATGTGGAAAACGTCCTGTCAGCCATTTAACAATAATATTATATGAGTTTAACAGGATGTCTACATATAACTAGCGGAAAAGTAATATCCTCATTATATAAAATATCTGTTCTCTCTATCCCAAATTTAATCTCTAAATGGTGGCTAAATGAAAATTCCCCCTATCGTAGCTATTGCCTTTCCCAATTTTTCACAATATAAATTTCAAGGTGAAGGAATTTCGATTTTCAACTCAACAAATTTTTTTCGCAAAATTTAATGTCATATGTCCCTTCTTACGACTCTATAATTCCCCAATCTTGTTCTAAATGAGGAATTAAGTATCCGAGGACCAATATGTAAAACATATATCGATGCTTCCAAATCGAGTGCTGGAGTTCGTAATGCTTCATATGTCCAAAACTCACAATAATCCTTAGAGTACCAATTAAATCGAAATTGTTCAATCTTTACAACTCAATTTGTAGTTAAAAACAAAGCTTTGGAATGGATTATACATACAATAAATAGTTTTTCCGCCTACCTCTATCCAAAGTATACATTTCCTGGCCTCATTGTAGGGAGCAAAGTCGTACTTTTCCTCTCTAGAGTGGAAAAGTACTTTTCCTCCCTAGGGAGGAAAAGTAAAAGTGACGTCACAGTACAATGAAATAATTTTTGCAATTCCGAGAATAAAGTGGTCACTTTAGTGTCACATGTTAGAAACTATGTTAGACCCAAGGGATATAAAGGGACAGTTGAAATCCCAAGGCATTTAAAGTACAAATAAAAACGTACATCCCCGATGCCCATCCAAGCATTTTAGAAGTCCATCTTCGATGCCGAGGCAAGCATTTTAGAAGTCCATCCTCGATGCCGAGGCAAGCATTTTAGAAGTCCATCCTCGATGCCCAGCCTAGTTTCGTAAAAGTCCATCCTAAGTAATATTTATTTATTTTGTTCGTTAGTTTCATAAATAAATTATTTAAAAATGTCTTGTAATTTGAGGGAGGCGGTAAAATCATATGTATAACATGGGGGTAAAGTGCCTTTTCCTCCCTTGAATAATTACTGCTTCATCCTCGGGAGGAAAAGTAGCACTTTCCTCTCTTGTTATACAAATAGCTATTATCTGATTCACAAGCAGCTTTAATGACATTGAGAAATTACCAAAAACATATATACAGTAACAGCATTATAGTCAGTATCCTCGAAAAATGAGCCCATCTGCAGAACTTAAACAGAATTGTTGGATTTATATATGGGTTGAAGAACATTTTCGAATTCCATAAAATGGAAAAGTGGACGAGTTCGCTAAAGATGCTGCCTCATATGGTCTTGTAATTAATAAATTATCAAAAGGGGATAAGATATCGCTTAGAAAAGAAAATCTCATGTAAAAATGGACAATTAAATGGGGCATGGCCTCAAGACCAATGTTCATGTCAGTTAGTAGACGCACAATACCACATGCAAAAGAGCCACTTTCAATGGATGGTGTTGCATTCGAGCGGGTAACACACTATTGAATACCTAGGAAACTGACTTGACAAAAATTGGAATGATGGAAACGAAATGTAGTGTACGATTGTAATGGGATGTACCTGGTTTTTTAATATGAAAAATATCCTTGCAAACGGAGACACACGTTATGTGGTCCTATTAGCGGATCACAGGAATGCCATGGACTGTCAGGGAGTCAAAAGGAGATATATTTAGAGAAATGGGAAATAATGGGGAGTTTAAGCTACTTAACATGAAAAAGAGGAATACATGATCATATCATGAGAAATATAGAATATTAACTCCTGTAGATAGTAATTGAGGACAAGTTAGAAGGTAAGAGGAGAGCCAAAAAAAAACAGATGTCTTGGCTGGGAAGCATACGAGCGTGGACAGAGTTCAAAAACATCTCGGGAATCTCGCTAATACAACAACATATAGAGAAACCCACAAGAATGTGATTGTCAGTATTCCATAGTTGTGGAAACGCCGCTGAAGAAAAAGGGAAGGTAAGTATTGTGTGGTATCTCTATAATCAACGTTCTCCAATGCACGAGTCTTTTGCTACTTTCTAGTGCATCATAAAGGTAATTTTAATCTTCGTTTTACTGTGTCTGACAAATTTCAGTACCACATGACTTCAAGTTACAAAACTTTAGTGACAACAGAAACGATATGTTGCCCAATGAGAAAATTTATATAAACAGCTTACAGTAATTGAAGTTACCACCAGATGTGGTTGTAGCAGATATAATATTGACGGTTTTCATCTTTACAGCATTAGGATTGTTGACATATGACAGATTATAGTAACGCGAAACCACGAAACTGGAAGTTCATCTCCAAAAATGAAAAATAAAAGCTGTGTAGACTGTGAAGTTTGAAATGTGCCCTTCATACAGTGGGTTCTTGTTCGTCTTTCACGAAATATTTTGGTAGCTTATTGAATTCATTCAGGACTTTAAAAAATAAATTATTCATATAGTTTTTTCAACTTGTTTTTTTCATTATTTAATACTATTTATTGAAATATTGGTATAATCCCAAAAAGAGCTCTAAAGGATCTTCTGAAAATGTATTAGTTAAAGGATATTTTAGAACTCTTTCATCTTCATAAACATGTTTCAAACTCTCGATCAAAATGACGAAAGCAATAAATCCTGTTTGTCTTCCAGATTTATTAACTGGAACACTATTCCAGAGTAAGTGTCAGAATTTAATCTTATGTGGAATCAAGAAATGTGAACATTTCTGAAGAGTGGCCTTTTGTAAAAGTATTTTGAAAAAACATTTCTTGAATTAAATTTATCAAATAAGTTATTAAATTGGAGAATAAAGTCAGAATTTGCCTTCGAGTTTCTGAATTCTTAACAATTCAGATCTTCCCTAAAGCAACTTAACGCGTCACTCTTGCTCAAAGTTTGTGTTGTCATACGAACCTTCATTTTTTCTCTTGTCCACTGAACATGCTTAAGTTTCAACTTTGTAGCAGCCTGCAATCCTTCAACATACTGCCTCTGAACTAATTCAGAAATATATTCTCATTTTATATTCTCGCTTTCTCCGTTTCTCATGTCACTTGAGGAACCTAAGCAATGTCTAACCAATTTGATCATATGACATGCATCAGATTAGATATATACAGGTTTCTTTGTGATTGGATGGTCAAAATGATTTTTAGATTCTTAGTATTGTTATGTTTTTATTACGGGTGGGATAAATTCATACACACGGTAGGTTCACTTACTTAATTTATTTATTCACTGCACTATTCACTAATTATATACACAGTATATTCACTTAAACTAATTTATATAAACACTTCACTAATTTATATTCACTTATTCACTGTTTATCTCACGATGTCAAATTATAAACTAAACTTATTCTCCCTGGTCGGTCCGTTATATATTAGTGCCCTTTTTACTAGATAATTCTAGATTGCGGGTTACACAAAAACAATTGGCTCTGCCATTTCTTAGATAAGACTGGTTACAAAAACGATGTCTAGATAAGATGGTCACAATCGTAAACAGTTCTAAGAAATCCCTGGACATCCGCCATAATTTTAACTTTCATACATGGCTTAGATAGAGTCGGATTCAGGGACTATACTAGTGTGCTGTTTCGTAACAGTATTATTAAAATCTACCCCTAATTTCTCTACCACGGAGAATTCACTGGTGCGCCATCAAATGTTAGAGATGTTATTGTTATTCCAGTCTGATATAAGAAATCAAGGCCTTTTCTATAATTTAAGCTCGTTCTGAAACTGTTAGTCAATCTATCAAAAAGTATCCCACGGAAACTTGCCGATGTCCATTAATGTATACCACCATGAATACTAAAGCTTCACATGCCTCTGGAACCTTATCAGAGTTAAATGTCAACAAGGCCACAACATTTTATTCCGGTCCATTCCAGTTTTCGTCTTACTGATATTTCATCCATTACCAAATTGCAAAAAATGAATAAGATTGACCTCACTAACCAAAATGTTGAAACATGCTGGAATGAAATAAAGAACTGCATACACCAGGCGGCCGAAAAATCAATATCAATGCAAAAAATCCCACGAAACCATGTTTCTGTTAAGATGTCAAGGTAGAGCGGAAAAGCTTTCTAACATACAAGAGCACCCTAACCCAGGAAAAACACACCGAATATATACAAATCAGGAACAAAGTCAACTCAAGAATCGAAGCGATCAAAAAAGAACATTGGGCCAAATTTGCCAGCGACAAGGATCATGACCTATATGGTGCCCAACGAAAGGTGTGGAAGATGCTTGAAAACAGGAAAAACCCGTAAACGAATACGTACAGGATGAAGGAGTCACTACGGTGTTGTGGGAGAAATCATTGAGGAAGCTATATGATGCCGAGGACACACAGATGGCAGAAGGATACTAGACAACATCTAGCGCAACAGCTACCGAGATGGAAACAAGTGCAAGTTTAAAAAAACTAGCGACCAGAGTAGTTCCAGGTATCGACGATATACCAAATGAGCTTCTAAAATATGGCGGTCTAGGGCTTGCAGCAAGACTAACAACATTTTTAACAAAATATTGAGCACTACGGAAATTCCGAAGGACTGGCACTCCAGCATCACAATTCTCATTTACAAAAAGGGGAAACAACAAAGCCTGAAAACTAGAGAGGAATAACTCTGATAAGCTCAACAATGAAGCTGTTTACAGGGCTGCTTAAGGAAAAAGTAGAAGCGCATATAAAAACAAGACAGGAACAACAAAGATTCAAAAAGAACAGATCGATAACCGATTCCATATTCATTACGAAACAAATAAAGGAAAAAGCAATATACTACAATACACCAGCACTTAGTTGCTTCGTCGACCTTAGTAAGACAGAGTCCATCTGAAAGACGTCATAAAAATCCTAAAGGAAAAAGAAGCCCCTAGTAACATAGTAACAACGGTATACAACCTTAACACCACTAACAGAACGAAAATCAAAGCTGGTAAGAATATTAATTATAGCATCCCTACTCCAGGAAGAATGAGACAGGGAGACTAAGTTCATTTTTATTCAACCTCCCGATGAACAAAATCATAGATGTAGAAGTAACGTCCCTGAACTTGGGATACATAATAAACAACAGGGCTATCAGGATAGTCTGTGAGAATGACCAACAGAGACAGTTATTTAAGTTCTACCAGATTAGTCAGCAACTCAATATGGACATATCCATAGGTGAAACGAAAACCATGACCATCGCTAGGGAACCTATGAGATGCAAGCTGGTAATAGGTAATAAACACATAGAGCAAGTCATGCAGTTTAGATACCTGTGCATAGATATATCCAGCGCTCACCACCCGATATACGACCTGAAAAACCTTATTAACAAATCAGCCATCATGTTGTCTAAGGGCAACTGTATGAGCTAACCCTTATATGCGGATGGAGAGTAAGATCAAAACATATAAGACATGCGTCAGGCCAATAATGACATACGGTATAGAAGCGAGAGAGGATACCAACAAGACCAAGAGGATGCTACGAGTTGCCGAAATGTCAGTACTGAGAACAATAGCCGAGAAAACAAGAAGAGATAATGTAAGAAATACAGACTTCAGAGCACAAAGCAACGTACAGGATGTGGTGAGATGGGAACGGTATAACCACGTGAAGAGGATGACCGACGATAGACGACCACGCATTGTACTAAAGGGAAAACCAGTCGGGACCCGTCCACTAGAAAGACCACCAAAGAGATGGAGAGGTAGCTAGAAGTCCACATCTCAGGAAATAATACAGAGGCAAGCCCGGAATCAACAGATCATCTAGATCTCAAACAAGTAGAAGAAGAAGACCAAATTGCAAAGTTATGGGTGATACTACTTTTCACTTTGAACTGCAAACCAGTTATAGATTAAGAGGCAAATGCTGGAGAATCATCTACCGACATATACAATTTTGACGGAGTAGTTAAATGTGGCAGGCTCTTATTGAATGTAACCCTGACAAAATTGTACGTTCTTGGTGAATAGAACGCTATTGTCAGTGCAACTTTGAATCGTACTCTTGAGTACTTGGTCCTTTTATCATTCTCTCAAAGATAGCTGAAGCAGGTCCTGAAGCTGATCGCTGCAAAATTAAATTATAAAATACTTCTGAACTGTACTATAGATAAAATATCTGACATATAAACTTCAAATGAAATTCACTCACACTTTGACGTAATACCATGTATGGATTTATTGGTAAGCTTATTTGTTTTCAATAACAAACACAAAATTCTTTAGAAATTCCACAAACTTTTCATTAGCTGTCGTTGTCTTCTGTTGATGAAATTAATTCAGAAATATCGTTCATATTAAATAAAAATTATAACCATTAAGGTTGATTCTGATCTATCAGAGATCAAAGCCTGTTCTAATTGACCATTTTTACTTGGGCTAATTAGATCGAATGCAGGTTATATGATAGCAGGCGTAATCGAAGGACCAATACGGTTGTTTCTCACTGATGTGATGATGAAGCGTATAATGAAATTAAACACTTATATCACTTTAGGTTTAATATTGTCATGAATTTATAACTGTATTTATCGTTGCGTAAACAATTAAGACTTCCCTTATGTAAACGCGATAACTGAGAGTATTTTGCACATACTATGATAATTTGTCAAACGAATAAATATTAATTACACATGTTTGTTTCCGGTATCAAAACGCCGGGTGATTTTACGAAGTGAAGTACCTTGTTGTACCACGTTACATGATGAAAGAGAGAACGAAGGATGAAGTATTAGTGACTGCTGGGAAGTGTGTCTGGAAAGTGAGTAAAAATGAGGTTGTTTTCGTATTTATACGTAGGGTGACGTAGGTGCGAGGAATGAGCAAAATATTAGAATCTAGCCAATGGGATAAAAGCATTTTAAAACGTAACGTTCAAACAACAAGTGAATTTGGCCGTTAGGGAGATGTTTTTTTTTGAGGTTTCAAACGGTTTCGTAGATACAGATAACAGAGTTTGGAAGAGAGTTTTTATGAAGCGATAAGATGTCGGGTACTTTGATATATTCAGTGGAATTTCAGAAAACGATATTTATCTGTATTTCTCATGTGTTAGTAAAGTGAAAATGACTTTTTTGGTGATGTAAAGAAATATTAAATGTTAAGAAGAAGGATATATTCAGTTATATGTTTTGAGAATAATATTAGAATTGTAGTATACAGGGGAAATTGAAATAAAATCACGGGAGAATTTGGTAATTAAAAACCAAATTCGAACAAAGCCTTTTCCTTGAAGTAGTCCAGCAAGGATTTCAGAGTTACAATTTTTTTTCTGACTCTTCGGACGGACTACTGTAAAGAACGAATTGCCAACCGTGGTCTTTATTACGTTCAAAATTTTCCTTTTTTTGTCAGTGTGGAAAAATTGGAACTTTCCTTATCACCTATGTGGCCCTCTTTCTAAATAGAATAATACAAATGAAAAGAAAATGCATCTATAACTCTCTCATGTAAAATGCTAGCTTAGGAACAATAATCACATTTTAAGAACTTTTTGGGGATTTAATGATTTTGTGGTACTGCATAGGGAATCTGTAATATTTTGCAGGTACAAGTATTTTTTTTCTAATTCACTTTCCGAAGCAGTCAGACTGAATGATGAGGAAGGATCCTTTTGTACCATTTGCACTGTATTCTCTTCTGATTCATTAAAAAATTTCAAAAATAGGGATATATAACTTACAATATTAATCAATGTCTCTTATAACAATTGAAAGATTATATCTCACGTATACCATACTTTTTGCTTGAATCTAGTTTTTTCATCAATTCTTCCATCTGCAGCTCAGATTTATTTTTTTAAGAGAAATTTCTCCAATAGTCGAGCTCGAACTGTGAGTAAATTAGTGTTTGATTATCAATTGAACTGATAATTTTTCGTCATAATTCTACTGTGTACTTGTTAAGCAAACAATAAGTAGTATGAATCTTTGATATGACTTACCTGGAGGATACTAAAACGAATGCTAGATGTGAAACTTGAGGATTTTCACCAGCTTTATGATATTTTCCACAATTTACTTAAACAAATATATCAATTGGAACGAAATGGGAGGAGCATATTAAAGGATGTAATGGAGCTGTATCATATTTTTCAACACCAATAAATGAGAACCAAATTTTCCTCTGCTCTTAATTCATGTAAAACTTATACACCCAGGTAGCAGAGTCACGTCAAAATAACGTCAATAACTAGTCATCTGGTGACGAGAATTGACGTGATATATGACGTAATTATGACGTGACTATGACCTCCTAATGTCTCGGGCCGATGACGTCATTTAAATATCGTATTTTCGACGTCATTTAGGTGACGTCTTTTTGACGTTATATTTTAATCCCTTTTTACAAATTATTGCTACAAAATGTGAATATTCCGAATTTTTTACATTTTAAATTCTGAAGCTTCTCTTTTAATGACGAAACATCCAAATAAATGCATTAATTAAATGCACAAAAGTTACTAAAAATAAAAAATTGCTTATACTGTCACACAACGTTCAAGAGGAACAGCAGGATAATAATAGAATATAACGAACAGTTTAAGCATTTTATTTCCCAACTACAAGGAATTACAGGGAGAAGATAAAGTAATAATGAGACTACTTAGTCCAGAAGACCAAAGGGGTTTTTCGGGATGATAAGCATTAAGCTGATATTTCGGCTTCCTTCTGACGAAACATCCAAAATGTCAGAACTAATACATGGAAGACTCTGATGATGTTTCATCGGATTTGTAGGACAAACATTTTAAATAATTATCTTCTAATTTAACTTTGAAAATAACCTGATACTCATGAACTTCAAATCTACCACCAAACTGAAATCTTCAGCAGCCTTCAGAAAATTTAGTTACCGTTTTCTGAAATTTTCGCAAATAAAAAAGGTGTGTGACTCGTCGAAAGGAAGCCACTTACGAAATATCACTTTGGCGCTTATCATCCCGAAAGCCCCTTTGGTCTTCCGGACTAACTGCAAACAAAATAATTAAACAATAAACACAAAATAACCAAAACAGTCAATTCTCAAAGTTTGTTATGTAGACCAAAAGAAAAACTTGAAGTCTTCCTCCACAAAATGTATTAATACATGAATTTTTAAGATTAAATAAAAAAGAGTGAGTTTTTCTTTTGGTCTATAGATACACATAATTGAAAATAGGAGAAAAATACAAAAATGGCCTTACCATAATCGTTAATTTTTTAAGGTTGTATTGGGCCCAAAACTTGAGAGTTCGAAATTGTATTAATTTAACCGTATCGTTTCATGAATATAAATTAAAAGTTATATCTAAGTTTTCTCATCTCTAAATTCTCTCTGGACACAGCAAAATATATTTTTTGCCTCATTCATTTGTGATACACATTTTTGAATCACCTAGTATTATTTTAAAGTAAATAGTCAATATTCATCCCCTTAAACTATGCAATATGGGCATGGCTACCATGTTGTCTTTAAAAGGTAATAGAACACATTTTACAGATATTTCAGAGACAGGCCATGCTTTAATTCCTGATAAGTTATTTTTAAGTAGAAAAACTTTTACTTCAATAGAGGGATAAGGATACAAATATAAACTAGTATAAGAAATTAATTCCTTGCCTAAAATAAAAATTTCGTTACAGCCCGTTGTTACAATATTATGTATTTCAATAATTTTATCTGCTGTGCTTAAGACATAAGAATCTGCTTTGGAATCTGTAACTCTTGAAAATGTCAAGTCTTTGAAACAAAGTTTTTTAAATTGCTTTCTCCACATCAATTGCGTCGAAGGAGTAAGAGGACCTTCAAAATGTTCAAGATTTGCCTTCAAAGTATTTGACAATTCACAATAATTTACTGTCTTTGACACAATGTCTTTTTCGACCACTCGCCGATGAATCTGTTGCATAGGGAAATTAGGAGATTCAACTAGCGATTTTAGTTGTCCTAAATGATTCTCAAAAGGGTATGCCGGAAAATTGTCTACTTTACCAAACCTATCTACATCGTCACAAATATGTGATAGCAGGGGCACATTGTAGACAAGGAATTCAATACCATATAATGTATCATATTTCGAACTGCAGCAGTGCCAATTTTTTTATATGATTTTGGGACAGTAAAATTGAAATAGAAAAGTGAAATATAAGAAAATTTTCATACACTGCAACATCTAAGACATCTTTCAATACACAAGGACCATAATATATTAATAAACTTCTAAATTCTGTAGCTTTCCAATATTGTAATTCCTCTAGGGAACGAGGTTTTCTATTAAATTCGACAGGTACCATATTTTTAAGATTAAGTAAACGCTCAGAAATGGTTTTTACTTTTTGATGTGGCAGCCTAACACGTAATGTCCATGTATTCAGTAAATTTCTTACAATTCCCAAGCAAATATTATGCATGTAGTCAGTTGGAAAACATGCTATGAAATCTATTTGTAAATTAACCAAGGGTGTTGGAAAAACATGATGCTCTTCATCAAGCTGTTTTCTAAATGAATTGTCAGTACGTTTTTGAGAATTAAAACTATCATAAACAACTTTGTTTTTAAAATAATCTCCGTGTACTGTACATTTATCGCAAGAAGAGTATCCTGTGTGTGACTTTGTACCTTTTAAATAGGCCCGAGCAGGTGCATCACAAACAAAACTATGCACTGCTATTTTGAAGTGTTTTCCTGACTGACTAGCAAACCCATTTTGTAAGAGATGTTTAATTCTTGAATAAATTGGTCCAGAAATACATTTAATGGTTTGGTTTGTTTTTTCCACAAAAAATTGAAACAGTAAAGGGTTTACAATTAGGAACATTTCTAATTAGCCCTAAAATTGGCCAAAGATGCAATTTAGAACTTTTAAAAAGTGGGATACCATCAACATTAAATGAAAGTTCAATTTTTTCAACTGTATTTTCATTTGAGACATATTTGGAGAGCGATGTTTTAATACCAAAATAACATAACCGTCCTGTTTCTAAATTAATTGAACGAGTAGAAGTAGGAGTAGCTAATAAAGTTCTACCATCTAGAGGTAGTTCAGGATGATACTGAGATAGTGAATGAAGTAAAGATGGTAATGCTGAAATAGAAATTTTATATTTGACTGCCCATTCTGCTAATAGTTTGGATGAAACAGTTTTATCCTCTACATCAGAATCTGATATAAATTCAGAAACTGATTCTCTTCTAGTACTATTTATATCATCATCACTGTCTAACTGACACAAATTGTCCCTATCGAAATTTGTGACATTGAATTTTAAATTACTGCACACTTCCTGTGTGTTTACATTATTATCTACCAACAAAGGATCCCCACTAAATTGCAATTTTGTGGCATTCAAAGCCCTTCGAGATCTCTGCCTTGGGCCCACAATTTCCTTTATTAGTTTACGTTTTGACATATTAAAAACACTGCTTAAAAATATTAACTAAAAAATTATAAAATAAACCTGTTTTGTTTCATTTGGTAACTTTAGTTTTGTTGTTGGTAATTTTAGTTTTGTTGAGCCACCTGATGCTTTCTTGTCAGTTTTTGCTTAGCATGTTTAAGCCATATTTTGATAGCTGCTTCAATATCAGTTTCAGTTGTTACCGGAGATTTGGTCTGAATAGCACCTGGAATGGAATAATTTTCATTATTCTTATCCATCCAGCAATAAGCAATGAAATTTAAATTAGTATATTCCACTTACGAATAATTACTGCTTTTAAATGTGTGTCCTTGAAAGCTTGTTTACTTTTTCTCTGTCCGGCAAAATTGTAATTTGTGGCCAAACTATTGGTAAAAACTGATCTCAAAATTTTGTTAACTTGCCCCGTGGTTCCACCACCACCTAGCGTAGGAAAATAAGATGCCTAAAAAAGGTAAAGAATGCTAGCGTTTCATACAGTGCTAAATAAGACTCAAGTTAAAAAAGATTAAGAAACATTTCAGAAAACAAAAATATGCACTCTTAATTTAATTAAGATGCAACAATTTCAATTAAAATTGATGAAATAAAAGAAATAATAGTTTTTCTAATTGAATATCATTAACATACCAAGTCAGTACGTTTGTCTTGAGTATTCAAATATTCTTCAAGTACTTTAAAACTGTTATCAGTTGCTAACGGAAATTGGACAGGAATATCACTAGGCAAACCAGCTCCAATAATATAATTTCCTGACTGCTTCAGCAGCACTCTGATCTCTTTAACTTCTTCTCTTAATTTTTTTATTTCATTGTAAATTTTCTCCAAATCTATAAGATTTTAAAATAAAATAATATTTATAAATAGCTATAAACTGCTTACTTTATTAAAATATATGTGGCTACCAAAGTGGTATATGACACGAATGCTATTCACATTAGTCACTCCTGTCAGATTTTGCCCTATAGGATGTTCGTTGGCAGAACTTAGTGTAAAATGCCCATAACTTCTTGATTCTCTGTATGCTGATGATAACTCTGATGATGGTTCACACAAGGATGCACCTATTTGATTATAATATGTATATATTTATTAATAATGCCAATCAATGAAGTACATTGATAAAAATACATTATGAGTCATTGATGCAATAAAGCAATGCATACATTATTGATATAAAAAAATTAAAAGCTATAGGACTCGATAAGTGACAAAATTGTTTTTTAAAAATACAGGGTATTTCAGAGACATGCCTAACTAAATTCACCTTGTTTTCTTTTTTAATTAGAAATACATGTAATTCTTAATAAAAAAGTGAATATTATCACCAAATTTGAAATGTTTGTAGAGATATTGACAGCTGAAAAATGAGATTCTGTTTTGAGTAATAATATCTAGAAAAAAGGTGTTTTGTGATGCATCTTTCTGAAACACCCTGAATATACATACTTGATGCAATCTCTTCTATCCTGTCAGTTTCGGCAGATTTATTCGGTAATGTTTTATTTTTCTGAAGAGATGACTTGCCTGTGCAAAAAACAGTCCGGTAGATATTATATCAAAAGTTAAACAATAATGAAAAAACTTGATGTGATTAGTTACTTACTGTATATTCTAGTTTTTTTTTAATTCTACAAAAGCTGGTGGCCTTATTAGTGATGAGTTAGGTTCTTCTGAGGATTCTCCATCACTAGAGCTAGATAAAATTCTATTTTTTTTCAATTTTCTTTCTGGCCTTTTTTCATTATCAGCATCTGATACTTCTGTAGTATGAACATCTGAGTTGTCCTCACACTTTTTTAATTTTTTTTGAGCTTTTTCTATGTCATCTGTGAAGTAAAATTGAAGGTAAGTTTATATTCCACAAAATCATAACTAAGTAAGCTATGATTTTAGGTCATTTTTTAACAAAAGTACTTATTGCTATACATATTTCAAAAATTCACTAAGCTTTGTAATAGAGTATGTAACTCAAAATAACAATGAAAGAAAAAATCTTAAGAATACTTTTTGTTGAAATAAAAAAAATTGGTACATACTAAGTATATCTAAGTGTGATTCCAAAATAACTTTACTCAAATGTATTTTATCTGGAATGATAAGAAAATTTTTTACACACCACATTCAAAAAAGGATCGTTTATACTAGAGATCTTCCAAGTATCTTAATCTGGTTCTTCAGCTGCAGTAAGAGCTTTAATGAAAAGACCAGTTGTTTTGTATGGGGACCAAAACACTTCTTTTTTAAGAGGCGTGAGCCACTTGGAATGAACAAGTCCTGTTGCCCCGTTTTCGGTAAATTCCACCCCTATATAAGCCATAATATATTTTGGAAGGTTATAGTCAATAAAGTTCAAGCAGGCAGTCCACTGCAATATAAAATACATGGATTTTACTAGTACTACATTATCTCCAAATAACGGAACATAAATTGATGAGAGTGCTGATTATTTTAATTTAAATTAACGAAAATCTTATTCCCGAACAAATGGAAACTAATGCATTACCTGATTTATCATTTTTGGAAGACATTGATAATATTTTGGGAGAGAATGAAGTAAAAAATAATGAAAATGATAATAAAAAAATTAATATAATATCCGATATCCAAATAAAACCACCAAATAAAAATCTTATATCAGATGATGTCGATTTAGAAACGGTTCATACGTCATTAGAAAATCCAATTTTAGAAGTACCCATAACAAACAAAGTTTTAAATTGTTATAAAAATCAAATTTATCTTACGTTAGGAGAAGCAATGAATGCCCAAATAACACGGGAAAAAATATTTGAAAACTTCAGATTATATGTAACAATACCTAAATTTAATACAGAACAAAATATAATTAAATTTATCAAAGAATACATTGATCCTAAAAGAAATTATGCTCTATACTTTCAGAATGAATCTCTGATGCAAATATTTGTAGTGACCGCTAAAAATACATTTAAAAATTCAAGGTTTAAATTTGTTCATTGCACAAAAGTATTAAAAGATGTAGAAACTATAGAAGAGCAAAAATCAAAAATGGAATATTATCATATATATAAAAAGGACATAGAGGTATTAATGAACTTAAAAATTCACTTAGCTCTAAATATTATTGGTCAAAAATGTCGGAAGACATAGAAAAATATCTAAATAACTGTGAGGTATGTCACAAAAACAAATATGATAGGAATCCTCCTGTAATTAAATTTAATTTAACTCCCACAGCAGCGAAACCTTTTGACCATATACACATTGATGTTTTTATAATATCTAATCAAGCATTTTTAACAATAATTGATACATTTTCTCGTTATGGACAAGCATATCCAATTCAAAGTATAACAGGAGTTTCGATTTTTGAAAACTTACTTAGTTATATAACGCATCATGGTCTTCCATATAAAATTACAGCAGATTGTGGATCAGAATTTAAAAATAATGACTTTTGTAGATTGCACTTCACTATACCACAGCGAAAAACAGTAATTCTAATTCACCTGTAGAACGTTTTCATTCTAGTCTAATTGAACATTTTCGATGTCTTCGAGAGACTAATAGAGATTTAACCCCTGATCAACTCATGAAACATTCAATTCTTTCTTATAATAATTCTATTCAGTCTGTCACTCAATTCACACCATTTGAAATAATTAAAGGACATATTAATAATCCAGATCCATTTGATATGAACGATCATTTAATATTATCCCATTATGTACAAAATCATAAAGAGGCTTCTAAACTTTTGTATGAATAAATTCAAAATAGAAATGCTCAAGTTAAAGAAAAAATAATAAGTAAAAGAAATGAAAATAGAACTGAACCACCAATATATTCAAATCAAGATACTGCTTATATACAAACAAAAGTTAGAGATAAAAAATTGCCGAAATTTAAAAAAGCAAATATTATCAAAGATTCAGGTATAATATTAGAAACCAATAAAGGAAAATATCACAAAAATATAGTTAGAAAACCTAAAAATAATTCTAGAATATTGTTACAGAAAGATGAAAGTGACAACGATAGTTATGGTATACCTAATTCTTCAACTTCACACTAGGTGTAAGGCAGAATATATACAAGTAACCAAATTAAATAATTTACTTTTAGCTATTAACCTAGGATCCTGTAGGCTTATTTATACAAAACATACATTTTTATATTATATAGGTTTAAGAGTAATTAGTAGACAAATAGATACTATAAGACACTATTTTTATAATTTAAGAAATAGCTTAATAGAAAGTAATGCTACTAATCCTATATCATATCATAATTTGGCTGAACAAATGATGGGAAGAACCAAAATGTTAATTAATGTGTTAGATAAAAAATATGAAAATATTTATCCACATATTAGATCGAAAAGAGGATTGATAAACGCCGTAGGCAAAGTTAATAAATGGCTTTTTGGTAATCTCGACTCTGATGATGAGGAAAGATATAATAAAGCAATAAATATCTTGCAACAAAATCAAAAGGAGATAATTCATGAAGTTGATTTGCAGATATCTTTAAATAAAAAATTAATTAATCATTATAATAAATCTTTGACAACTTTGTGGTTAAATCAGAAAAAACTTCAAGATAACTTAGAAAAATTTCATATTTCGATAGAGAATAAAATAATAACTTTAAATAACTTCATCACCTTTTATGGCACAATTTCTCAGATTAATCTGGATTGTCAAAGCTTGATTACATTAATTGATAATATTGAAAATGCAATTAACTTTTCAAAATTAAATTCGATTCATAGCTCAGTAATCTCAAATCAGGAAATTATAGAAATGATTAAATATTTACGAACAATTTATAAAGAAGAACAAATTCCGAAATTTAATAACAATTTGACATATTATTTACTTCTGGGATCACAAGTAACTTTTTCCAAGTCTAAAATAATTTTTGCTATACATGTTCCTATACTCAAATCCAAACCTGCTGAATTTTTCCATTTATATCCTATTATCCAAAATCATAAAATATATATTCCTTTTCAACCCTACTTGGTCAAAGCCGCAGATGAAGCAACATTAATAAAAGAAGAGTGCCCAATATTAGAAAACGAATATTATTGTCTAGAAGAATTCAAATCAAGAGATAATTGTACCATGGAACTATTAGACGGCCATTCTCCCAAGTATTGTTACGCCAATGATGTAAACCTTCAAGAAATTATTATTGAACAAGTAACTAATAATGAAATACTGATCATACCAAATCCAGTTGTAACAAAATTATCCAAATGCACTTCAAACCAATACTTAGAAATCAATAATCCATCAATTATCAGAATTCCAGAAAATTGTAAAGTTCAGATAGGAGAAGAAACGTTTTCAACTAATGTGCAAATTCGAAAAGGAAAATCAATTATAATACCAAAGTTAGATGCAAAATTCTTAGAAGTCCAAAAATATAATTCACCGAATTTAAGCAGAATTGATTTTGAAGGACTATACGAAATCAATAAAATTGCCAAAAATATAAAACCAATTATAGAAGTAGAAACTCCAAAAACACACGCAACAGTTGGATTATTTTCGACCATAATAATTATTTGTATTGCTATAACAATAATTTATTTTATAAGATACAAGAAGAAGAAAAGAAAATCAGAAAAATGCAAGAAAGAAGAAATTGAATTAGAAGAAAGAAATTTAGAACCGGAAAATAATTCCCTTATTTTTCAGTCTTAGGGATGGAGGAGTTACAGGCCTAGAGAATTCAAAATCAACAACAATGAAGAATGCAAGATCAGCGTTTATTTATATATATATATATATATACATATATATATATATATATATATATATATATATATATATATATATATATATATAAAGATAGTTAAGCGTAAATTGTTCTAGATTTTAGTTCGACATTAATTGTACGGCTTTATCTGAAATTATAACAGATTTTTGTTAATAAATATTTTTTAAAAAAAAAGTATTTTCATAATAAAATACGTAATTCGTATAGTTATTATTTATTATAAAATATCTAGGTTATGTAAATACTTACTTACTTATATTTTTAATTTATATGCCTTTTCGTGCTTGCATCCGTCGTTAAAATAATTGGATATTATCCTGGATTACAATGTACCAACGTGATATCAGAAACTATGAATTTTTTTATTTCCAAAAAAGTAGATGTGGAAAATAAGATACGTGTATGTCAAACGGTTGACATCTGATGGCTAACCACGCCTTAATGGATGATTCCAGTAGTCCATATTGCCACTACAAAATTTTTTTACAACTGACATTTTCTAGGTCTTTCTGATAATTGTGGGAAATTTGAAATTTCAAGTAAAGCGTAGGCAAATAGATCAAAGAACAATTGAGTAGTATTTGGCGCCGGAGTCACGTAGATGTAAATAATAATAAGCGGTAAATGATATTATCTATTATTTTATGTTTATTAAATATTTACCAATGCAAACTCTGATATCAGTTTTCTTAATTATACTTTTGCCAAATCGAAGATTTAATAGCATCATAAATTGCAACGAGTTAGGTCGCTGTTATTTGTTTTTATACGCGTTTACTTGGGTAATTTATCCTTACTATAATAACTAACCTAACCTCAATTTATTGAGAAACAAAAAAGTCATTTAGCGTCGTCATTATGACGTTATTTTTGTAGAGTTATTAAGACGTCATTTTTTTCACGTTATTTTGCGTCATTTTCAGGGTGACTGACGAGTTGCGACGACTTATCACTTGAAAATGACGTGATTATGACGACACCCTGCTACCTGGGTAAATATCTTGTTGAAAATTAAATTGCACTCATTGTATAAAAAAAAGGTAGATTGAATTATATTTGATATTTACTTACTTTTATACTTATAGATAGAAAAATGGCTCTGCTGGTGAGTACAACACAAATAATTGGTCGATTCAGATATTTCATATTGTTAAAATGTATAACTTTCAACTCATTCAAGAAGTACATCCCCCTATATCGACGACACTGGTTTTTGAAAAATGGAGGTCAAAACAAAATACACAACTAACCGGTGAAGGGACAGATCTTTATTCATATAATCTATTTTTTTTTTGAAAATACAACACGTTTTTGGTTAACTGGTTAAAATCCCGAATAATAAATTATAAACAAAGAAATACTCGATCTTCTATAATAGCAACGATGCGATAATTTGTTGTTACGACCTACGTTATGTGAATGGATATTGTCCTACAGCGTTGTCATGAAGAGCAGCATAATTTTATAGTTGAAACCAGATACATCAATATAAATCGGAAGAAAATTTGTTTACTGCATGTCCTTTATTTTGATCTACCAATAATACTATAATGTACCTCGTGACAAATCAATGTTTTTTTACATTTTTTACATCAATTTATTATATATTGTTCGAGCAGTTTTCAGAAATAAAACATATTTTGACAATAGCGCACGGTGACGAGTATCGTATAGTTGCCCATCTCGTTATTGCTTTTAGAATGTTTGCTTCAGTATTTAATGTAAATAAATGGGTTTATTCTATTTCTACGTTACTGGTCTTTATTAGTATACTTCTTTTATTCTTTTTTATTTTTAAAAAAACATTTTATATGAAATTTCGAAATGAGTCTCTAATCGAATTCATTATTTTGTATCTGTGAAGTAGATGAAAAAATAATGAGTAGGAACAGCTCAAAAATTGGGGAGAACAAATTGGGTTCACGGTTCGTTACAGTTAGGAAATGGCTGCCTTAGAGCCCTTGTCGAACACCTTGACTTTCATGAGAGGGCGATAAAATCGAGAATCTCGTATTAATTTTTCTTGTCAGCGTTGATAGAATTTCCTCGAAAGCAATGGTTTCAAGATTTCTGTGAATGATTGTATATACTTTCATTTCTTTTGTCAATTAAAAATGGATTCGTCATTAAGATCTAATGTTAAGATGGTATTGATTCGAGAAATTATTTATATGTACTAATATTTTTGAGATTGATACTTTGGATATTTAATTCATCCAATGAAACATTTTAAGTATTTTTCTTATATCTGTGGGGATCTAAAATGATAATGGGGTCAAAATGTGTATAGAAAGTTTAGGAAAGAAGTGGTATTAGGTAAATTGATGATTGATGATTTCTTGATTCTAATACCTATTGCAGAATTTTCATTATTACTAGAATTAGTAAATTTTTGAGGTATTCATGAATTTGTTATTTCAATATTTTGTTTTGAAAAATTCATCAGGCGGGGTATGAAAAAATTGAATTTTAGTACTTTTCACCATATCAAATCTACCAGAAATAATTCCACAGTGACATTACTTGACGAGAACCAGGGCTTTAGGTCTATCAGATCAAGAGTTGATGTTATATTTATCCTACGACATATTTTCTGAAAATATGTAGAACACAACAGAGCATCTGATTTATGTCTTCTGATCCTGACAATATTTTTGAACAGCATCAAATTTTAAAATGTAATTAATCTACTGTATGACAGATATTTACTGTAGTACTCCAATTAAGTGTTTGCTTGCGACTTACCGGACTAAGAACTTACTTTTTTCACATTTGCAAAAGACATTCCACTTCTAGAAGCAGCCCTGGTCCAGACAGAATGTATTAGAACTCAACGAACATCTACTAATGATATACCAGAATGAACTCAGTAAAGGAAAATCGAGCTTATACAGATAAACTGCATTAACAGAAGAATTATTGTATCTACTGTAAATTGAATCAATGGTACAAGTTTCATTTAAAAACATTCCTAAATAGGTAGGAAGAACTTTGGATACCAAATTAGGGTGGAATAAATGTGTCAAGAAATTAGAATTTAGTATGGAATACAGACAATAAAAATGGATATTTGGGAGAAATTATAAGCAAAGACTATATGTTAAGATTCTAATTCACAGCAAGGGGATTAAACCAGTTTAGTTATATGGTATTAAATTGTGAGACGGTGTCAAAAATTGCAGCATCAAAACAATGACAACATTCCAGACTTAAATAATATGTTCGATGATAAACGAGCTAATTTTTCGTTTAAATATAAGGATTCTGCTAAGAAGCTTGTAATCTGGCCCGTTCAAGAATGTAAATTCATTATGATGTATATATTGCTGTATTTTTAGAAAACGGGAATTATTGCTAGTCTGTCGGTGATCTGTTTGAGAATAAGTTCTGTTTGTATCCGCTTGATATTGTTATAAATTGAAAGGTATAATTTCTTTTATGCCTATGACATTGTTATATGTTTAGAAAAATATCAGGTTTTATAATACCATTTTTATTTAGTGTTGTTAAAGTTGTAACATCATAGAATAGGAATTGTTCTGACTAAACAAAATATCTGATTGTAATGTTTATGAGACTTATTGTGTTTTTATATTTTGAACTTCCACGGTTAATGAAGAGGGAATCTTTGCAGAAAAGAGCACTATCGGAATGCCTGTAACAGAACATTTTGATGGTGCATTAAAGTAAAATTAACAGTATCGACCGAAAAAACAATATACATTCTAGTTAAAAGGCAACTCGCAAGAGACCCTTCACTTAAAACTAAATATCAAGAGAGCGAAGACATCGAAATATCTGGGAATCAATATGGATGAATCCGGACTATTCAGCTACCACATCACAAATGTCTGTGAGAAAGCGACAATGGTGATGCATATACGCTCTAGCCTTACACAGAGAGAATATAAATTGCGATTTCGCCTCAATAGGATCCACTTAAACACAATATTGGCGTCGGTAGCTAGATATGGTGTTAGCGTGTGGGCCCATAGATTCAAAATCCGCAAAAATAAATAAAAACTGGATACGGCCCAAAGAGGGATCTTAGTCAGAATGATAGGACCATTTGGCTCCATCCCAAACCATGCATAAGAAATACTGGTAGGTGTGATGCCACCCAGCTTGGAAGTTAGGCGGAGAGCTGCGCTTTATTAGAAGAGATAACCAGAATCCGACACAAAAACAACAGTATAAGAGCAAGAGGGAATACTCCCAAAAATAAGCATAAGCCAATTCATGAAAGGGAGATGGCAAATAGAATAGGAAACTAGCGAAACTGGAGGAATAATTTACCAGTTTGTGCCAAACATTGAGGCAAGATTGGGACAAGAGTATTTAAACTCAATACAGGGACTCATACACTATCTCACTGGTCACGGGCCGTATCCGACGTACCTTAAAAGATTCGACTTGAAAGACAGATGTGATTGTGCAGAAGAGTGCATGTTTTGATGGTATGCCAACAATACCTGGACCCAGAAAATCTCAGACCAGACCTCAAAAATAAAACAATGAGGAAAATTATTAATACCGCAGAATTGTTTGATAGGTTGAACATACTGGCAGCAAAAGTTTTATCAAAACAATTATAATAACAATGTAGAATCTGGAGTAGACCATGTGGGATAAATTTTGGACTGAAGGTCAGAGGCTCACCGGATTTGCCAGGGACATCTAATTAGTTAAACATATGTAATTAAGATTGGTTAAGTCGTACTAACAAAAGCATGTAGAATTAGGATCTTACTTATAAACTAACATTAGATTGAGGTTGCATTTTAAATATAAGGTTTGCATGTCAAATATTGAGTTGTATGTTAATTAAGCACTCGTAAAGTAGATTTAGACAATAACAGAAAAACCATTAGTTAATAATAAATATTAGAGAAACAGGCATGGAAAGAATGGTAGTTTACACTACATAATAGATTAGGAACTGATGTAGTAGATAAGGAGTAGCAGTAATTAACGCATGTTGTAGAAAGTGGAGATAGTAAAAATAATAGAAACTAACGCGGGATTTTATTCGTGAAATGAGCTGATTTAGAAATTAAGTGTCAGCCTAATTGTAAAACTACTAACCGTTTGATATGTCCAGTATATCATCTTGGGGCATATTCCGCAAGATTTGTCACATATCCCTCCGAGGTTCCAGAAGGATACTATCGCATTGTTCATTGTGTTTTCCAGATACGATTTTTAGGTCAATACAGGATAACACCTAAATAATTGAACCCTTCCTTAAACTGGAGTGGTACTCCAGATACTATTAAGGGTAACAGTAGTTTATCTAGTTTCCTTCTTAGTGTGCATGGAACGATAACAGTTTTGCTATGGTTCACAGACATCGGTTCCCTGTCGCACCATCTGCTTATAGTGTTTAGGGCTTATTGAAGGATGTTGGGAATGACTTTCTCATACTTCTCTCTAACTAGGACTGCTTGGTCATCCGCATATCATTCACCGAATCGTCCAGACAAGGGGTGAGAGTACACCTTCTTAGGGACGTCCTCTAGTAGGGCTAAATCTGACTGTATCTCCTTGCAGTGGTGCTGAACTGTTGGAGTGGGTCAACATGTTTAAAAAATTTATGATTTTCTTATCATTTGGTGTAATTATTTAGAAACAGTTTAATTTATAATATCACGAATAGATTTCACAAAGTAAAGGTTGAAACAGTAAATTTAACATCACATATGAAGATTGGAGGGTCCAAACCTTATTAGTAAATACAGGATTTTGTACAGAAGGAGAGTATGATGCTGGGGCTGTTATATAAACGAAAGAATAAACTACTCGAAAAGAAATACTGAAGAGAGTGTTAAATCGACTTTGGTGGCGTGTATCCCCTTTAGATAAAACGGGTAACAAAAAGTTAACAAATAACTAGACGATTTAGTGTTATCCCTTCAGCTTCAAGATTTTTTAAATCGATAATAATAGAAAAAATAGAACAGCATATGGATGAGTTTAGTTAGGAACAATGGGGATTCCGTGAGAATAGATCATGTTTCGACAATATTCTCATTTTAGTACTATCCACTGCTGAAATTTATCTCTTGTATCGTCTTGCTTCTACCACGGAAAAAAAAACTTCAAAAATGTAGTATCAAGTATTAACTTCATATTAATTGAAGAAATATCTTATTTTCCTATGTATAGAGTAAATAATTTATTTTACATTGTTTCGAATGTTCACAATCTCTTCTTGCAAAAAAAATAATAAAAGAAAAATCGTTCACAATGTATAGGGCCTTGAACTTTTGGAATATACTGTAAAGTTGAATTCGTTTCCTTAAATCCCTTGAACTATTGTACTAGGATCATTTTTACGAATTTAATATGTGTCCTATATGAAGGGAGTTCTCAACAAAACATTTTACCTAGAATTCTATTTTCCATTATTTCGTTTGCTATTTTATTTTAAACTCAATCAAAAACTAATAACAAAGAGCAGGAGGAGTGTATTTGAGTTGCTGAACTGCAGGAAACGTTGCCTGCTGCGACTAAAATTGCAAACGAACAATGACAAGGAATATTTCAATGAGATTTTCTGGGGTTCATTAAAGTGTGGGAAAATGGTCTTGTCAAGTGCAGCCGCTTCACTTTAACTTTAGACAAAGGTGAATTGGTCATTAGTTTGGAAACAGCAATTATACAACTTGTTATTGTTTATTTATAATAGAAAACAGAGTAAACGTAAAAAAAAGAGTAAAACCACTAATCGTTTATCTACGATAAATTAAAAAATTAATTTTCAAACAGCTTTAATTATAAAATAAACGGTTTTAAAGATTAAAACTAACTTTTCCGCATCTGTGGCCCTGAATAATATTCTATCATAAAATTGTTACTTGTATCACTTGATATCAAATCCTTGATATCAATAGGAACTCCACTAATTTTAAGGTTCTGCAAATGAATATACGTAGCATTTATAAAAACTTTGATGGATTTTTAGCGATGTTACAAACTTTTAATACTGATATTGACTGTATAATTCTAAGCGAAACAAGAGAGGTAATCGACCAGAGCATTTTTTGCATAAGTGGATACAATATGATATATAACGAAAGCCGTTATAACCAGAATTATGGGATAGTTGCATATATTAAATCGTGTTTTAATTTTAGTTATGAAACAAAACAGATTTCTAATGAGCTGAAGGCGCTTCAAATCAACCTTGGTGTAAACATGGGGAACACACTTCTCATTACAGCCTTATACCGATCACCAAACTCCAGCCTTCAAGAGTTTACTAAAAACCTTTTTACATTTTTTGAGAACCTTCATAATAACACTGATATATCTCTGTTTTTGGGAGACATCAATATTAACCTGTGTAATTCGGATGACAGGGATACAATTGAATATCTGAACACACTAAATGAGTTTGGGTACGTATCGACAATAAACGCACCTACAAGAGTACAAGGCAGGAGTGAAACCTGTCTAGACCATATTTTTATTAAATCCAAAGATCCTAATTTGAACGAAAATATCCTACCCATTATATTGAAAACCACAGTTACTGACCATTACACTACTCTCCTCCAAGTTGTAATTTCGGAGAAAAATAAGGTACAAGAACACAATAACAAAATAATAAAGTGTATAAATGTCAACAAAATGCACAATATGTTCAGCAATATCTCCTGGAGCGACGTCTATACTGCACCCACTCCAGACTCTGCAACCGAAAAATTTATCAATATAACCACAAATACGTTGGAAACATGCACAGAGGTACGTCAGATTCGTAGGAAAAACAACAAAATAGCTCCCTGGGTTACGAATGGATTACTAAATTCTATTAATAAAAAAAATAAGATGTTTCGTCTTATGCAAAAGCAGCCACACAATGATGATCTGAAAAAAGAATACAAAACCTATCGAAACAAGTTAACTTCACTGATCCACAAAACTAAATCCAACTTCTATAACCAATTAATAGAAAAAAATCAAAACAATTCAAAAACTTTGTGGGATGTTATTCAACAAATATCAAGGACAAAAAAACAAAATTACGTCATAGATAAAATTAAACATCCTACAGAAAACAAAATTTTGACTGACAAAACAGAGATTGCGAATGCATTTAATGGAACCTTTGTTGAAATGGGTAGAACTCTTGCTGGTCGGATAAAAAACAACAGAAATTACAAAATAAAAAGATCACCTATGCTTAATTCATTTGTGTTCGAACCAATTAACACCATGGAGACTAAAAATATAATTTTAGAATTAAAAAATAACAAGGCAGTAGGTTATGATGACATGAAGGCGGAAACCATAAAACAAATATCAGAGTATATTCTGGAACCCTTGACTTATTTGTTGAATAGATGTGTGGAGGAAGGTGTTTACCCTGCTAAGTTTAAGAAATCAATTATTATACCACTGTTTAAAAAAGGGGATACATCTGTAATCACCAACTATCGTCCGATCTCTCTAGTTACCCATCTATCGAAAGTATTCGAAAAGATCATTAAGGGGAGGGTTGTTGGTTTTCTCAATAAGTACAAACTAATTTCAGATTATCAGTTTGGCTTCAGAGAGAAGATTTCAACTCAGGATGCTGTTCTGTCATTGAATTCAAGGGTTGTCCAGGCTTTGAATGAGGGTAGACCGTCCTTATGTGTGTTCATAGACCTATCCAAAGCCTTCGACACTGTCAGTCATCACCTTCTTCTTCAGTCGTTGGAAGGTATAGGAATGCGAGGTGATGTATTGAGGCTATTCGAAAGTTATTTAACAGGAAGATGCCAGGCGGTGAGAATCGGTGATGTACTCGGCGGTGAGAGGGTGATGGATTGTGGAGTACCTCAGGGTTCCGTGCTGGGACCAACATTGTTTAATATATACGTGAATGGACTTTTCTCATTGAGTAACAACGGAAATATAATTGGATTTGCAGATGATACAGCCATCTTCTATAAAGCAGATGACTGGGACTCATTGAGGGATATGGTTGAGAGGGAGTTTTCTACAATAAAATGTTGGTTGGGTAAAAGATTATTAACGGTTAATATAGATAAAACACATTATATACCATTTTGTTGTAACTCAGCTGGATTGCCTCCATTTGATCACTTGGTAGTCAGGAATGAAGCACCCTTCCACATCCTCCCCGAAAAAAAAATTAAATATTTAGGAATAATAATTGATATGCATATGAAATGGGATTTACATATAAAGTATACTGTCAACAAATTGAGAACTATTTTATATAAATTCAGGAAACTCAAAGAAATCCTGCCACTGAAGCACTTGAAAACTCTATATTATTCACTAGTAGAAAGTCATATTCGTTACGGAATAGCGGTGTGGGGGGGAACTTTGAATACTCACATACATTCTATCGAAGTTATGCAAAGGCGCTTCCTTAAATTAATATTTTCTAGAAGCAGCAGATGTTCTTCTGACATTCTGTACACTGAAGCTCAAATTCTAGATATAAGACAGTTGTATTTTCTATGCACAAGTATCGAATATCATGCAAATAAGCATACAGCTTTACTTCCCTTACATCAATACAACACTCGGCAAAAAGATCATTACGTTACCCCCCTGATGGTTAAGGTAGCTGCTCAGAGATCATACTCTTTCTTTGCTCCAAAACTGTATAATATTATTCCTGAAGCAATAAAATCAATAAAAAACAAGAACCACTTTAAAAAAGAACTGAAAAAACACATACTTCAAAGTATGAGAATTGAACTTCAGCGAATATTCCATTAGGTAATATGGAAACTCAAGATAATAAAAAAATTACGTACCTTTGCTAAATCGTCGGCCTGGTGTTTTTGAAATTACTTATGTCGAATTGTTCTGGTTTTCCTATTTCCTATTTTAGTGTTTATCTGTTTGATAGCGAGGTGCATATGTGTTTATTGTTGTTTTCTCGTGTAACTAGTAACTTTTACTTTTTAGCCTTCCGTGTGTGTGCATGTGTATTTTTGTAGGTATATGTGTATTTTTGCTCGTCTATTTGTATTAAGACTGTATTTTACATTATACATTGAGATAGGTCTATCATTAATTGAAACTTTTTAATATTCTTTGTGATACATTGTTTTATTTAATTAGTTCTCGAAACAAGTGTTTTACGCTTATCGAGTATTTTTTTTATTCACAGCTGAACTTTATATTTTTTACTTTGTATTTGTCTTATGCTAATGTGAATAAATATTATTATTATTATTATTATTATTATACACTTCGGGGGTTGTATCGTGCTAACAAACCGAAATTTCTCCAAAAATATCCAAAAATTTAGTATATCTGGATTTATAGGACCCACTGTACTCGCTCTAGTCAGCTGAAAATCAGTAGGGTACATATGTGAAACACCTCGAACAATATTCAGTCATAAAATTGATTATTCGTATACTCTCTGGAGGCTGTATCGTGCTAACAAACTGAAAATTCTCCAAAAATTACAAAAATTTGGTACTTCAAGTACCCTAGCAGCCGTTGTACTGGCTTTAGTGAGGAATGTCAATAGGGTTCATCTTTGAGATACTCTGAATAATATTCAATCATAAAATTGGTTAGTTGTATATACTCCGGAGGCTGTATCGTGCTAACAAACTGAAACTTGTCCAAAAATGACAAAAATATCGTATAAAGTACTGTAGCACCTGTTGTATTGGCTCTGATGAGCTGAAAATCAATAGGGTTAATTATTGAGATGTCCTGAATAATATTCAATCATAAAATTGGTGACTTGTTGAACTCCGGAGGCTGTATCGTGTTAACAAATGAAATTTCTCAAAAAATGACAAAATGTCGTACTTCAAGTACCATAGCACCCGTTGTACTGGCTCTGGTGAAGTGAAAATCAATAGGGTTCATCTGTAATATGTCCTTAACAATATTCAATCATAAAATTACTGACTTATTGCACTCCGGAGGCTGTATCGTGCTAACAAGACATGTAAGGAAAAGTGGCCGACGACAACGACGACGACATACACACAGGATTTTTTTTCTAAAAACCGTTTTTTCGTGTTGTTGATGGAAAACGTAAAAATAACTCCAAAAAAATTTCAAAATTCCAACTTTTTTTGGGGTAAACCAATACTTTTCTCGCATATAGAAAGGTTGGGCGGAAAAGTAAAAATCGTTACTTGTATTATCCTGAAATCTATTTTGTGGTATTCAAAAAGAGCTTCTAACATTCAGAAAATAATTGTATCGTCCTTGTAGAATACGATTTCCAATATTTACCGCAAAATACAATTGAAATCATACAAGGTCTCTTAGTTATCATCCAAAACTATCATAATTTGCTTCAAATGATTTATTAACTGAATTGGCTCTGTTCTTTTTCAGGCATGAGTCCGTTGATAGCCATCTATTTCTTAGAAATTTTGGTTAACGCTTCATGTTTCTGAACCGTGTATTTGGGTGGATTACTAATATTTTATAATTCTTTATGAAAATTATCTAACAAATAGTATTTTCCATAATTTTCTTTGCCTGTTCCTCTATCTTATCTTGCCATCTCTTTTTCCATTCTCTCCTTTTCCTTGGCCAAAATTAATTTTTCTGAGTAAATCTTCTAGTATTGTGCACCAAATTTCCTCATGTAGTGAATCCTGCTCATTCAAGGCACTCTGTTTTTATTTGTTTCATAATAGTTTTCGGATTGAAATTACGTTCTATTTATTAACCAATTTTGAGCCTCCATTCTCATGTAAGTATTCGTCAGGTAAGGTTCTAATATCGTTCCCTATCGGTCATTATTCCCTCTGTAATTATTGCTATTATTCTACATTTTTGTTGATTGTTTTACTTTTTATTTCATATTGATCTTATTTCTCTGCTATAGAGTCTCCGACTACAGTAAGATACAAATACTTTTTCTTGGACATCTTTTGTCTTTCACGGCAATAAATCTAAACTTGTTTTCTGAGCTTCTTCAAGTATTTCTTTAGAAATTAACTGGTTCTCACAAACATCTGCTATATTTTGTAAAATGATTGTCTACAAGTGGAGTCAGTAAATAGTCGAAAATTTAACCTATCGATTTTGAGCATTGATCTTATGTGTCCCATGCACCTTCTATTGCTTTCTTTAATTCATTCCGTGATCGGTTAACTGTATGCTTTTTGAACACCAAATAAGTTACTTTATATCATTGTTGAGCCAGTGAGCCACTGTGTACTATTCTTAAGGTGTGTATAAAGTGACATTCGCACCTATGGAAACTTGATATTCTCCAATATTTAGAAATATCAATTGCTAATGGACTGCCCTAAGGAATCAAAATGATTCATCGGAAAAACATCTAGGATTTGTTTGTATCGAATCATAACTCAGGTAGACGATTTGTTCTCATTATCCAACTATATCTGACAAGAAAAGTCCATAACTGGAAAATTAACTGAACGATTGTTAAAAAAAATCTTTAAACTCTCTATACAGAAGCCTCTTAATGTTGCTTCTTCTTTTATTCCATACCGTTCTTTCGATATATCTTTACTCGCCTCTTTGTATCGTCCACAGAGTGGATTTTATTGTCCCTTTTAAACCTACATTAGCAACTCTCTGTAACGACATTCTCCTTCTTGACGCGCCGTCTCTATCCCAGAGGTTGGCGATTATATTGGCGATTCTGATATTCTTGACTGCTGCCTTGCAAGAGCAGTTAAACCACTCCCTTAAGCTTCGTGCTCAGGAAAGTCTTCGTCGGTCCACGGAGGTTCTCGTGAATGATGTGATGTAGAAGTTCACACTTGGGTCCTCTCAAAATATGCACGAAGTATTCTAGATTGCGTTTTCTCACTATTGGAACGATCTGTGGTTCTTTTCCCATCACTCTAAGAACTTCAACATGTGTAACATGATTTGTCCAAGATATTTTATCTCACAGGCTTTGATTAGGGTCCAGGCCACCGAACAGGAAAGTCGACAGTCGATCAAGTAATTACGCTAAAGATGATGCAAAATAACAGTTACGAACAGAACCCAAGTCTTCATCTGCTTTATACAGATTTCAAACAGGCGTATGACTCCATCTGCCGACAGAAATTGAAAAAGCTCTAATAAAGTTGAAGATACCGAACAAGCTGATACAACTAGTGATGGTGACACTTGCGGAGACAAATAATAAGGTTTTAATTGAGGGACAAATTGTCTTGAACCTCGCAGAGGTTTGAGACAAGGAGACAAACTTTCCACGAACTTTTTCAATTTAATCTTGGAGATTATAATGACAGAAAGTAAGATACAAACCAATGGATTCATCTACCACTACAAAGAGCAATGTATAGCATTCGCAGATGACTTGGCATTCCTAGCAAGAATAAGGAATGGATACGAAAACACATTCCAAAGATTCGAAGAAGTGGCGAAGATATACGGCTCACGAATAAACGAAGAGAGGACAAAATACATCAAAATGAAGATAAATTCCAAACACGAGAACATGACTAAATTCAAAACAAAAGATAAAGAATTTTATTTCGAGATGGTAGACCAAATAGAACATCTGGATGTAATCCTAACAAACCGAAGAAAAAGAAATCGAGAATAGGATTCTCAAGGGAAATAAAGCAATATGAACATTATCAAGAATAATGAATGATAAAAATATAACAAGAAACACAAAAATAAGAATGTGCGAAACAGTTTTACAAGCAGTGGCGTTATATGCAAGTGAAAATTGGAGAATGACTAAACAAGAAGAAACCAAAACTGAAATATGGTAAAGAGAAGTATTTAGAAAGATCTTTGGAGGTACCAAAATGCCAGATAATACATGGAGAATAAGGACAAATAAAGAGGGGATGGAGATATATGCAAAACCAAAAAGTTCCCAGAAAATCAGAGCACAAAGAGTTTAGAAGACAAGGATATATTTTAAGAATGAAAGAGCAAAGAGTCGGAGGAGAAGGTAGTAGAAAAAGAAGACGACGGCCCAAGGAGAAATGGTTACAAGAAGCAAGAAAATATGTAGAAGAAATAGGAATTAGAAACCTGGAGGAAAAAGCAAGAAACCGAAGGAAATAAAAGAAAATAGTCAAGAAAATTTAAACAAAGGGTCTGTAAAGACCATAAGCCAAGGGCCTTCATGGCCTGTAGAGCTATATATATATATATACAAAATATGTTCATCCATATATATATATATATATATATATATATATATATATATATATACATATATATATATATATTTATATATATATATGTATATATAACCTCAAAGGCTTTGATTAGGGTCGAGGCTACCGTTCTGTCAAGTGAGACTAGAAATATGTAGCATTTCAACAGCTGAAGTGAAGGAAGTAAAAATTCTTTTCAGTTTAACAAAACTGGGTCTAGCCTTCTCAATTATTGTCTTAGTTTCTACATTGTAGTCGTTCAAGCCGTTTACACAACTTCCTAGGTAAGTATAACTGTGTACATCTTCTAGTAGGTCCGATCCAGCAAATATAAATGTGTTTTTGGATGCGTTTCCTTCGTTGTAGATTTTGTTTTCTTTGTACGACTAATTAGCTTCAATCAACGTTATCCTTTAACTTATTCACATTTTCGATCAATTCAATATATTTTGCAATGATTTTTATATTAGACAGCAGATACTTATTTATTATCTGGAGCATCTTGCAGTAACAGATTAAATTTATTCTATTACAACAATGTTCGTTTTTTTTTATTTTCAAAACCTTCTGATTTCTGTAACATTAGGTGATGAGTTTTGGATAATCTGCTATGTTGATGTTGAGCTATGTCTCAGCATAAAATGAAATGCTCAAACCAAAGATGGCTCCATGACAGTTCTTCAAAGTGAGCAATTTGAACATTCTCCGAAAAGAATGCAATATTATGTGTGACAAATTTATGAAAGTACGTAATTAATTTTCTTTGTCATTTCCGTCCTTTTTTATTCTGTTTCTTCTTTTGATGAACGTGTTTCACTCCAGTATGCAATCCTCATTATTTGTCTATTGAAATATCAAGAGAACGTCATGTTCATTTGGAAGTTTTTTTGAACAATAGTGGACTTACTTATTTAAAAGGATTTCAAAATATATCTGAACAAACTCCAACAGGGTTGATCATCTATCTCAGTCACGTGTTTCACTCAAGTATGCAATCCTCATTATTTGTCTATTGAAATATCAAGAGAACGTCATGTTCATTTGGAAGTTTTTTTGAAGAATAGTGGACTTACTTATTTAAAAGGATTTCAAAATATATCTGAACAAACTCCAACAGGGTTGATCATCTATCTCAGTCACTATTTTCCAACAAATTATCCATTCACGTCCCTATAATAATATGATTTCGTTAGATTAGATAATTTATCCTTAAATTTTAGTGACTTTGTTAGAATTTGTTATCGAAAGGCCGAATAAACAAGATAAAAATGAAAAAATTCTTAAATTTTCCTTTGAATTCTCAGTTAAGTCAAGTAACAATGAATCCTCTCAACATATCAAATTTTTTTCCATCATAATATGATATAGCGTGAAATGCATAAATAAGGGTGACAATATATATGTTGAGAGTGATACCGCAAACACCTGCTACAGATGATTATTTCTCACAGGGCTGGCGCCCTAAGAGAAAGCTTATACTCTTGGAATTTTAGGGCGAGAAGTATTATTGTAATGCTTTCTTTGTGAAAGTATCTTTTGAGGGGCGACCGAGAAGTAGAGGTAAAAATGGTCTACATTAGTTGTTTGTAATTTATATTAGAAAGATATGGAAATATTATTTTCTTGCAGTCCAAAATAATAGGGGAAAAGTTTCTTAAAAATAACACTCAATTCACTGGAAAATATGATCAAAATTAACTTTTGTTCTATAAATCGAAAGCGAGTTTTTGAAAGGCCAGCTGGAATCCAGTTACAATAACTCACTTCTGGCTTACGCATTGGAGTGGGTTCATATTCACACTATACAAATTTCACTGAAATAGTCCGATGAGAACCATCAGTGTCAAGTAAGATCACTAATTTTCAAAATCAATAACAACTATACACAGTAGAGTTAACCAGATTCAAAAATAATTCTTCATTATAAATACTTATAACTTAAAAAATTTCAAAATTTCATCTTCCCAACTAATCCAGCGGCAACTGTGAACCTATCAACAAAACTTTGACAAATGAGTGGAACAACACATCAATACAAATCAATGAACTTACAATACTTACTAAGGATGTATCGTTTTTATTTTCCATATATTTCGCCCTGCGAAATCGAATAATTTCTATCCCAGTGCGGCCCTGGCGTAACAATGTTTTCTTCGAACTGTTGGATCGTTTCACATGACCAATAAACATAAAAAAAATTAGGAACAATATATCTCTGGACGCCGAAAAGGCTTGTTACGCCTCAATCTTGATTTCCAATCCAACTAAGTGACAATTGAATGTACAAAAGTTTTAATATCGCGTCTAAAAAAAGGTGCGATGTGCAAACAATAGTTTTTAATATCGCTTTCGGAAAAAAGGGTACTTTTCACGAAATTCTGGGTAGTCAGCGTAATTTGGGCATTTGTGGTCTCGATTCGTTTTTATATGGTTCGTTATATGGCATCTTTTACTGCTATTTCTCGGAAAGAATTTCAAAAAAAAGGGTGTCTATCCCCAAAAATCTCGTCACGAGAGGCAATCTTCGAAGAATACTTGAGCGAATCAGTTGTGATTTTCTTAGGGTTTCAACGCTAGTTATCGTGTCGTTCACCCCGCTATCGGTGATTGGATTAATAAAGTAGAAATAGAAATTGATAGAAACATTATCAGTAATTAATTTCGATAAGGTTGTGAATAGAGCGCCTACTTGTATTGGTGATATACTCATGAAGTTTCAAAGTTAGCACCTTTACAGAAGATTCAGATTTAATTTGTTGGGGTATAGCATTATATAGCTTAGGTCCTAGAAACATAAAGCTTCTTTGTCCAGCTGTTTTTTTCATTGTTGTATTCAGGTGAGTATGTTTATTTCTTGTCATATAATTGTGAGTTTGAATTTGTAGATTTGATTTAAGTTTATGTTGTCTTAATACCGCTTTTTTTAAGTATAATTGTCTAACGTCTAATATTTTCGTTTCAGTATATAGAAGTTCACTGCTATATCTTCTTGTTTTTCCAAGAAGGATTTTGAGGAATCTTTTTTGCGAAACCTCGAGAATATTATAGTAAGTCTTCGCCATTCCACCCCAGCTGACCAAACCGTAAATTAGGTGAGATTCAATCAAACTTTTATAAACTATTAGTTTTTGTTTATATTGTAGGTGATATGAGATATGTTTGAATTTATATAATACACACCTCAATTTTTGAACTAGATAATTAATATGGTTACCCCATCTAAGATGTGGGTCTATCATAATTCCTAAATATTTTATTTGTTTTGCAGGTTGAATATTGATATTTTTTTGTACATTGATGGCGTAGTTCGGAAGATCCGGTTCTAAGGATGCAAAAGGCAGGTAAACAGTTTTTTTATAATTGATTGAAAGAAGCCTATAGTCAAACCACTGTTTTATACAATATAGATCATTTTCAATTTTCAACTTTAAATCGTACCAATTTTGATCACTGTATACCAGAACTGTATCCTCTGCAAAACTTATAATTTTACTGTTGCTTTCAATCATAAATAAGTTATTCAAATATATATTAAACAAAACTGGGCCCAGAACCGTACCTTGGGGAACACCACACTGAACTGTCTGTTCTTTACTGCATTCATTGCCCACTCTTACTTTCTGAGATCGGTTTGTCAGATAACTTTTGAAAAAAGCATGTGCTGTACCTCTAACTCCAATGTCCTCTAGTGTTTCCAAAAGAAGGCAGTGGTCCACGGTGTCGAAGGCCTTTACTAAGTCCAGGAAGACCGCAATTGTAGGTAAACCCTCATCAATATTTTTATATAAAATATTTGTTACTTCCAAAAGAGCATCGTTAGTGGACTTGCGCTTTTGGAAACCATATTGAGACCCTGACATTAGCTGATATTTATCTAGAAATGTATTAAGCCGTGCATTAACTACTTTTTCTAGTATTTTTGATAAACAAGTTATTAATGATATTGGTCTGTAGTTTGTCATTTCATTATGGTTCTAGATCCAGAAGCAAATGCAAGCGAAGCTAAATCCTATAGGCCAATAATTTCCCTCTTACGTCTAATATCAAAACTCTTTGTAAAGCTATTTCTGAAGAGACTTAAAAATATTATATGAGGAAATATGCTCATAAAAGATCACCAAGTTGGATTCCGTGAATAACATTTGTTATTAGACCATGTGCACTGGCTCACAGACATATTATAAAAAGTCTATCAAGATAAAGAAGTATACTTCTGATCTGTTGATATACATAGTCCAGGCGTTCAATAAGATCTGGTACTAGGGGCATATAAACAAAACGAGAAAAGTTATCTCCAGATAATCTACGAAGTTATTGGAATCTTATATAACAGATCGATTTTTCATAATTAAACCAGAAAGTGAATACTCTGAACTAAAACAAATAAAAGCAGGTGTGCCAGAAAGGAGCGTGCTTGGCCCAGTTCTATATCTACTATATCCATATAACATACAAGATATGAATAATATAAAAATCGCCACATTTGCAGATGACACCGCTCTCCGTACAACAAGAACAAATGTGGAAAAAGGTACACTGAAGTTACAAAGACTAATGGACCAAAAAGTGGAGAATAAAGTTTAACGAATCAAAATCGGTAAACATAAATTTCACAAATAAAACGAACAATAAAAATTGCAGTTAAGGGAATGGAGGTACGATGTGGAAACATAGCAAAATATCTAGGAATTACTGTAGATGCTAAGGTGAGATGGAAAGAGCATCTGTATCTGTATCTGTAAGAAATTAAAGGGTGGCTTTAGAACCAATAACGCTCCATCAACTCTCGACCTCGTCTTTACAAATGATGACCAGAGAATATCATCTCTGAAAGTATGTTCTCCACTAGGGAAATCCAATAACGCTGTTTTAACTACAAAAAGTGGATCTACCTCTTCCCGGAAAAGAACTTAACTATTCAATACTTTAGCCAATTGACTATGCCAAAGTCAATCATTCTCTTTCTCAATTGTGTATCAGTATGGAATATGGAACAAATTTTACCCTATCACAACACAATATTTCGAAGAGAGAACTACCGAGCAAAGAGTAGACTGTAACAAACTAAAACCCTGGATTAACTGGGAACTTCTGCAGATGCTGAAACACAAATGGAACTTGCGGAAGACATATAAACGCTCTTCTACCCACTAAACAAGAAACATAACAAGTCTTTTTTGTGATGTTATTTTTAGAGACTTTAGATGTTTATTTAAAACGTTAATAAGATATCTCCTAGATGTCTCAATTTTATAACCAACTCTATTAACATCCATGTCATGTAAATAAAACATATTTTTGATGTACACAATAATACTTGAATTCGCAGTTACATACAAATCCTATGAACTTCTTTTTAGCAACTTCCTATAGGAAACATTCATACGATGTTAATTTGTATACTTCTCACTAATATCACATACAGAACGTTACTGTAATATTACATATTAATATGTTTCTAAGATGATCACATGTTGCAGTTACTTTCACATCTTTCGAAATAATTTTTAGTAAGTTCGTGTGATTACTTCTTTACGATGTTAGTTCATAAAACTCTCAGTAATGTCTCATATTAAACATCACGGTAACATAAAAAAGAAGAAAACAGAAGAAGAACTGATGAACGAACATTATCTGTGGAAACAAATGACAAGCATGAAATGGCGGATGGTTTTCAGTTTTGTGTTATATTTCATTTGCGGGAAGCACATTTGTTGCAAGTACTTGAATAAAGTGGTCTTCGTTTTCGTTAGTTCCTACTTAGCTTCAGTTTCTATGATTAGTTATAATTCTTGTTATAATGGACGAACAACAGCTGTTATCGGTAAGTACCTATTCCAAAATCACGATTATTAAAACTTAATACTCATTCAAGACTTTAATCGGCTATTGTACATTGAAATTCCAAGTGGCGGAATTGTACACTAACATTATATAATAGAGTTTACAAAATAACGGTTTTTTAGATTTTTAAAATATTTTAGTTAGTAAGTATATTTTATAAACGATTCAAATTATTTTAAATCATAGATATGCATTATACCATATAAAAAACTTAATATTGCAATAGGGTAGATAGTATTATTAATAATAAAACATGCTCATATGTTGGCAGAGAGTTGAATCTAGAAGAAAATATTTTCAATGTGCAAGATGTTTCAGAAGCTACTTACGTAAATAAAATAAAAAACAAATAGTTGGTAATTATGTAAAGAAAGGGGAATAACTATTTCAGATAGTCTGATACAGATATTGTATTAAACAGTTCAAAAAAATTGAATCGAGTATTTCTAGTTCTAGTTTTTGTAGTAGCAGTCATAGCCATCAATATAGTATTACAGGTTTAGAAAATTTTAACATAATTACTAACAATTCTTGTGAACAATTGGAGATTGTTTAAGACTTTGAAAACAGAAATTTATGTTGAAAAGCTCATTTCCATTTGAAAATACACTGAATACTCCAGTCAACAAACAGAATTAAATTATTTATTATTGTAGAAACACATCTATTGGATACTCAATTGGATAATATTAATTATAAACTCATTTAACTTGATAATGTGTTCATATCTCTTCTTCATAAGTAGATTTTTTGTATACCGTGTATTAATAATGCTCAGTTTTCATGTTACAATTCCACGATGTTATTATACAATATGTTCCAGGATGAAAATAAGATGAGAATAGTATATTATTTTATACAGGAACGAAGTATGAATTTTCATGGCACATTTGAATTTACCTGCAAATGGAGTGAGGCATGTAATAGAAGGTAAATCATGAAAAGTTACTTCTCGAAATAAAATATGTTGTTATTCCTTTGAAGAGCACCGCATGTACCTTGTGGAAAATGGGTCCCAGTCAATTGGCTGAAAATCAAGTTTGATGTAGTTTATGATGATCGGCCAAAGGTCTCCATGGGCACAATTTGAGCTAAAGTAATTGTTTTATTACCTGCTGTTCAGAACACCTTTAAATGTTTCACAGATAATTATTTTGAAGTGTACGTTATGGAATGGTTGAGGCACTCGAAACAGCGACTTTTACGTGAGAAAAAGTAATCGTAAGTAAACGATAGAATTTTCTTTAATCAGATTGGATTTCTGTTGATTTAACGTAATGTTTCATAAAATCTTTATGGTGTAAAATGTTCATTAGTTTTAATATCATTAAAAAACTATTCTAATAAATTTTCTGTAAACTAGCTGTAATATATGTGTATCCGTTAAACTTTATTAATTCAGTTTCAAAGTATGTTGCATTATGGCAACTACAGATTAATATACCCTTTTTTGTTCTTTGCTTTCACTGAATGCGTTCAATAGTTTCCACACTTGTTATGTGATATGCTTACACAATTTTTTTTAGGTTGGATTCCTGGACAAGATATTTTTCTTTTTAATTTTGTACCTGTTTTTTCAAATTTACTGTACTGTTCATTAAAAGTGAATAAACGTTTTAAATCCTTTATTGCTTTTTTTGCTATTTTATTTTAAATGTACAGGGTGAACAACTAAGAACGACTGTAGGCCACATCTCAGAAAAGAATCATGGTACAACTTTCAAAAAAATTACCTTTAGGTGAGTGATACTGAAAAATTGCTGGAAAATATTTTGCAGTCTCTAAAATATCCGCTAGGGGTGGAATGAACACTCGAAAACATAATACTTCAAAAAAACATATTTAAGGTGTCCTAAAAATACAATTATTGAAATCTTGATGAGATTATTAATAAATATAATTAAGGAGATTTTTTGCCATTATTCTTCAAATAATGGGTGAGGAAGGTTCAAACTTATGAACAAATGTATAACTTTTTCGTTTTTTAACCGATATTAATGATTTTAGCTGCATTTAAAAGAGTTTTTCTGTTTAATAAGATGGATAACAAAATTAGATAATTTTGTATTCACTCGGAAATTTCAAATGTAAATTGAAGCATTTTTTAAATTTTTATATCTGATAACGTAAATCCCTTTTCATCAGAATTTAAAAAATGTCTCATTACATTTGAAATTTCCGAGCAAATGGGAAAATTGTCGACTTTTTCACATAGCGTTGACAAAATTGCCCAATTTTGTTATTTTTGTTAAGCATATATCTTATTAAAGAGGAAAAACTCTTAAATGACGCCAAAAACATGGATATCGATTTAAAAACAAAAAAGTGTTACCACATTTGTTTTTTAGGTTGAACCTTCTCCCACCCTTTATTTGAAGAATGGGGACAAAAAATCCCCTGTCTACATTTTTTCATAATCTCATCAATATATCAAAAATTGTACTTCTAGGATACCTTTGGTATGTCTTTTTTGGAGATAATCACAGTATTATGTTTTTAATTGTTCATTCCACCCCGCAGCAGATATTTTAGGAGCTCAAAAATATTTTCCAGCGATTTTTCAGGGTCATTTTCCTGAAGGTATTTTTTTAAAGTTGTACCATGATTATTTTTTGAAATATGGCAGACAGCCGGCGTTCTTAGTTGTTCACCCTGTATTTGCTGATTAGGCACAGAAACATCTATATGATGTCATCTCTATTGTTTGAGGTATGTTATTTAGAGGTTTAAGTAATGTCCATACAACATCTAAGATAATACACTGTATTGTTTTTGATATGTCTCATTTTGATCATTGATAAGATGTTATTTTTTAGACATAGCATTAACATTGTCGAGAAGTTAAAAGGCATTTCAGAATGTAACAGAAATGTTGTTTTTAGTTCTTTATAAAGACTTCCTTTCGGGGAAGTTCTAGTAACATCACAGTAATGTAAAAAGGCAGCGTTTTAACATTGCTGAGAAGTTAAGTGGAAACATCACAAAAGTTAACAGCCACAAGCTGGGCATAAGCGGTTGTATAGATGTGCATGTGATGAAAACAAGAGGAAAAAAAGGAAGAACATTATCACAATGTGATGTTGAATTAACATAACTGTAATATTTATTTGCATAGTGGGTAATATCTCTGACTTCCAAACTCACAGATAATTCTCTAACAGATTGAAGCAGCAATTATCTATCTCTAGACAAAATTATGAAGGAAACATTGTCAACATCAAAAATGTGCTCTGATTACGAAGCAGGTGAAATTCTTGCCCTTTCTTTCGCTAAAGTTTTCACAAATGATTTACCCGTTGATACACTACGAGCCTTGCTAGGACCTCGTATCAAAGCATCACTACACAATATCATCCTTTCTCACAACCAAATTCTAGATCACCTGTTTCATATTAAAACCGATTCCATCCCAGGTCTAGATGGAGTGACTGTGTTATTCCTTAAAAAATATGCGCACACATTATCATATCCTCTGATCAAAATAACGAATTCCTCTTTTTCGGAAGGCTGTATTCCGCCCATCTGGAAATTAGGATCGTCGCACCGATTTTAAAAAAACGCAATAAATTGTATCCTAACAATTACCGTCACATAAGCTTCTTACCTATTGTCTCCAAAGTAATGGAGTCATCCATAGTTGCCAACCGAATAGTTGACTTTTTGTTGCAGGAAAATGTAATTCCAAACTTCCGACACGGTTTCATGAGAGCCGATCAACTCTGACCAATTTACTACGCTGTACAACGATTGATCCAAAGAACTCGATGACAGACATCCTATAGACATAATTCACCTTAACTTGGTACTCTTATCGGATGGTTTTCAGTGTTTCTAACAAACCGGTTCTTCAAAGTCAGAGTTAGACAGGAATTCTCCGAAGAAGAACCCGTTACTAGTGGTATTCCACAAGGTTCTGTTTTTGGATCGTCCAGCGATCTTCGATACTGTCTGTCAAGCTCAATTTCTGCTTACGGTGACGATATAAAACTTTACGGAAATCCTAACATCAGTTATCTAAGTTGGCAGAATGATCTGTATAAAATACAAAAATGGTGTTTCAACTGGTTGAGGCCCCTAAATATTGATAAGTGTGTCGTGTTACACGTCAGAAATAATAACCCGCAAACTCCGTATTTCAACAGGAGACAGATATTAAGCACGGTCTCATCACATACCGATCTTGGTTTATTAGTAAACTTGAACGTTACGTGGAATGAAAGTGAACGCGCGAACTCTAAATTGTTCCTGATATGAGAAACTTTCTCCAAAGCTTCTTTCGATACTGCAAATTTAACAAGTGCTATGTCCGAGCTTTACTTGAATACGCCGGTCCTTCGTGGATCCAGTTTTAGTTCGTGATCGCTAAATGGTGGGAAAAGTGCAAAATCGCAGAATTATGTTGTCTTTTGACCGTGTTAGAGAAATTAGTCATGACAAATCTTACGACATTCGAAGAAAGACGTCTCTCTCGTTCGGAATTTTGAAATTCAACTTCGCTTGCGGCTTTCTCTCTCAGTTTGGACGACCATCTCCATTGGCACTCTCTAAAGCTGAAGAAAGAGCTTTTTAGAATACGCAAAATGTTAAACTTTGTGTGTAACAGAATCTTTGATATTTGGAATACTCTTCCTCACCAATTAACGGATTCAGAAAATGTTAATAACTTCAAAAACCAAATAGACTCATATTTTTTATTCATTAGTTTAGTTTTAGGCTTAGTACTAGTTTTTGTTTACTGCAGCCTCTCCATAGGCAATTATGTTCAATAACTCGTTATGAGCAAAACAGGACTTGGTCCTCTGCCCTTTCCAATAATAATAATAATTCTTTTCTTTTTTCACTATAACGTAGATGTTTCTTGGGTGATTCAGTCGAATAATTTTCAAAATTTCCCTAATTAATCAATATGTCTTTCTATGTTTTCTAAGGACACGTTGATGTTATTTTTTCCTATTCCTTTTATTTCTGGTTTTCGTGAATTTTTGATATCCATTTTATCTCTAGCCGCTAATCTGAAGGGTTTTTTATGAGAGTTACGGGAATTTTTCTTAGAAAAATAATTAATGTTGCTAAAGTTGAAGCCAATATTTCTGTATTTACGATAGCCTTTCCACCAATCTAGTATGCAACGGCAGAGAAATTAAAATAAATCATGGGATACTTGGACATTTAAAAACAAATGAATAAAGGGAAATAGATATTATGGATTTAATTTTTTTTTCTAAGAGTTATCCCAGTCAAACGGTGGGCTATTTACGTCGAGGTCACGGTGAGTCAGGTAGACATCGATGTCAACGTATACAGGCATGGCCTGATGAAGCATGGGCAGTGTCAGCGCGAATAGATGGGATCAATACGCACGGATTCAGGTGTTTTAGTCCGGAGGCAACTACAAAATATATATCTGATTTTTCTGAATAAAACTCAAAGTCTATAAGTTGTTGTTGTTTTGTACAAAGTTTATACTGGAAAAACTGCTGTTATTACGAAGAATTCTAATTAATATTTGATGATTTCCAATTAAGTAGTTGTGCTTCATTATTAGAATAGTATTAAGTTATACTTATAACCAAAATTCCAAATTAGAAAGTGAAAATTAACGTGATGGTTTGTTTCATTTCATATTTGTTATTAGTTCCTATAATGCTTCTCTACTAAATATTTTTTAATGATTATTACCCGCATGTATTAAAAACCAATCAATTGTCAAAAAAATTCAACCAATGACCAATGAGCTTTCTTGATACAACGGCTTCTAGCTGGACATATCTGTGAATATTGGAAGTGATTAAACAGTCTGCATATTTTTGCAATGCACCAAGAACATTGTTTGATGTTGGTTTCAATCTCAGTTATTCAGGAAATAATCTAGCCGTATACCCCTTGACCTATAAATTTGAATCGATTAAATTGTCGAAATGTTTTTTGTATGATTTTTATTTTTGCCAAATAGTTTTATGCAGAATAAATTGATAAAAACCACTCGCAGAGGTTTTCCTTCTGAAGTCTATTCAGATAATGGTACGACTTTTGTCGGCGCGTCCAACCTTATAAACGAAATCAAAAATGATGTATTTTTAAACGGTTTTATTTAGCTCACCCCGTTTGTTTTATTCTTGGGTCAAATTTAGTAATTCAAATTTCACCCTCTTCCTGTCAACCGATTAATCTGAAATTTTGTATACACTTTGGATTTTGGTGACAATACAATTATGTTTATTCATTATCATTATAAATTCAAGATGGCCGCCGCTACAAAATGGCGGATAATTTATGTTTTATTAATCCCATCAATATGGGTATCAAATGAAAGGGCTCAACAAGCAGAATACAATATCCTATAAAAAATTGAAATCCAAGAAGGCGGCCGCTACAAAATGGCGGATAACGTAGGTTTTATCAATCCCATCAACATGGGTATCAAATGAAAGGGCTCAACAAGCAGAATACAATATACTATAAAAAATTTAAATCCAAGATGGCGGCCGCTCCAAAATGGCGGATAACGTAGGTTTTATCAATCCCATCAACATGGGTATCAAATGAAAGGTCTCAACAAGTAGAATACAATTTACTATGCAAAATTGAAATCTAAGATGGCCGCCGCTACCAAAGAGTTGGACTGCAATAAACCAACGGGCAAGAAACCTTGCAATAATGAAGCACTAAATGAATTAAACAGAATGCGAAATAAAAACTAAAAACCAAAAAATAAAAATAGGTAAAAAAACTTTTTAAGTTAAACGGTTTTATGTTAAACATACATTGCAATGTTTAAGATAATTGTACTAAAAACCAAAAAATGATAAAATAGATACAGTCGTGGGAATTATAAACATATGCATAGACTAGACTAAAATAAAACCGTGGGCACGTCAATTGTCGGTTGAACAACTGCCTAATTATAGTGTAACATTACAAAACAAAAATTTTAATCAACGATTGTAGACAATTGACGTGCCCCACGGTTTTATTTTAGTCTAGTCTATGCATATGTTTATAATTCCCACGACTGTATCTATTTTATTATTTTTTGGTTTTTAGTACATTTATCTTAAACATTGCAATGTATGTTTATCATAAAACCGTTTAACTTAAAAAGTTTTTTTACCTATTTTTTAAAATTGACAATCGTATATCTTGGCATTTCATACCACCACGATCTTCACATCTTGGAGGGTTGTGGGATAGTTCCGTAAGACTCACAAAATATCATTTAATGCGGATCTCACAGAACGCTCTTTTAACTTACGAGAATTTTTCTTCTTTATTGGTTCAGATTGAATCTGTAGTAAATTCGCGGCCTCTGATTCCAGACGACTTGGAAGTCTTAACATTCGGACCTTTTATAGTTGGTGTACCATTAACGCCAATGCAATAAAATCCATTGAACGTTAAACGTTCATCGTTAAGCTGTCACTATAAATAATTACGAGCATTATTTGAACAGTTTTGGAGAAGTTGGTCTCGCAGTTATTTACAGACCCTACAAGAACGTCCCAAATGGAAAATTGCAAATGACAGCTACAAGGTCGGTCAATGCATTTTGTCACACGACGACTCTGCTCCTTTATCCTGGTAGCTTGGAAGAATAAAAAACTTGCATCCTCGTGCTGACGGACATATTCGAGTGGTAACAGTTAAAGTGAAAAACGGTACATTTAAACGTCAGTAAATTCAGTATTTGGCCAATTTATGACAAATCTTAATTCACTGAATTATATTATCATTAGCTCAATGGAAATTAGTTTGAAATGTTTTCTAGTTTAGTATATATTCAGATATTTTATCTTCATTATGTTGAACTCATGGAGTCAACGAACCATTCTTTTGAACATGTTTGATAATTTTAATTTTCTTGTTTTGTTGGAACAACGAAAGGGATGCCGCTATGTAGCGCTTGCTCTATAACAAATTTTATTGAAATAAAATTAACATCAAAACGTTAGTTTCCGTACGCCAACTTTCTCGATATAGAAAATTCAACATGACAGATTATCAGATTCAGAAAGAAAGGGAATAAATTAATTGGAGCGTAACCAGTTGTATGAAATAAAATACAAATTGTTTCAATAAACAATTAAAGTTAGCCTAATATATTAGTGACTATAAGACATTATCCAGAACAAGCTAAATAGCGAAATTCAAAGGAAACGAAAAGCTCTTAACATATAATTAGTAAGCATCGTAATCCTACAGATTTCCAGATTGTTTGTTGCAATTTTTTCCAATGGTATATATATTTAATCAATCTACTACTAGGAAGCTAGGAAGAATTCAAAAAATCAATAAGAACAATGGAGAATTTTAGATTTATTCTACTTCGTGAATATATGAGAGACATCTCCGCTATAAATCTACATTTGAATTACTTAATTTCCTTATCAGCCTCACCAGAAATTTCTTGTTGTACTTCTTTAATTTTCTAGGAATGTTTTTTCATCTCAAAAATCATAGGAAAAAATATTACTCGGGTTTTCAATGAGCGTATCAACAATATTTTAAAATGTGTGGTTGTGTTACTGGAAAGTTGATGAACCTTTCAACCACCATAGTGGTCTCGTGGGATTGGATATTCCAAACATGGTTTCAAAGGAGGTGAAATATTCAGAAACAAGCAACGAAAATATGCCATTGACTAATTTTATGGGATAGATGGATAGGAGATTATCTGTGCATTCAACTATCGTCCAACCAAAATCATGCTCAAAATATTAAATTCATAGGTTTTGGAATACAACCTATCACTAAATACCCATTATTCTCAACATTTTATTCAAATTTCTTCCCTTTTTCCATTTTTTTGTATATTTATTTTATTGTTACTAATCAATTTTTTGAGAAATATTTTCACTAGTAATACCACTAGAAATAACCTAATTTCCGAAAATTGTTTTGAGCTTACTAATATTTCGAAAATTATCCCGAGTTGAAGGCAAGGGATAATATTCTAAAAATAGTCGAAAGAGAAAAATATATATATTGGAAACCAACAATATTATACAAGCAAGCAACTTTGGGGGGTGTAAGGGGTGAAGGTCTAATATGCCAAACCAAACGTCAACCTCACCTACTCGTGTGATAACAATAATGTTATCCGGCGCACCCTGTTAGATAACCGACGAGGCTCTGACAACCGAATGATTGCCGGAATAAGCAATCCACCTCTAACTTGTCAACGGCTACGGGCGGAGGAACGAGTAGAGGAAAGGGCACTCTCTTGTCCTGAGGTTGAGAAATCGGCCTCAAAGGCGGATGAATTACTAACAGTAATCAACGGCACGAGAATGTAGAAGGCAATGGAAAACCACTACATTAAAGGTTCATGGAACATTCCTAGAAAAGACATTATGGCAAGCTCATATACATGTAAGGCCCCTAGTCCGCGGCAGACCTTAGATGGTCAAGGGGTGCTAAGAATCCCCGCGTTTCAAGCTAGGAACCACCCGAAAGTGGAAACGTACAGAAAAAATAATAAAAATACATTGAAGAATGGCAATACACCTCTAAAAATTGGTACATGGAATGCCAAATCACTTTATGCAGCAGGAGAAACACACAACATAACTGCAGAGATGAAAAGAATGAATGTAAACGTCCTCGGAGTTAGCGAAGTCAGGTGGCCCGAAACAGGAAAGATAAATATAGAAGATCATACAATGTATTACAGTGGGAATGATGATCCGCAACATTACAACGGAGTTGCAATTATAATAGATAACAAAAATAATAAGTCTGTCAAATCATTTGTACCACTATCAGATAGAGTCGCACTATTACAACTGAAAGCTCACCCTAGAGATATCAATATTGTCCAGGTATACGCCCCCACAACAGATAGCCCTGAAAATGACATACTCTGGTTCTATTCAGAAATCAAACAGTTGTTAAAGTTGACAAGGAAGAATGAAGTCAATATCATTATGGGAGACCTTAATGCCAAAGTAGGAGAAGGGAGAGTAGATGGTATAATTGGAAATTGGGGTTTGGGTGAAAGAAACAAACCAGGCGATCTATTGGTAGAATTCTGCCATGAAGAAAATTTTGTTGTGACAAATACGTGGTTTAAGTTGCCAAAGCGAAGGCTATACACATGGAAGTCCCCCGGAGACACTAAGACTAACATAATTAGAAATCAAATTGATTACATATTAATTGATAAACGTTACCTAAATGGGATAAGTGATGTGACAACGTACCCTGGAGCCGATGTCGGATCCGATCATAACCCTGTCGTGGGAACAATATTCATAAGACTAAAGAAGATCAAGCATCATATTCAACGAAGACCTGATTTTGAAAAACTTAAGCATCCAGAAATCTGTAAAGAAATCACTGAACAACTAAACGTAGTTATTAAAGGAACAATAACGCAACAAGAACAACCGATAGAAGAATCATGGAGTTCTCTAGAACATGCAATTAACCAAATAAAAGCAGAAAAACTTAGTGAAGAACCAACAGCAGCAAAGAAACCATGGATGAGCAATGAAATTCTAGATCTAATGGAAACTCGCAGGAAATATAAGAACATAAACATTGACAAATATAAAGAAACCCAAACCAATTTTCAAAAATTAATCAGACACGCAAAGGAGAAATGGATGAATGATCAATGCCAAGAATTAGAAGAACTACAAAAGAAACACGACCAGTTTAATATATACAAAAAAGTTAAAGAAATCACAGGAACAAGAAAGAAAGCCCTACAGACCAACTTCCTTAAAACAGAAAATAGTGAAATAATTACAGACCAGGAAGAAATAAAAGAAGAGTGGTCAAGATATAATCGAGAAATGTTCGATGATGAAAGGACAGAGCCAGAACTAGAACGCGACAATGAATTGACATTAAATATATAACCATCAGAAGTAAACGTAGCAATAAAAACAGCTAAAAGTGGAAAAGCTGCAGGACCAGACAATGTATACACAGAAATGCTAAAAATGCTGGATCAAGAAAATCTCCAACGACTCACCGACCTCGTTAATAAAATCTACAGCTCAGGAATCTACCCCCGTGATTGGCCCAAGTCAATGTTCATACCGATTCCCAAGAAAAACACATCAAGAAATTGCTCCGATTTCAGATTAATTAGCTTAATGAGCAATACTTTGAAAATTATGTTAAAAACATTACATCGACGTATCTACTTGAAATGCGAACAAAATATTAGCCCCGAACAATTTGGGTTTAGATTAGGGCTGGGAACTCGGAGAGCACTTTTCGGATTAACGGTTTTACTCGAAAAATGTAGAGATCAAAGAAAAGACGTGAATCTGTGTTTCATTGATTACGAAAAGGCGTTCGATCGCATCAAGCATCCAACACTGTTACAACTGCTCCAAAAATTTATATTGGGAACAGAGAAGATATGTTCGGTTTGGTGACACCGTATCGTCAGAAATACCAACAGGGAGGGGAGTACGACAGGTCTGTGTTCTCTCGCCTCTTTTATTTAACATTTACTCCGAGTACATATTTCAGCAAGCGTTAGAGGACTGTGAAATTGGCATAAAGGTGAACGGTAAAATACTTAACAAAATACGCTACGCAGATGACACTGTCATCTTCGCAGACACTCCAGAAGGCTTACAGAAACTAGTAGACAAGATTGTGGAATCAGGTGACCAACACGGCCTGAAAATAAATACAGCAAAAACCAAAACGATGGTCGTCAGCAGAAATCAAAATCCACAAGCCAATATACGAATCTATGGTACTCCAATAGAAGAGGTGAGAAAATTCAAGTATCTCCGGTGATGGGTTACCCAAAACCTGGAACCAGAGACCGAAATTCGAGCTCAAATTGAAAACGCAAGAGCCACGTTCGTAAGAATGAAGACATTTCTAACTAATGCCACCCTGTCACTCGACACTCGATACCGTTTCGTGAAGTCATATATTTATTCTGTCCTCTTATATGGCTCGGAATCCTGGACAATGGGAAAGAGGATGATGCAGCGACTGGAAACATTTGAAATGTGGATCTTCCGCAGACTTTTGAAGATACCATGGACCCGAAGAATGACAAATGAAAATATTATAAGAATGATGGGAACAGACAGGAAACTTTTACAACATGTGAAACAGCGCAAAACTGGTTATCTGGGACATGTATACAGAGGTGAAAAATATCAACTTTTGAGACTGCTTATGGAGGGAAAGATAGAGGGCCGAAGAGGACCCGAAAGACGAAAATGCTCATGGCTTAAGAATATAAGAGAGTGGACAGGATTAGACACATGCACCCTATTGAGAGCAGCAAGAAATAGAGAGGAGTTTGCTGGTATTGTCGCCAACCTTCAGTAGTGAAGAGGGCACTTGAAGAAGAAGAAGAAGCAACTTTGAGACCCTTAAAAAAGACCCAACTAATAAATTTCAGAACGGAACAAAATCAGCAGTAGATAACGCTAAATCAATAATTAACGATAAAGAAAAAAATAAACTATTTTTACATAATCCTTAACACCCTTATCATTATTCACTAATTATACTCCATAAAGAGCAGACCAGTTGTTTCTTATTTCACAGCCCCTTCAGTTAAAATTTCAAAGAATCTCATAGATGTCATTTCTAAATATTGTTCATTCAAACCTCGATTTTCAGTTAAAATCTCAACGGAATTAATTATTAATATTGACGATATAATACTACCCCATAATTATGAATTCATATCGTTCAATGTAACAAATCTATTTCCTAGTATACCTCATAAAGAAACTATAACTCTTCTTTATAACTTGTTCACATACAATAATGTTAATCCTATGATTCACTCTGATATCATTACTTTATTAAAAGTGTATTTAAATCAAAATTATTTTCATTTGACTGGAGAGGTTCATAGCAGTAAAGATGGTTTGATTATGGGCAACCTTCTACGCCCCCTAATAATTCATAAACACCCCATTAGTAAAAAATATATGTACTGGCACCGATATGTGGACGACATTTTAGCTATCTTCACCTGTACAAAAAGACAATTAGACAGGTTCATTACTTACATAAATTCAATTCACAATAATATCAAATTTACCGTAGAACTTGAACAAAATAAGCCTATAAACTTTTTACACCTTACAATTTCAAATATAAATAATAATCATGGTTTTTCTGTATTTCATAAACCATCACATACAGATAATACAATTCATTAAAAATAATAAATCTAAATCTTCAAAATTAAACAAATCTGGAGTTTATAAATTAAAATGTGGTAATGACCACTGTGATAAAATTTATATCGGTAGACCTTCTAGAAATTTTAAAACTAGAATTTCGGAACACAAACGTAGTTACGACAACAAAAAATTAGATTCTAACTATTCAAATCATTTATTAGAAAACCAACACACTTTCGACCCAAATTTTGAAATTTTACATGTAGAACGTAAATCCTTTAGTTTAAATCTTTTAGAAGCTCTTGAGATGAGCAAATATTTAGGTAACCTTCTTAACGAGCAAATAGATATCAATCACTTTCCTTCATTAATCCTTTTTACCGAGAAGATAGTGACCGATTGTTTGTAGTGAATGAATTTCCAGGTAGAATTTTTTTCCATATTTTTTGTTAATAGTATATTAGAATTTTGTATTTATGCACTGTATAAATTAAAACATTTTTTTATTATACCTTCATTCGTTTTGAGAAAGCTACTGTGTTAGCGAAACGCGTCAACTAGTTTAAATTGAACATTAGTTCAAATATAATGAAGTTTTAAACAAATTAAATGGTTTTATTTGATCGTTCTGAGAACATGTAGAAAAAAAATTCAAGTTATATTTAAAATTTGTAACAGGAAATTAAATCATACTACCTTCCATAATGTTTCGTGCCGCTGTAATACCCTCCAGCTGGTACACTAGCAAGATAAAATTTCCGAAAAAGTACACTGGTTTCATGGCAACGTTAGAAAATGCTTGTATTTTATTGGCGTGAAATTTTCATTACAATCTCACAGAAATTTTTACAAAATATCAAATAAATCTGATAATTCCTTAAGATTACAATATTCGTTTGCAACTGATTCTGTTGAAGGTTTTTTCTACAATAACGATTAAAAATGTCCCCAGATAATTCCTCTCTTTGAATTTCTAGTTGAAATTGAAAACTTTCTACTTTTCTCTTCCATTGAGTAACGAGATCGCTCCATCATTGAATTTGACTCCGCCACGTCCTTTCATGTATGTCATTGTAATATATCTTCCATAACAGATTGACGTATTGGTAATTTCCAGAATTTATGAATAGCTGCAGAAAGTTTAATCTTTTATTAACGCATATGTTGTTGAAATATTATGTCGTATGCACATATCGAGGATATGTGTGTGGTCTGTGGTGTTATCTTATATTATTATAAACAGATGAGGGATAGTTCTATAGATTTTAAACCTCCGAATATTTTTGATACACAAAACTCAAAATAAACATCGCATGACCCTTTTGATAGTTGTAAGTAAATATTTATATATTTCTGAATTAGTTCAGTTAGTATAAATACTTTCAGAATATTTATTTTTGCCTTCTGTGGATATTTCTGGAGAGGGGATCATGCGAAATATCTATACGATCCACATTTCAAAGTGTACATAATGTACTATACAGTAACCCCATTTCCCAACAAATTTGTTATTATTTTGATAACTTTAAAACAGTTTCATGGTTGTTTCCTAATTGCACTTATGCCAATTGTCTAGAATTTACTGTATTCCAAATATTTGTTGCCAATTCTATGTCCATTCCTGTCCCCCATACATTATGGTTTGTCTTTCATCATTTGCAATCTTTCACGTTATTTTTTTATTTACACTTCATGACTTGCACTAATTCACTGAAAATATGGTTGCACAATAAATTTCCCGACTATTTCTGAAACAACGACTTAACTATCTCAACCGTATATGCACGACACGCACATCTCGTTATTTACAGCCATCCCGGATGCATCGGAAGTGACCCGTTAGATATGCTTTGACGTTGATGCGAACATTCCTTTGATTTGTATTACAAATTCTGGAACGATACAGAAAGGGGTCGTTGGTGGTTCTAATTACTTAAAGACGGATCCTTCAATTTCATAATTGATTTTGGAAGGTAATTTGTGAATGCCATACCTTGTAATATAATCTGCAACTTGTGGAACTATGTGGTTTGAAATTGGAAACTGAGCAATACAAGATCCGTTTAATTAATTAAAAGTTGTAGTTTCTACTACAATTATCAAAGCGATGGAATTAATGGTGCATAGGGAACCGTAGAACAAGTAAGAAATGCTTGCTTCTAAGGACGTAACACTAATCCATAGAAAAATGAAGAGAATGTCTAAAATGAAGTGTACCCATTTAAGATTCAAATTTTAAAAAAATTGATAAAATAAAGATAATTCTATTTGAAGCTTTTGTGAAGATGGTGCATATCCTAACATCTAACTGCTTAAAAAAAAGAATGCCGCGGAGGAGAAAATATGTAATAAAGAAGAATTATAAGCATCTCTTTCTTATGAAATGTGATATTAAAACAAATGTATGGCGAAGAACATGATTCACACGAACTGGAATATTTATTGTATCTGCAGAAAATGAAGGTGATATTAGAAGTAGATATTATTTCGAAGGGACGTCTCAGTCCTTCCACGTGTTATAAACTCAACTTATTCTAGGAATTTCGAACTTGTACGAATGACACCCTTCCCCATTATCCTGGAATTCCAAGCATATTTTAACAATTAGATTTTTAGATTTTTAGATTTTTAGATTTTTGGATTTTTAGATTTTTGGATTTTTAGATTTTTAGATTTTTAGATTTTTAGATTTTTAGATTTTTAGATTTTTAGATTTTTAGATTTTTAGATTTTTAGATTTTTAGATTTTTAGATTTTTAGATTTTTAGATTTTTAGATTTTTAGATTTTTAGATTTTTAGATTTTTAGATTTTTAGATTTTTAGATTTTTAGATTTTTAGATTTTTAGATTTTTAGATTTTTAGATTTTTAGATTTTTAGATTTTTAGATTTTTAGATTTTTAGATTTTTAGATTTTTAGATTTTTAGATTTTTAGATTTTTAGATTTTTAGATTTTTAGATTTTTAGATTTTTAGATTTTTAGATTTTTAGATTTTTAGATTTTTAGATTTTTAGATTTTTAGATTTTTAGATTTTTAGATTTTTAGATTTTTAGATTTTTAGACTTTTAGATTTTTAGATTTTTAGATTTTTAGATTTTTAGATTTTTAGATTTTTAGATTTTTAGATTTTTAGATTTTTAGATTTTTAGATTTTTAGATTTTTAGATTTTTAGATTTTTAGATTTTTAGATTTTTAGATTTTTAGATTTTTAGATTTTTAGATTTTTAGATTTTTAGATTTTTAGATTTTTAGATTTTTAGATTTTTAGATTTTTAGATTTTTAGATTTTTAGATTTTTAGATTTTTAGATTTTTAGATTTTTAGATTTTTAGATTTTTAGATTTTTAGATTTTTAGATTTTTAGATTTTTAGATTTTTAGATTTTTAGATTTTTAGATTTTTAGATTTTTAGATTTTTAGATTTTTAGATTTTTAGATTTTTAGATTTTTAGATTTTTAGATTTTTAGATTTTTAGATTTTTAGATTTTTAGATTTTTAGATTTTTAGATTTTTAGATTTTTAGATTTTTAGATTTTTAGATTTTTAGATTTTTAGATTTTTAGATTTTTAGATTTTTAGATTTTTAGATTTTTAGATTTTTAGATTTTTAGATTTTTAGATTTTTAGATTTTTAGATTTTTAGATTTTTAGATTTTTAGATTCTTAGATTTTTAGATTTTTAGATTTTTAGATTTTTAGATTTTTAGATTTTTAGATTTTTAGATTTTTAGATTTTTATATTTTTATATTTTTATATTTTTAGATTTTTAGATTTTTAGATTTTTAGATTTTTAGATTTTTAGATTTTAGATTTTTATATTTTTATATTTTTAGATTTTTAGATTTTTAGATTTTTAGATTTTTAGATTTTTAGATTTTTAGATTTTAGATTTTTAGATTTTTAGATTTTTAGATTTTTAGATTTTAGATTTTTAGATTTTTAGATTTTTAGATTTTTAGATTTTTAGATTTTTAGATTTTTAGATTTTAGATTTTTAGATTTTTAGATTTTTAGATTTTTAGATTTTTAGATTTTAGATTTTTAGATTTTTAGATTTTTAGATTTTTAGATTTTTAGATTGTTAGATTTTTAGATTTTTAGATTTTTAGATTTTTAGATTTTTAGATTTTTAGATTTTTAGATTTTTAGATTTTAGATTTGTAGATTTTTAGATTTTTAGATTTTTAGATTTTTAGATTTTTAGATTTTTAGATTTTTAGATTTTTAGATTTTTAGATTTTTAGATTTTCAGATTTTTAGATTTTTAGATTTTAGATTTTTAGATTTTTAGATTTTTAGATTTTTAGATTTTTAGATTTTTAGATTTTTAGATTTTTAGATTTTTAAGATTTTTAGATTTTTAGATTTTTAGATTTTTAGATTTTTAGACTTTTAGATTTTTAGATTTTTAGATTTTTAGATTTTTAGATTTTTAGATTTTTAGATTTTTAGATTTTTAGATTTTTAGATTTTTAGATTTTTAGATTTTTAGATTTTTAGATTTTTAGATTTTTAGATAATTTTAGATTTTTAGATTTTTAGATTTTTTAGATTTTTAGATTTTTAGATTTTTAGATTTTAGATTTTTAGATTTTTAGATTTTTAGATTTTTAGATTTTTAGATTTTTAGATTTTTAGATTTTTAGATTTTTAGATTTTTAGATTTTTAGATTTTAGATTTTTAGATTTTTAGATTTTTAGATTTTTAGATTTTTAGATTTTTAGATTTTAGTTTTTAGATTTTTAGATTTTTAGATTTTTAGATTTTTAGATTTTTAGATTTTTAGATTTTTAGATTTTTAGATTTTTAGATTTTTAGATTTTTAGATTTTAGATTTTTAGATTTTTAGATTTTTAGATTTTTAGATTTTTAGATTTTTAGATTTTTAGATTTTTAGATTTTTAGATTTTTAGATTTTTAGATTTTTAGATTTTTAGATTTTTAGATTTTTAGATTTTTAGATTTTTAGATTTTTAGATTTTTAGATTTTTAGATTTTTAGATTTTTAGATTTTAGATTTTTAGATTTTTAGATTTTTAGATTTTTAGATTTTTAGATTTTTAGATTTTTAGATTTTTAGATTTTAGATTTTTAGATTTTTAGATTTTTAGATTTTTAGATTTTTAGATTTTTAGATTTTTAGATTTTTAGATTTTTAGATTTTTAGATTTTTAGATTTTTAGATTTTTAGATTTTTAGATTTTCAGATTTTTAGATTTTTAGATTTTTAGATTTTTAGATTTTTAGATTTTTAGATTTTTAGATTTTAGATTTTTAGATTTTTAGATTTTTAGATTTTTAGATTTTTTAGATTTTTAGATTTTTAGATTTTTAGATTTTTAGATTTTTAGATTTTTAGACTTTTAGATTTTAGATTTTTAGATTTTTAGATTTTTAGATTTTTAGATTTTTAGATTTTTAGATTTTTAGATTTTTAGATTTTTAGATTTTTAGATTTTTAGATTTTTAGATTTTTAGATTTTTAGATTTTTAGATTTTAGATTTTTAGATTTTTAGATTTTTAGATTTTTAGATTTTTAGATTTTTAGATTTTTAGTTTTTAGATTTTTAGATTTTTAGATTTTTAGATTTTCAGATTTTTAGATTTTTAGATTTTTAGATTTTTAGATTTTTAGATTTTTAGATTTTAGATTTTTGATTTTTTAGATTTTTAGATTTTTAGATTTTAGATTTTTAGATTTTTAGATTTTTAGATTTTTATTTTAGGACTTTTAGATTTTTAGATTTTTAGATTTTTAGATTTTTAGATTTTTAGATTTTTAGATTTTTAGATTTTTTTTTAGATTTTTAGATTTTTAGATTTTTAGATTTTTAGATTTTTAGATTTTTAGATTTTTAGATTTTTAGATTTTTAGATTTTTTAGATTTTTAGATTTTTAGATTTTTAGATTTTAGATTTTTAGATTTTTAGATTTTTAGATTTTAGATTTTTAGATTTTTAGATTTTTAGATTTTTAGATTTTTAGATTTTTAGATTTTTAGATTTTTAGATTTTTAGATTTTTAGATTTTTAGATTTTTAGATTTTAGATTTTTAGATAAGAAATGTAAGCGCCAGGTCTGATAGGGTTTCGTTAATCGGGATGATATTGTTAAACGGTGCACCTGGGGCTCAGTTGGCCACCCTGTACACTCAATGCATTAATGCGATGATTACAGGCGAATGAACTATACTAACGTAACTGGGAGGGCCCCGTAAATCGAAAAAAGTGAGGCAAATCTAAAATGTAGGCAACCCGTCGTTGTGATAGGTATCTATTTCTTTCTATTTTATTGAGTTATGGAGCGTGTTACGGAGATTCTGCGATTTTTTGGTTTAATTTTGATTATTCAAGGAAATTACCCCTTTTATTGATTAAAATATTGATTGATAAGAATAATATTAGCAATGGAAGTAAATAGGATATTTAGTACCTAGTGTCAAAAAGATTACTTTAGTCACTAGTTTTACTACTTAAAATTATTGACCTTTGCCCTGACGTCATTAATATCTGATAACATAACCGACATAATTATTAAGTGGCAACTCTTTCTATTAATAGTGAAGAACAGAACAAAATAATTTGACATTTGTCGGTTATGTTATCAGATATTAATGACGTCAGGGTAAAGGTCAATAATTCTTAGTGTATGTATACTTGAAAATATTGACCCTTACCCTGACGTCATTAATATCTGATAACATAACCAACATACTTATTAAGTGGCATCTCGTTCTATTAATAGTGAAGAACAGAACAAAATAATTTGACATTTGTCGGTTATGTTATCAGATATTAATGACGTCAGGGTAAAGGTCATGTGTATGTGAAATTATTTATATTGGCAACACTGTCGTAACTTTTGCTCCTAATCTTTACACAACAAAGAAATGTTACAAGGATATTTTTCCTATTTCTTCTAGAAATATATTTTTTGGAAATAGAAAATTTTTACGAACATCGTAAATCAGTTTTCCAAAATTACTCATCATCTAATCAATATTCGTCAATAATTTTTTTAAATAACCCACTTTCTAAGAAAATGTAAGTTTTAAATAATTTGAACACCCTGTGTCTACACGCCTACATACCGATGTTTATCTGTGTAGCCGAGGTTTGTTCTATCATTATCTCGACAACAAACCTCCACGTCTCAGGGTTGTAGCACCCTATTGTTCTGGGTGTATTAGACCACCAGCGAGTTCACAAAGGGTATTTCTCCCCTTTTTTACACCCTTTGGTATAGTATTATAATAGCATCCGGTGAAATTTGCATTTCGGATTAATTAATATATGCGTACACGTTGATTGCCCTAGTGCATATTTAATAAAGGCGCAATCTTTTCAAAAAATTACTCAATTATGATATTTTTCATATGAATATAATTTGTTTTATCATAGTCTATAGTATATTTCAAGAATAACGTAGGGTAAATTTACATTGCTTTCATTTGTTTGGATATACATTTTGCGCATCACCCAGATTATCATAAAATGGATTTACCTCCTATTGTTGAATAATAGGCTACCGAGTATTCAGTCAGTCATAGATGTACTTCCAGGAATTACATTCGGAGAACCACATTATCAAAAGTGAAGCTGGATGATTTCATTTTTTAACAAGCAAATACCAACTTTAGTTATAAAGTTTTACGAGGTATTACCGATGATCCTGATTTGCCCACAATGTGTAGAACTAAATATTGGGAAGTTTTACAAGCATTAAACTTCAAATAAGAAAAATTTGGCAGACCGTCAATGTTCATCGATTCCGAACATATAGAAACAAAATTATAGTTATGATAATGTAAATTATCCTGCAATCCGTATTCTTTATTTTAAAAGGTATGTTTGAGGTAACGTTTACTGGATTATAAGATTAACTTGAAAATATGAGATAAATAATACTGATTGTTTGTTTTAGTATCATCAAAACATCTTTCAACATTATCTTGAAATGAAATTGACTGTCTCGACCCTTACTTCGTGGAATATGCTCATATTAGTGTTTTTAAATGAAACTCAAGGTCTCTAGTTAATTCCACAATATAATATCAGTTTTAATTTCATCAGCTTGTTCAGGATATATTAGTTGTAATGCCACTTTTTTCTCTTTTTTACTAATTAGCCGATTTTTCATATCTAATGGATAACCGTTAGATGTTGCTATTTGTCTAATTGTATTAATCTCTCTATCAAAATTACATTTGTTCATAGGAACTGAAAAAGCTCTATGTATCATTGAATTATATGCCGCTAGTCTGTGTGAGACAGGGTGATTAGAATTGAATGGAATTGTCACATCAGTCTGTGTTGGTTTTCGGTAAATTGAATAATCAAGTACATTATTAACTCTTTGAATTTTTGAATCAAGAGAATTGATTGAGCTATTTTCTTCAATTTACATTAGAAATTGAAGAAAATAGCTCAATCAATTTTCTTGATTTAAAAATTCAAAGAGTTAATAATGTACTTGATTATTCAATTTACCGAAAACCAACACAGACTGATGTGACAATTCCATTCAATTCTAATCACCCTGTCTCACACAGACTAGCGGCATATAATTCAATGATACATACTTTTTCAGTTCCTATGAACAAATGTAATTTTGATAGAGAGATTAATACAATTAGACAAATAGCAACATCTAACGGTTATCCATTAGATATGATAAATAGGCTAATTAGTAAAAAAGAGAAAAAAGTGGCATTACAACTAATATATCCTGAACAAGCTGATGAAATTAAAACTTATAAAACCATCACATATGCAGGAAATATTTCTAATAATATTTCAAAGATAATATCTTCAGCAACGAATACAACAATTTCTTTTAAAACAGAAAGTAACGTTAGTACAAAATTGTTAAATGTAAAAACAAAAATACCACTATTAAAGAAGTCAGGTATATATAAACTCAAATGTCCAGAATGTAATGCTGTCTATTTGGGTCAGACCCTTAGGAATTTTGAAGTACGATACAGTGAGCACTTACGAGCATACAGATTAAAACAACCAGATAAATCCCACTACGCAAAACATCTACTTGACACCAATCATTCATTGACACCTAACACAGAACTAGAAGTACTGCATATTTGTGAAAAGAAACAAGAACTGGACTTCCTTGAAGAACTGGAAATTAGAAGACATTTAAGAAACTCACAATATGAAGTTGTCAATGAACAGTTAAATCTAGGGAATTCTCCACTAATAAACTGTCCTCTTAAGTGATAATTGTAAAGATCAGCAGATATAGTTTTCCTGGTTTTCTATATCATTGCACAGTTATACTGATCTTAATTGGAAAAATGATATCCAGGATATCACCATAGGGCTAATAATATCTAAGCTTCAATATTTGTAATATCACATCTTCTTCTTTTTTCTATAAACATATATTAAGCCAATCACAAGTTAGGTTACTTCTTGGTCTAGCCAAAATTAACTACTAAACATCAGGTAGGCAAAAAATGAAATGTAACTTCTGTCATTCTGACGATGATATTGATTTATCGAAACAATTGTCAATTTTTTGGAATTTTCAATAACTTGTATTATATTGTGGAATTAACTAGAGACCTTGAGTTTCATTTAAAAACACTATTATCTTGAAACCCTGTTTTAACGATAATATGGGTTTGTTAACGAAAAATGCTTAATTCAAGTGAAGTGAGCTTTCAAGTTTATGAATGAAGAAAAATTAAAACCGCTCTCAAAAGACAAGAATTACATAATTCATTTTGCTGAAAATATAATAGTGATAATTGAAAAATATAACGATTATCACCTGATACAAGGTGCATTACATATTGCATGAAAGGACATGTGCTATTAAATAATATGGATACCAAGTGACAGCATTGTGGGAATTGCTAGAAATCAACAATGGAAGAAAAATATACATACTTTAAAAACATTCTACCTTTCAAAATTTGTACCATTTATATTAACATAATAAAATGTTGTCATAATCATAAATTTTCGTTTTTCATGCTAAGAAAATTGAATTGCGAATAAGTTGCAAATTTAAATGATTGAAAACAGTGGAAACACAGAACGTCGTGTCACAATTTTTCCTCAATCTAACCATATTTGTATCAGTTTCAGAGTTCCTGTTGGTTGCTTTCAAATTTCATTTGACATGTTGTAGGCTCTTTTTTCAACTACGTGTGTACATATATTCAATTTTATCTAAAAACAAATAATATAAACAAAAAGTTCTCAAATTTCTTTATTATACAGAGAAATATTTACTTGTAATACAATGCTTCACATTTAATAGAAAGAGGAAAATAAGGTACAGTGGGGAATCTCAATTTAAAAAAGCAAGCGTTTAAAAAAACTTACAAAGCAACTATAACAACTGATAAAAAATGTAAATCGAAACATCTGTAATGACAAATAATAATGTATATATTGTGGGGAGATCGATGTATACAGTACAAAAGCAAACATACAATCAACATGTACAAGTTTGCTTCTACATTGTTTGCAAAGATTGATTATGTCTGTTGTGGAGAGTGGAACTGAAACATTTTTCCTTCATTGTACAAAAAAATAGTTGGCTCATTCTCTTTTTCCATCTATAAAATGACAGATACACATATGTTTGATCACCTGAATGGTAAATTATTTTTATATAATACATTATTGGTATTATTTCTTTTCCGTCCAACCCATATAACCCTATAAATTTGGGATATTTTTATGGACACAAAACATATGACAACATTTGACTCATAGAGAAAATAATAATATTATTTTTCAATGATTTGACCGTCGTCATCTGTAATTGAAGTTCTATACAGCGCCATCCATCAAGACGGTGGAACGGTTGAACTAAAGTAAAAAGTTGTTCGTTTGCAAAAATTTGCGTACAACAATTCTCAAAAAATACAATTATTTGAGTTTTCATATTTTCAGAATCGAATTCTCTAGGCTTCCTTTTGGGGATCAGGTTTTGGCGTTCAAATTGGTGACCACAAATTGTCAAAACTGTCAAAATCACACCATCACTTAATGGGTTATATTTTTTTAATGACAATATAAAACTTAACCAAAATACCTGATCCCCAAGACATAGGACCAAGTTATGTTGTGTTAAAATTTCAACACTTAATTTCCCTGCGTTCTTTAGATTTGTTGTATACAAATTGACCTAAATTTTGTTGCAAGTCACGGGTGCCAACTGTTTTCAGGTTTCTAAAACGTGAGGCCCCTCTTGAATAACTATTACCTGTTCTCTGAATTTAAGGAAGAATATTCTTTAAAAAAGACTAGATTAAATATATAATACACATTTGGTATTTTTTTGCTTAAATTATTTTCTTACCTCATCGTCAGCTGCCACTGAATTTGTGTGCACCCGGGTCGTACCAGATAACAATTTTTTTGGTAGAGCAAGTATTGATTCTCGCCATCCTGCAAAAGAAATAACAATGATGAATCAGTGAATTTCGTATATACAAATTATGAAATGTTTTAAATAGAAACAAAAGATATAGATTTATGCTTCTTTTTCATAAAAATATGTAGTAATTTTTGTATCTTCAATATCATTATTTATGTGATTTATCGATTACTTAATTATTGTAAATTGAATTGGAAAAAATATATGAATATTCAGAAGATTCCCTAATATTGTGCCTCAATCGGAAACCAAATACTCCTTCCAAACAAACATACATCGTACATTATAAAATATAAGTTGATATGAAGTCACAAAAATAATATTTTAGAACCTCTTTGAAGAAGCTTAAAAGAATCATTCCACCCTCTGAAACCAAATTAGGATAAGACAGACATAAAAATATCCGCAAATGACATTTTTAATGTATTTCCCCTGAACTCACTGCCGTTCCTAACAGCTATGAAAATGATTCTAAGGGATAACAAGAAAAGGTGTTTTGAAAATGCGTTAAAGTAACGAAACATGTTCAATCTAACAGATTCCTTCCCGTTTTTTTGGTTGGCAGAAATGTTTAAGAACAATATTTGACTCTAACTGGAAGGCATCTGCTTGGCTCTGCGGCTATTTAGCACCTAGTGAAATATGTGATCTTGTTTACTTTGGCTCTTTTTTTGGCGTGGCTTTTTTATAGATGCTGGTTGCTTTCTAATTCTTTGTTCTTCTGTGACCGGTTCTCTTTCCTCCTGGATTTTATCTAGAATATGTCGATAAGTGTCTCAGTAGGGATGCTTAGTCTTTGAGTAACTGTCTAACTCTCTAATAGTAAAAATATTGATAATACATTAATACGGCTTTGATATCATTCAATCAGTGTAAGTAATGAAGTTTTCAATTTGATCAAATATGCTGATGCACTATTGTTGCAAGATCACACATAAGCCAGTCTTCAGAAGATGTAATTCTGATCTCAATTACAAACTTTGTGGAACTACCAATATATTTACTGAAGAAATATAATACTCTGTCTGTTTTTATATACAGCAAGAGAAATAGTTGATTTGCGACTAGAAAACGGTCAAATATTTACAAGAACAAGGGGGATGTGGAGTTGATTTACCATAATAAATGAAATACCTACTAAAATGCAAAAAATCCTCAAATACAAAACCAAAATTGAGGTAGGGCATGTTATGACAAAAAAAGTTGAAATAAATAGTCAAGGAGACTTTTGGCTTCGTATAACAGCCTCTTATTTCAGCAATTAGAAGTCTACATAATGGCAATTCCCATCAAAATCTCGTCCTAGTTTTAAAACAGGAATATTATGTAATTTTCTATACATTTCTTCATTCTGACGTCGGTGTACCCTACTAGCAACTCAAGTAGAGCTTCAATGTGATCACAGGTCTGCTACTGGAGCTTATCATCATTTTATGTTATCGTATACTCCCAAATTTATATCTAACATGGATGAAATATTTTTCACATGCATTATTACTGCCAACAAATCCAACAATACACTGCCCATCCCTTCGCTTGTAGTTTAACATCAAAATCATAATTATTTCACCTTTATATGTTTCTGTGATACCAGTACATGAGAATGAGAAAAACCATTTTGAAGATTCTGTACAGTGGATTTCCCAGTGAGTGAAATATTATACGTTGATTCCAATTCGAATAGGTGAGATTAATTAGCAGGAGAAGGATACCCCGAAAATTGAAATTGAGAGACTAATTGAAAAAAAGATTTATTGAAAAAACTAAATAACCTAGAACTTGGTTACTTAATAGTGAACAAAAAAAAATAACCGTGTTACATAGAACCTTTATGACAACCTAATAGTCCTCACTTTTTTTTTGGAGCTTTGCTCATTTTGGTCAAAAAATTCTGGTAATACTGACGATCCAACTCCATCATCCACTTGAACATGGACTTGAGAGCGGTCAGCTTATTTTGTCCAAGAGTAGCGTCAATGTCATTTCTCTTTATTGTAATATGTATTTCTTCACATTCATGTCTTCTCACATTTCTTTGCCCCAAACTTACAATCGTGTAGTTACTATCAGAAAAGGACGTTCGGTACCTCAGTTCGTAAAATGATTTTGTGAATTCCAACGGTACAACTTTCGAAAAGGGAACTACATTATATTTCATATTAGAAGAATACCAGCTGAAATCAAGAAAGTCTTGATATCTCATTTGAAGTATGGTGTAACGTTTTTTGGTGTCTACTTTCAGTAATAATCTCAACGGTGATATAGGACACTAGGGACGCAGTCTACCTTCTGGATGCACAAGTAACCTGGTACAAAGTATTTTATTGTAATTTCCTCCAGATTCTGAATCATTTGTTATATATGTGCAATGGTTAAGATCATTAAACTATTACGGTTTTGTGGAACACAGCTATCCCCCCATAGTATTAAATCTTCCAATAACGAAAAGTCTTATACCACTTTATTGAAAGCTTTGTATAGTGAGCTAGCAATATATGGCCAGCTCCCCATGCATCGACAATAACTTTCTTTCGAGTGGATAAATGTGCTGTTATATTGTACGCGTTCAGTTAATTTTTATAAAAAAAAATTTGACGAGTCCCTTGGGACAACTGAGAGCGTTTTCCAGATGGAAACATAATACTGCTTTGCCGTCCTCGACATCCATCTTTTTCTCATCCCTCATTAATCTTTTCTCCGTTAGATGCTGTTCGTAATCATTTTTCTTTTCTTCTCTCAAAGTTTTCTCCATAAGATCTATGTCTGTACACAGATCATATAGGTCTTTCGACGGTTTATTAAAAGAAAAATTAAACTCACCGCAAAATATTTTGCGATAAAAGTGTAATTTTACAGGACTGAAATTTTTTTTGTTCCACAAAGTTTACATATAAATAATTTTCATTTTCGGCCAACCTATCTAATATGCGAGAAAAGTATTGGTTTACCCCAAAGAAGTTGGAATTTTGAAATTTCTTTTTGAGTTACTTTCACGTTTTTCAACAAGCACGACACGAGAAAATGGTTTTTAAAAAAAAATCCTGTGAGTATGTCGTCGGTCACTTTTCGTTACATGTTTTGTTAGCACGATACAGCCTCCGGAGTGCAACAAATCAACAATTTCATGATTGAATATCATTTAGGACATCTCACAGATGAACTCTATTGATTTTCACCAGAACCAGTACAACGGGTGCTATGATACTTGAAGTACGATATTTTTGTCATTTTGAGTAGAATTTTCAGTTTGTTAGCACGATACAGCCTCCGGAGTGCAACAAGTCACACATTTTGTGATTGAATATTATTTAAAAGATCTCACAGATGAACTTTATTGATTTTTAACTGACCAGATCTAGTAGAACAGGTGCTATAGTACTTTAAGTACGACATTTTTAACATTTTTGGAGATGTTTCAGTTTGTTACCACGATACAGCCTCCGGAATATAAAAATGTGAACAATTTTATGATTGGATATTATTCTGGGCATCTCAAAGAAGAACGCTCTTGATATCCAGCACAATAAAGTTAGTACAGCGATGTGACGATCCGAAAAGTCACTATTAGATTTAGTTAGTTTAATTTTAAGTATTGTTCAACAGCCAGTGAACTTGAAGGTCGTAAACAAGTTGTAGGGAGGTTATTGTTCTAAACGGAATCACGACTATTTGTAAGTATAATAATAAACGCGGTTCAACGATATAAATAATTTAAGTATAGTAAGGTCGACTGAACTCATCGACTGTTTATGTTTAGTTTTTTAATAATATATATAGGAATTCCTTACATTGAAAAGGAGAGTTCATTGTCAACTAGTGCCATGTAAGTAATGCATTTTGTATAAGTTTTCTGTGGTCAGTAACTTCGTTAGAAATAATATCCAATATATAATCCCAGTGATTTTTGATAAACTATGGTATTATTTATTCCTACCGATTAATGGTAACTGTTTTCTCATCGATAATGATATAATGGACTGAAGACTTGACACGAGGAATACTTGCCGTTTTAATCACCACAGCGAGTGCTATGGTACTTGAAGTACCAAATGTTTGTAATTTTTGAAGAATTTTCAGTTTGTTAGCACGACGCAGACTCCAGAGTTTATACAAGTGATAAATTTTATGATTGAATATTCAGGGCATCCCATAGATGAACCTTATTGATTTTTAGCTTACCGTCGCTAGTACAACGGGTGCTATGACACCTGAAGTACAACATGTTGGGTTCTTTTTGGAGAAATTTCGGGTTGTTAGGACGATACAGCCTCCGGAGTGTAGACAAGTGAACAATTTATAATTGAATATTTTTCAAGGTGTCTCACAGATGTACCCTATTGATGCTCAGCTGACTAGAACGAGTACAGCGGGTCCTATAAATTCAGATATACTACATTTTTGGTTATTATGACAGTTATTGGGCTGCCAGCGATATAATATCTGAAATTACAACCACCTACTTTCGTCACTAGTGACGAAAGTTGAAAATATGGAATATTTTATCACGGATGTCGAAAACTGACGTATTCGGTTGAAGTAAAACGTGACGAAATTTGTTGATTTTTAAATGGTTATAGAAAGTATCTGTTCCGTAATAATGACTTTTGACTATCGGGAACATATTGATATTCTGTCATACCAGATCAGCTGCTCCATCAGATTACACTTCTTTTTAATATTTGCCTCGAGTACTAGTTTCAAGAGTATTGGTTTCTGTTGCATATAAGTGGACAGTATATATGGGTTTCTTGCTTATTCCTGGTTTTTTTGGTGTAGAATAATTGGTAGACTTTGATTCTGTTATTTTACAGACTTAAACTTTGTTATTATTCAAAATATAAAAGTATTTGAAACTATTCTTTTTATCAGAGTCCTCTTTGTTCTTTCCTTTCCTTCTTCACTGTAGATAATTCATTTCTCTTGTACTGAGAAAGAACATTCTTTTCTCATTGGCATATAGCTTGCAGTAGTCAGAAAATATTTGTTTCCTCTCTTCCACACTGATACCTTCAGCGCATTCATAGATGCACGTTTCGAAGCAATCTTCTTTAGTTACACTTTTTCAGCTGGTCAATATTTTTTTCTTGATGAAATGTACGCCAACTCTCTGGCATAGTTTTTTTTCGTATACTGCATTTTCATTCTTCTGGGTCCAAGATCTTTTCTGAGATAATACCTTCGTTGCTTGTTCCTGTCCGATTTCTTCAATATTCTTTGTATTCGATGCACCAAAAACTGGATTGTCCATCTCAATCTCAACTTCTTCATCAACATTTCCACTATCAATATTATACTGACCGTCCGCTATCTCTTGATTACTGTTGTTCACATTCAAATTACTTTCATAGATATTACCAGTAAAATCATTATGATTCACAGATCTTGGACACACACATCCCGCTCGTGTTGTTTATCTAGAACAATCAATCAAGAATTATTGCATTTGAGTTTGATAGTGATTATTAAAAAGTTGTGAAATAGTACTCACCAACTTGTACCAGAATCATCACAACATGTATTGCTTTCGTTCAGCTCAGCTGAGTCATCTGATTCTGCAGTTATAGTTATCTCAATAAGTTTGCCTCGAATCTCCCCTCTGAAATGAGAACAATTTCATTCTCTTTCACAAACCTAACCTTTAAATATGAAAATATTACCTGAGGACGTATTGAGATGTTTTTATGTTTGTTCTTGTGGAATATATTCTTTATCGTCATCTGGATCATCAGTATTCCAAGTTTGACGTTTATTAGTATTATCCTCCATTTTAAACCACAAAGAAAACGTTAAAACTCAAACACATAACACTCTTGTGTAAAGTTAATCTTTAAAACAAATATCAACCAAGCGAACTACATGGGTGCATGTTATAACTTACACTCTGTTCCTGAAGTCGTTGGTATATGAGAGAAATAAGGTATTATGTAGAACGTAGGACTATGTAATTCACAGGAAATAATCTCGGGGTTCAGGTTTTGGTTATACAAAGACGTATGTTCTACGAGTACATAGAACCATGTTGCTCCAATTTGGAATCTTCAAGACACACACCTTCGTTTTTTTCGAATTTTCAAGAATGTTTTGTGACTACTCCAATGATACGACGTTCTATGTGTAGTTTTCGATACATAAAACCATGTGGTATAAACAATACCGATTTTTCAATTGTGTAACATACACCCATGTAATATTAGGCCAGTGCTATGTCGTTGCCGTGAGTATAACGAAAATGTGCCGCGTCTTTATTGTTACTGTACATTAAATTTACTATTTGGACCCTCACTTTGTGGAATCTATTCATTATTATTAAATAGTGGAATTATTTAGTAACAGTTAGTTTAATTTCAAACAATAGCGTTGCTATACATGATATCGTCAGTCAGATAAACGAATCTCGAAATTGTTATTTAATTTCCGGCATACTTCTAGGTGAAAGTTGTTTTAAAATGACCGAGGCAAAGGCGTAAGCATGGCCTAGGCTGTTTAAAAACTCCGAGTACCTGAAAGAGCTTTCGCAGCGTGTAATGTATTAAAATTTTCATTTCTCCCTTGATATTTGATAAAATACAATGACTTAATGATAATAATGAAATTAGTATAACAGGTGGCTTGTTGTTAACGTTACTTTGGTAACAATACAAAATCATCATTTTATGACATTGGTCAAATATCGTTCAATTCTCTGTCATAAATTAACACGAATTTTGTTAAAGTAGCTGAAAATATTTCGCGCAGAAGTTTGTTGCCCGAAAAATCCAAAGGTCGGTACAATCAAGCTTATGAAAATTTCATGAAATGGTGTGTAACGAATAATGTTTCCACAATAACTGAAGATGCGTTCATCAAAAACATTATCGCTACATTATGATCAGGATACTCCATGCTGAAGTTGACGATTTCTGTGAATAAAAACCAGGATTTATCGAAAATTTAACCGCATAAACGCATTTATGAAGACAAAATTATGGGTATCAGCCTCGAAAGTCTCCAGTATTTACAATGGATTTAATTTCAAAGTTTTTGTTAGAGGCTCCAGATGAAATATATTCAGTCCAGTTGCTCACTACAAAAAACAATGTGTAAAGAAGATTTGCAGTCACAGAAAATTGTGTAGCATTTGACGACTGTTATATGAAACTCCGGCCAAAACAGCTCAAGATAAACGCTTCTCTCATCGGTATGAGCGTGGCGGGTATTTGGAAAACATACAATTGCAAAAATGCTAAATTTCTTGAAATACCAAACCCAAATCAGTACACCGGCCACTCGTTTCGCAGAACGTCTTCTACATTATTAGCCAATGCCACGGAAGTAGACATTCTAGATATGGAAAGAGATGGGGGTTGGAAGTCGACATCGGTGGCAGAAGGATATATAGCAGACTACATGAAACATAAAATAGAAGATGCTTAGAAAATCATTCCCGAAAAATCGATACAGATTCAGCAAAACAAGCAACAAGAAACAAACAAATTGACAAAGAATTAAATATTCCTAGAGCCGATGCATTTAGCTAAGAGTTCAATCAACATTTACCTTTAAATATTTCTGGAATATACAGTAATTGTAATTTTACATTCAATTTTCCTTCAAAATAATCATTAATCAAGTTGACATTTTAGCTTTTTATCGTCCAGGGCACCAAATTTTTTCATATCTAGCAACTCATCACTAAACATGTTTTACTTTCGCTTTCAATTGCCTTATCAAAATCTAACGTGGCACTTTCGTATAGGGGAGAATGAAAATTAGCTTCACGTGATTCGAAAATAATAAGATTGCGCTTATTTCAGTCACTGCTTTTCCTGTTATGCAGTCTTATATTATATACTTAATTGCAAAAATATGTCATATTAATCCTATTGTGATTAAACACTTGTTTATCTATTTAAACTCTAGGCTCCATTTTTTCATGTTTGTTCTAATAAATCCCTCTTCTCTGCCACTGTTTTAACCTCAGGACGCTTTTCCTTTATTTGGGTGCGTCTCACGTGCGCCAACAGGGTAAATCCCTGGAGAATCCCACGGCTAAAAAGTTCTCGAAGCGACGCGTTAGCATTACTTGCACACAAAAGGAAACAGAACAACTTGACTTGAGAAAAGAAGGGAATTTCCAGTGTCAGGAAAAGTAAAAGTTAAAATAAACCGACCAAGTATTTTATCAGTCATCCTATTTCATTTTCTGATTATACAGCCGATACAGAAAAGGAAGTCAATGTTTGATGTCGAGTTTGAAACTTGCTGTATAAAATAAATATTATTGATACAGGAAATATGTATATCAATTAAAAAAGTAAGAATTTGTAATAGTTTCATAATTAAATCACGATGATAGCCCATGTTCCCTTTGTTAGCATGTTCCAATTGTTTCGATTTCGGAATAAATTTCTACGTTCATTCCAATATTATTATTTGCAGTGGTATTTTATTGATGATACGTCAAGTTCAAAACACGACATAGTGTTAATTGTATCTATTCCAAAACTGTTGCAAATAGTAGTGAAAGAAGTATATTTTCAGACGACAGCGTCATAAATGAACACGTTGATAACCAACCATTTTCCCACTAAACAAGAAACATAACAAGTCTTTTTTGTGATGTTCTTTTTAGAGACTTTTCGTGATGTTTATTTAAAACGTTAATAAGCTATCTCCTAGATGTATTAATTTTATTACCAACTCTATTAACATCCATGTCATGTAAATAAAACAATAATACTTGAATTCGCAGTTACATACACATCCTATGAACTTCTTTTTAGCAACTTCGTATTGGAAACATTCATACGATGTTAATTTGTATACTTCTCACTAATGTCACATACGGAACGTTACTGTAATATTACAAATCAACATGTTTCTAAGATGATCACATGTTGCAGTTACTTTTACATCTTCCGAAATATTTTTAGTAACTTCCTGCGATTACGTCTGTACGATGTTAGTTCATAAAACTCTCAGTAATATCTCATAATAAACATCACAGTAACATAAAAAAAGAGGAAAACTGAAGAGGAACTGACGAACGAAACAAACAGTAGTTATCTGTGGAAACAAATGACACGCATGAAATGGCGTATGGTTTTCAGTTTTGTGTTATATTTTGTTTGCAGGAAGCACATTTTTTGCAAGTACTTGAATAAAGTGGTCTTCGTTTTCGTTAGTTCCTACTCAGCTTCAGTTATATTTCTTGTTATAATGGACGAACAACAGTTGTTATCGGTAAGTACCCATTCCAAAATCATAATTATTAAAACTTAATACTCATTCAAGACTTTAATCGGCTATTGTACATTGAAATTGCAGGTGGCGGAATTGTACAATAACATTATAAAATAGAGTTTACAAAATAAGGGTTTTCTCAACTTTTTAAATATTATAGTTAGTAAGTATATTTTAAAAACAATTCGCAATATTTCAAATCCTAGATATGCATTATACCCTACAAAAAACTTAATGGGTAGATATTATTATCAATAATAAAACATGCTCATATATTGGCAGAGATTTGAATCTAAAAGAAAATATTTTCAATGTTCAAGATGTTTCAGAAGCTACTTACATAAATTAAATAAAAAACAAATAGTTGGTAATTATGTAAAGAAATGGGAATAACTATTTCAGATAGTCTGATACAAACATTGTATTAAACAGTACAAAAAATATTGAATCGAGTATCTCTAGTTCTAGTTTTTGTAGTAGTAGTCATAGCCATCAATATACTTTTGCAGGTTTAGAAAATTTTAACAATAATACTAACATTAGTGTTTTAAATGAAACTCACGGTTTCTAGTTAATTCCACAATAGAAAACGTGAGTTTCATTTAAAACACTGATATGAGCAGATTCCACGAAGTAAGGGTCGAGACAGTTAATTTCATTAATACTAACAATTCTTGTGAACAATTAGAGACGGTTTAAGACTATAAAAACAGAAATTTCCATTTGAAAATACACTGAATACAATAAATAAGCTGTAGAAGTCCCTACAATGGTACCTTTATCAATCTAGTTGAAGAATATGTAACTTATGACACTGAATGCTCCAGTCAACAAACAGAATTCAATTATTTGTTATTGTAGAAACACAGCTATTGGATACTCAATTGGATACAATTAATTATAAACTCATTTAACTTGATAATGTGTCATATCTCTTCTTCATACGTAGTATTTTTATACATTGTATTAATAATGCTTAGTTTTCATTAGGTTCCAATTCCACGATGTTAATATACAATATGTTCCAAGATGAAAATAACAAGATGAGAATAGTATATTATTTTAGACAGAAAAGAAGTATGAATTTTCATGGCACATCTGAATTTACCTGCCAAACGGAGTGCGGCATGTAATAGAAGATAAATCATGAGAAGTCACTTCTCGAAATAAAATATGTTGTTATTTCTTTGAAGAGCCCTGCATGTATCTTGTGGAAAATGGGTCCCAGTCAATTGGCTTATAATCAAGTTTGATGTAGTTTATGATGATCGATCAAAGGTATCCATTAACACAATTTGATTTAAAGTAAATGTTTTATTAGCTGCTGTTCATAACACCTTTAAATGTTTCACAGATAAGGATTTTGAAGTGTACGTATGGAATGGTTGAGGCATTCGAAACAGCGACTTTTGCGTGAGAAAAAGTAACCGTATGTAAACAATAGAATTTTTTCTAATCAGATTGGATTTCTGTTGATTTAACGTAATGTTTCATAAAATCTTTATGGTGTAAAATTTTTATTAGTTTTAATATTATTAAAAAACTATTCTAATAAATTTTCTGTAAACTCGCTGTAATGTGTGTGTATCCGTTAAACTCTATTGATTCAGTTTCAAAATATGTTACGTTATGACAACTACAGATTGATATACCCTTTTTATTTTTTGCTTTCACTGAATGCGTTCAATAGTTTCCACTTCCCACACTTGTTATGTAATATGCTTACACAATTTAATTTTTTTATGTTGGATTCCTGAACAAGATATTTTTTTTTCTAATTTTGTACCTGTTTTTTCAAATTTACTATACTGTTCATCAATAGTGAAGAAACGTTTTAAGTCCTTTATTGCCTTTTTTGCTATTTCATTTCAAATGTACAGGGTGATCAACTAAGAACGGCTGTAGGCCACATCTCAGGAAACAATCGTGGTACAACTTTGAAAAAAATTATCTCTAGGTAAGTGATCCAGAAAAATTGCTGGAACATATTTTGCAGCCTCTAAAATATCCGCTAGGGGTGGAATGAACACTCGAAAACATAAATTCTTCAAAAAAACATACTAAAGGTGTCTCAAAAATACAATTTTTTAAATCTTGATGAGATTTTGAAAACATTTAATAAAGGAGATTTTTCGCCATTATTCTTCAAATAATGGGTGGAGAAGGTTCAAACTTATGAACAAATGTATAACTTTTTCGTTTTTTAACCGATATCAATAATTTTAGCTGCATTTAAAAGAGTTTTTCTGTTTAATAAGATGAATAACAAAATTCGATAATTTTGTATTCATTCGGAAATTTCAAATGTAAATTGAAGCATTTTTTAAATTTTTATATCTGATAACGTAAATCCCTTTTCATCAGACTCTAAAAAATGTCTTATTTCATTTGAAATTTCCGAGAAAAATGGGAAAATTGTCGACTTTTTCACATAGCGTTGACAAAATTGTTCAATTTTGTTTTTTGTTAAGCATATCTTATTAAAGAGGAAAAACTCTTTTAAATGACGCCAAAAACATTGATATCGATTAAAAAACAAAAAAGTGTTACGACTTTTGTTTTTAAGGTTGAACCTTCCCCCGCCCCTTCTTTGAAGAATAAGGACAAAAAGTCCCTAACTACATTTTTTCATAATCTCATCAATATATCAAAAGTTGTATTTCTAGGATACCTTTAGTATGTCTTTTTTGGAGATAATCACAGTATTATATTTTTAAGTGTTCATTCCACCCCATAGCAGATATTTTAGGAACTCAAAAATATTTTCCAGCGATTTTTCAGGGTCATTTTTTTAATGTTGTACCAGGACCGACAGCCGGCGTTCTTAGTTGTTCACCTTGTATTTGCTGATTAGGCACAGAAACATCCATAGGATGTTATCTAGAATGTTTGATGTATATTATTTAGAGGCTTAAGTAATGTCCATACAACATCTAAGAGAATATACACTGTATTTTTTTTGAATTGTCGCATTTAGATTACTGATAAGATGTTATTTTTTAGACATTGCATTAACATTGACAAGAAGTTAAGAGGCATTTCAGAATGTAACAGAAATGTTGTTGTTTTTATTTCGTTATAAAGACTTCTTTTTGAGGAAGTTCTAGTAACGTCACAGTAATATAAAAAGGCAGCGCTTTAACATCGCTGAGAAGTTAAGTTGAAACATCACAAAAGTTAACAGCCACAAGCTGGGCATAAGCGGTTGTATAGATGTGTATGTGATGAAAACAAGAGGAAAAAGAGGAAGAACATTATCACAATGTGATGTTTAATTAACATAACTGTAATATTTATTTGCATAGTGGGTTTGGTTAAATACGTTATAGACCAATGACTAGTTAACTAGTCCAGGTGGGTTTTTCGTGACTAGTGACGATTTATCTTCAAAATAACGTACTTAATTATATTGCGGGTGCCACGAAATAGCTCACATAAGCTACCAGGTACTTTGTAGAGTGCGTATAAACATTCCTTAACTGCAGCCAATACTATTAATTCTACTATTTACCAATAGATGTCCATGGTCATAGAACTTTCCCCATACGAATTAAAAATAAAGTTATATTAATTTCGAGAACAAAAGTAGTCTTGCATAGTGTGCACGTAGTGTTGAGTTAACAACAATGGTAAAATACGTATTAAATAATGAACCATCACGATATACCAAGGTAAGTCAATATTGTTTTGTGGAAAAGGGATTCGTATACAGGTTTAGATGTAGCAAATAAATCAGATATCAAAACTAACATGAGGAAATTAGAGCCGATAAAACAAAGTGAACTAGAAAATTTAGCAAACTACCTTGCTTTGGACGATTCAGTGTATGACAAAGCATATAATCCCGAAGATGACAGTGATATTGACGAGAGCGAGGACACAGTCTCGATTGAGATAGTCAGTTAGATACAAATGAGACTGCGGAAGAAACACAAATCTTACAATCAAACGGTAAAAATGATGAAGTTGTTTCAAACATATCAGCAGATTAACTTAATATATCTGACGAAGAGCTATGGGTAAGCGTATAAGAAAAACTAACAGAAATAGCTTTTCTTGCATAACCTTGTTATAATGTTCACTTGCCAGATGATGCCAGGCCAATTGGTTATTTTTATCTCATGTTTTCTTAAGATATCCTAGATATTGGGGTTCAGGAGACTAATTGACGAAGTGAAGAAACCAAACCTGAAACTACTACAGAAAGAACAATAAAAATAACTGGATCGAGTTGCCAGGTACTGAACTGAAACAATTTCTCGGCCTATGTTGCTTGGGAGGTATGATTGAAATACCAGGTTTAAAACAACGTTGGTCAAGAAACAGACTTAATTATCATCCCATTTTTGGTGAACTAATACCGAGTAATCGATTTCAAGCCATTTTAAAATCTTTAATATTTGTCGACCATACAGAAATGGATACTACAGATAGATTGTATAAAATTAGAGTTATTATAGATAAAGTTCCGTGTACTATAAGTAAACTTGTCTCTCCAGACAGATATTTATCTTTGAATGAGTTCGTAATTCCACGGCATGGCAGGTTATTGTTTAGACAATATTTAAACAATGAGAGTCACAAATACGGCATTAAGCTGTATGTGCTTACTTCTATTGATGGATTTATACTTAACTTCCTCGTTTATACTGGTACAAGCACAATTGTAAGTTGAAATTCTACACATACAGCAGAAGTTGTCAAAAAAATCATTGAAAAACTATTTAAATAATGGCTGCTGGGTGTGTTTATGGATAACTATTATAATAGTGTAACATTGGCAGATTATTTAGTCAAAAACAAGACTTACGTAACTGGTACTCAATAGAAATCGGAAAGATATTCCTTAATCCCTCATAAAAAAACACACAAGAAAGCCGCCATTAAGAGCAAGGGTCCTATAACACCCTTCCGGATTACATCACTACACTTATACAAGACAAAAACAAGATAGGAAAAAGATGGCAACAATCCAGAAGTGAAGAAGATCGCTCTCTCCTTAAATACTACCAAAACACAATAAACACACTTATAAAAGACAACAAAAATCACAACTGGGCGAACATCCTAAGCAAAGTGAAACCAGAACCCAATTCACTCTGAAAAATTGCCAAATTTTTCAAAAGTCAACACAAAGATATATAACTAAAATAGAAAATAGAGAATTATGGCACTTTCTAAAATACTGACCGTCACTATTACTGATCGGTCTTATTTATATACTGGCGTCAGTATTTTCATCGTGTAAAGTGAGATACGGCACTTATAATTTTGTGGTGGGTGCTGGTTATTTTTATTTTACGCTTTTACCTATAACCTCACTTTTCTGTGGTTTGTGCTTCGTTGTTTGTTTATGTTCATTAAGTTATAACAAATATTTTACTTTTGGAATTTCTTGGTGATCTTCACGGGGATTCGAATAATGGAAGAAATATTACAAGCTGCCATTCTAGGGGGTGCAAATGACGAGGATATAGAGTTTGTAATATTAGAAAATGTCCTAATTGACAGGGACAATATACGAAATCAAAATAATCAAGGTGCTGCTAACAATTTCACCTTGGATGTTTTTCCTGATGTTGAAATAAAAAAATTATTTCGGTTTAGAAGACAACATATTCCACAATTGGCAAACATTTTGGGTATACCAGAGGAAGTGAGGACACCGAGAAGGATTAGAGTTCATAGTATGTATAAATAATTATTATAAAATATATTATTTCTGTTATTTGAATCTTTCACTGTATATATTTAACTTTTTCAGATGTAACTGCTTTGTGCATTTTACTTAGAAGATTAGCTTATCCTAACCGATTGCAAGATATTAGTACATTATTCAATTTATCTCCTCAATCCATATCAGAAATAATAAGAACAACAATTGATATTATTATGGCAAATAATGCAGGGCTATTGAATAATCTACGAAATTTGCAGTGGCTAGACAGAAATAAAATGATGTATTACTCACAAGTAAGTGTTTTGTAAAATCTCAGTTCTTGGCTCGGTTCTACCTATTTTGTATTTGCAAAGTATATCTGTCTTGTTTCTTTTTAATTCATTTATGATTACGGGGACTTAAATTTTTAGGCTGTTCATGCAAAAGGAGGAGCAATGAAAAATTGTTGGGGGTTTATTGATGGTACAGCCAGACAGATATGTCGCCCATCAATAGACCAAGAAAACTACTATTCAGGACATAAAAGATGTCATTGCCTTAAATATCAATCCGTTCTGTGTCCAGATGGGATAATTGCCAGCTTGAAAGGAGCCTATCCAGGCAGAAGACACGATGCGGGTATATTTAGGGAGTCATTGCTTTATAATGAATTAGAGCAAGTAGCTGTTTTTGGAGAGGATCACAAGTTTCGTCTATATGGAGATCAGGCCTATGGGTTAAGGGAGCTATTGCTCTCTCCTTTTCAAGGCAGACCTGAAAATTTGGAACCTCATCAACAACAATTTAATCAATCAATGAAAACATTAAGAGTTTCAGTCGAGTGGGGCTTCCAAAAAGTCATTGCACAGTTTGCCTTCCTAGACTTTAGAAAGAATCAAAAACTTCTTATGCAAGATATAGAATCCATGTACAAAGTAGCAGTGCTCCTAACAAATTGCCACACTTGTCTTTATGGCAGCCAAACGGCAACATATTTTAATGTTGTACCCCCAACCTTAGAAGCGTATATTGTTGTTTAATAATAAAACTATTAAATTTCTACAAATATATGTATTTATTTAATTTGTGTGAAAAAGAAATAAAATAAACATTTTCAAAATTTGCAACCTTTGATTTCACCCTCTAGCATTTACTGTCTCGAGTCTCTGGAATAATTGATCGATCAGTTTTTGCTGCGACTGCATCAATTGATTTGTTAACTTTTTTTCTTCCACTTCAACATCAGCCCTCTTTTTTTCAATCTCAAGTTTAGTCATAACTTCTTTATGATGAAGATCCATTTCCTTTTCTTTCAATTCTAATACTTTTTGCTCAAGAAGTATTTTTTTCTCTTCCACACTTATTTTTCTCTCCTCCAATTTTAATTCTTTTGATTTTCTTTCGTTCTCCTGTGTATTTCTTTCAGTTAAGTATGAAAGAGCATCTCTTTTCAAAGGCACCCCTTTCTTTATTCTGCTTCTACGTGGTCCTGCAAAATTTACCATAGTGACACCTTGTACAACTTTAACCTACTTAATGAACTTACCTAATACTTTCTTGGTTTGACTCTGGGGAACGTTGCAATTTATTTTTGAAGTGGCAGGAGTGGTGCAGCTCGGTGGTCCCCGTGTTAGAGAAACTGAGGCATGATTCTCTTTATTTTTGTCCACTACCAAAGAATCCACTACTATTTCTTCATTGATGTCCCCAACAACTAATGGCAAAATAAAAGTATGATAGTTTATTAAACAAAATGTGATATGCAACTTAAGCATTATCTAAGTTGAATAATTAAGTACGATATGATAACTAAGTTTATATAGAATCCCAAGTTTCAATATTAGGAATCCCCTTGTAAATTTAACAAAAGGTAAATTCTGTTATATTTTATGCATTTTTCAAATCTTACAGAAATAATTATGATCTGTGTACTCTGCAACAATTGTGGGCTTTTCAGGAACTATTTCTGCTTCCTGCTCATTCCCATATGTTTCTAAAAAGTCATTTCCGGCTTCCGATTCCTGTGCCATTCCATAGGTTTGTGTACAGTCTTGGTCTTCTCTGGCTTCTGCTTCTTGTGCCTTTCCGTAGGCTTGTGCACAGTCTTCTCTGGCTTGTTTTCCTAATGCAGCACTCCTCTGTTCGGCACTGACATTTCTTTTTTGTTTAAAATCATAGTTATGTTCGCGAACCAGGGAACTAACTTCATACAAAAGGGCATTTTTTTGGCAGTAGGGTTCCTCGATTCCGGACCTTCAAAAAATATGTTTTGTATCACCTTTATAACTCCACCAGTAGTCCATCAATATTATACAGATACGGGCTTTACTTACTTAATATCATCAACTTTTATTTTCTTCAAGAAAACTTCAATTAACAACTGCAGATGTTGCTTCAGTGTTTTTATAAGGAACTTTTTGCCCATTGTAATTAAAATATTTTCTTGAATTTCTTCCCAACCGTGAGGTCTTACTATTGGATTAACACTTAAAAATTCTGTTAGCAAGGCGAGGTCATCCTCGTAAGTAAATCTTAGTCGTGTTGCTTTCTGTTTCTGCTGTTCCATATTGCTATGCTCAACTCTCAACTTCTTAGCATAAATGTAGCGGGTAGCAGTTTGTTTACAAATTTGACACTAATAAAATATACAATTTTGTTTTACGCATGTCTCAAACATAGTGCCGCCAATTTTGTCCGTCACTATCCAGTCACAATTAAGGATAGTCCGTATTTAATTACGGACGTCCTTATTTTTATCTACAACTACGCATGCGCACTTGTCAACAATGCCAAAATAAGGACGTTTTTATTAGTGACTGTCACTATTTGAACCTGCCATAATTCTCTATTAACAGACACACAATCACTGACATGACTGAAATTTCGCAGAGTTTCAGAGAGTACTTCCAAAACAACTTTATAAACAATTCACCACACACATATTACCACCAACACATATCTCAAACGGTTCAGCAACACTTTCACTAACTAATATATTGAACACAGACAATTTAGCATCATTTACTGAAGTATGCAAGAACTTAAAAACAAAACAGCCCCAGGAAACGACGGCATACACAACATTCTACTAAAAAACCTCCCAAAAAAGCAATTGTGCACTTGACATTCATCAGTTTTTTAATCAAAACTGACTTTTACCCCGATATGCTCAAGATTGCCAATGTCATACCCATAATCGAACCAAAAAAACAGCCATGTTATGTAGATAGCTAGCGACCAACTTCACTATTAAATAATATTGCAAAGGCGATTGACAAAACAATTATTAAAATAATACAATCTTTCACAGACAAGCATCACTTATAACCCCCCCCCCCCCCCCGTTTTCTGAAGTGGCCATAGTACAATTAATCAAACAATCAGAGTATTAAATGTTATAAGAGAAGGCTTTCGGGACAAAAACAGAGCTATAATGGTCGCGATCGATATACAGAAAGCCTTCGAATCCGTATGGATTTTGAGATTAACGTAACAAATTCCATTTATCCATTTTGACTATCTAAAAATATATGAGCTAATTGTTTTTCAAAAAAGATCAGGAAATCCAGTACATTTTGAGAGTATGTCATTAGTGTATCGAAAATTGGATCCAAATAGTTTTCAAACTTTATCGCTGTGGTTTGAACTATCTAAACACCCTTCCCAACATTAGTCCTACATTTTTTTATATATTCCATTGCAATTTTATATTCGAGTCTATGATAATATTTCCTTCGCTTGTTGAACTACATCCCTCAATCCTTTCTTATCCATTGTCTTATTCTTTGGTTTCCTAACCCCAAGGGTTTTCATAGCTTTCTCCGCCCCAGTCTTCCAATGTTTAGACATCATCTTCATTGATTTCTACTATTAAGGAGGATTTTTGATAGTCCGTTATTTGTCATTCCATGTATACCTAGCATCTTAATTCTTGGGCTCTCATCACCCCTGAAATTGTCTGTGCCTGATACATATAGTCTTTCTAGATTCTTGTTGACCATTCTTCTCCATGTACCATTATGCATTGTGCCTGTAGGATATCTGAGACTTAACATGTAAACGTAGACTTGTCATAAATTTTTTGTTCGTCAGATATTAACATTGATCCTCCCAATATTAGAAACCTTATGTTCGTAATATGTTATAAAATTATTATAAAATAACCATTAGAAGACCACTAAAATAATATTTTATTGAAGATATTACAGTACCTCCATATATTTTCCTTAGAACTTTCCTTTCCCATACTTGGAGTAATCCTTACTGTTTAAATGAAACTGTTTCTAAATTATTTAGAAACAATTAGTTTTATTTATAAAAGTAATATGAGTAGATTCCAGAGAGTATAGGTCGAAACAGTAAATTTCATGGAGTAATCCCTGTTCACTTTTGTTTAGTGTCCAGGTGCTTATGGAACTTATCACAGTTTTGTAAATCCAAACTTTGACACCTCTACACACACTTTAGAACTTTTTAAAAGTATGTATGCATCTCAAACAGGATTTCGTATTATAATATTTCTAAAATATTTGGATCGCCCTATTTCCTCGAACTCATATACATTCCCTTTTGTTTTCACAATTAGGCTTGTAAACTTACTTTATCTTCTTATTTAATGATTCCATAAAATTTTAAAATACAGATAATTTGTCCCAGGAGCAATAGAGAAAAGTATGCGAAGGGTGTAGAACTATTAAATTAAGGGTTGAAACGAATGAGATACGTTCCTCGTATTTTCATCAAACTATCGTTTGTCTAACGTGTCATTTTAAGTTCATACTGTATAAAAACAGCTAATTGGAATATGAAGCTGAGTGAATAACAACTTACACAAATTTATGGAACTTATGTGTGAGATATTCCCTAGAAACAATTCAATTCACTCATTATATAAATTAATAAAAAAATAACAGTAGTTGAATCAAAAAACATAAGGCGACAAAATCGTTTGTTACATAAAACTGTTTGCTCCAATGCATTATGTTTCCTTTTTGTACGTCTCGATGTACGTGCCCTCGAACAAGGAAAGGGGGTAGAGGAACAATAAAGAAATAAATGGCTCAAAGTGTGGTGATGAACTTGTGACAATAAAACAACCTGACAAAGCAATCAAGCGCGTCTAGTAAGGGTGTCGGGAAGAATGTAACGGGGGTCGGAAGATTAGCCAGATACGCCACGGAAACTGGAAAATGAAGCCACAGTGACCGTATCTTCAACGTAAAGGGAGAGTTAATGCTGACGTTTTTATATTGAAGACGAATTAAAACAGGAAGTAATCAAGAAAAGAAATTGAAAAAATCGACAGAAAAAAACTCTACACTACTATTCATGGATTAAGGAAATGTTATTGAATATTTGACATATAAGAATCTTGCATTAGTGAGAAAATCGAAATACGATAAATTTTTTATAATTAGGCAATATAATCATAGAAAATATTACTGGACACATAAAATAACACTCCAAAAACAAAAAATAATACAATGCCATTTTTCATTGGTGTAACTAAGACTGCATCATAAGTATCTGTCTCGACCCTTACTTCGTAGAGTCTACTCATTCTACTATTTTAAATGAAACTTACTGTTTCTAGTTAATTACACAATAGATTGGAAATATTTTGAACATTCTAAGATAATTCACAGTTGCTTCGATATTAAATATCATCGTCAGAATGACAGAAGTTACATTTCATTTGAAGACTGTATAATTATTTTGGCCTAGACCAAGAAGTGACCTACCTAGTGATTGACTTAATAGATGTCAATAGAAAAAAGAAGATGTGATGTTACAAATATTAAAGCTTATGGAGCCCTATGGAGATATTTTGGATATCTTTTTACCAATTATATATATAACTGTGCAATGATATAGAAAACCAGGAAAACTATATCTTTGAAAATTGAACAAAAAATAATTTGTTTCCGATTTCCATGAAGTTTTGCATTGGGGGGTTTATTGATACGAGGAATTTGAAAAATTTATCAGTTGTTTGAAAAAAAAATTTCTTCGAGTGGAAAATTATTGAAAATGGAATTTTCTGGAAAACCATAAATCAAAATCAAAAACTAACATCCTTTTTGGATTCTACAAAACGAAATACATAAAACTACATCACTTTTTACATACATTAATTATCAATCTTTTTTCGTTTCTTCCATTCAATATTTGCAGGAATTATACAAGGTTTAAAAGTGAGTTAAAAATTTTTATCAAAAATTACCTTAAAAAAATTCATAGCAACTACGTTTATGATATGGGATTATTGAAGTAAGTGAAAATCGAAACAGGTGATTTAATACTAATATAAAAAAATATCATCCGGCATTACTAACAGAGTTATTAAACATCAAAGTTGACATTTTTGTACCTATGGGCATGAAATCGAAAAAAAAGGTTGGTTTCCGATTTTCATAATATTTTGCAAAGGGGGGTTTTTTGATACAAGAAATCTGAAAATTTATCAGTTGTTTCAAAAAAAAGTTTTCAGAGTCTAAAATACTAGTTTCTTAATTTGGTATGTTTAGCAATTAATAAGAGGTATCTCTTTCTATCAAGAAAAAGAGTATCCCAATATTTATTCTACAAATATGGGAAGTAACTTTAGGTAACAAATTATTTGGTTATCACATACTACATGGAAATTTGAAGGATTATATGTACCTCGAGTTTTCAGAGAATCATATATTCGAGTTTTTAGACGATTTAACGCTAAACGGCTGGAGAAGTTGCCTCTTTTTTATGAATGATGGAGCTTCCCGCACTTAGATATAAGGTGTCGTAATTTGTTGATCAATTAAGAATCGATGAATTGGTAGAGGTGCAGAAGCTTCCAGGTACATACGATTTCAATAATACACTGTTTGGTCGTATGTTGAGGAAAACTAGGGATATTCACGTTAAAACTTGCAAGACAATATTGAACATCACTTTAATGACCTCATAGCTGATCCTTAAACCTTTAGAAGACAAATACATTTTTTAGAAAAAGTGATAGAATGTTTTATTCGCAAAAACTGAGTATATTTTAAACACTTTCTCTGATTGATTGAAATTTCAAGTTTTTAGTAAAATTAATTATAATTTTTTCTTGTGATTCTTTATTCAACTAATGACATTCGAATTAGAATATTTTTGTTGTTTTTTAATAAATAGATAATTGTTTTCTTAGAAATGCTCAAGAAGGTACTTCAAACCGACATCATTTTCAAATCAAAATATTTCGAAATCAGTACACAGGATCAAGTTTTACGAAAAGCACATTTTTGATACCTACTGAGTATAAAATTTTTTGAATACCCCGTATCTTCAAAACAGGTGCCGTTATGAAAATTTTATACTGAGCAAACCCAACTTGTCCTTGCAACTTTTTTTGAAACACCCAGTATAAGAACATACTTATTCCTTAAGAGAAATAAGCATTATCTTCTCTCTAGCTGAATAGAAATTATTTGATTTTATCTCTAGTTATAATTATCTTGCATTTCTCAGGTATATTTTCATATGATACTGATTCTCCCTTTTTGACTCGAATTTCACAATTAACAAGTAAATTGAACCGGGTGAACTGCAGGTTAACTTAATTTATAAATTATAATCATTTCACTTTTCTCCGGTGTGCGCCTCCTCATATTTCGCCCTCCATATATCTTAATTACGTAAATTCTCCTTTCATTATCCATCCCAGTTAATTAATGACGTTTCTGGCTCTCCGAGCGCCCATCTAAAACGACAGATTAGACTTTAGTTCAGCCTCAATGGATTTTCTTTTCACCAACATCGGAAAACACGGATTTTCCCCTGGCGAGAATTATACTCTCTAATTTTAGACTATTTTTTTGGATAAACAGATTACCGACGACAATCAGGCCGAAATTAATTCCCAGGTTTGCGAAAATGGTTTAACTTAAAATAGGTATAATTAGGGAGATATGAATGTTATTATCTATAATAGTTACATTTTTATATCTACAAAATGAGAGAGCAGCTCTACTTATAAATGGAAACATTTCTCGGATATTTTTTGGAAGTCATTATGAATATAGTGCAAATTGCAATACATGTGGGTCTTACACCATGAAAATTGATGCACTTGATAGAGCGAGTATGAGGATGAGTTTGCACAATGTTGTCATGCCTTGAAAGTAGTATGGTGATAGAGGAAATATAACACAATGAAACTATCGATACAATTGTCAAATTTCTTAGATATTTTAACATTTTATAAATATATTGTGGAATTATCTAGAAACAGTTAGTTTCATTTAAAACTGTAATATAAGTAGATTCCACAAAGTAAGGGTCGAGACAGTAAGTTTCATTAACTATCTTGATATTTATTTTGATTAGAATATGTTCTATAAAACTAAAAACCACAATTAGACCCACCGGACATGAAATCCTAACAATATCATACGCTCAACAATTTCAACAAAATCTCCAGAGGAGCGGAACCCTTAATGGAACAAACGATTCACACTCTCTATAGACAACTGCTAAAGAATGGATCGATGAAGTGGCACAAAAATGTATATCCATTTTCAATGATAAAAGGCAAATATACTGGATGACGAACACAACCCTAGATTTGATAGAAGAACGTACAAAACGAACAATAATCGCTGCTTCAGAGTCTGAAGAAAAAGAGGACGAGATAAAAATACTGAATAAAGACATACAAAAGGCTTGCAATAGAGATAAAAATAAGCACATTTCCAATATATGCGAATAAATGCAACAGCACGCTAACAATAATGGAACAAAGGATCTACACAACAAGGTCAAGATTTGGTACAAGAATTCAAACCACGGACCCAATTTATTAACAACAAGAATGGAGAAATGGTGACCGATAAGACAGAAATAGTGGAAGTATGGCACCAATAGTCTGAGGAATAGAAATATTGTATAGAATATGTATTGCAGTTTGGAGATCCGACAAATGGCCCACAGGTTGGTGTGAAGCACTTTTTGTCCCAATATTTGTAAAAGGTTCACCGATGGACTGCTGCAACTACGGGACGATTGTACTAATAGACCATCCAAGTAAGGTATTGTTGCAGATCATAAATGAGCGGATAAAGGCCTTCCTACTGTTCGAGAGCAAATACTGAACGTTCCTCAGATAGTCTAGAAGTGCCACATGCAAGCTTGTCTTAGGTACGCTAGAGCACCTTGTCACTCTCATAAGCAGCCTCTACGAGTGTACCCAAGGAAAAGTAAGTATATATTCAGTCGTATCAAAGTCTTTTGACGTAAACAATAAGGTTTAGACAAGGGTATACCATCTGGCCACACCTCTTTAACGCTTACACGGAGATTCTAATGAGAGCGGTGATAGATAATTGGAGAGACGGAATATCCATTGGCGAAAAAAGAATAACAAATTTGCGCTCTACGAATAATACTTTGATTATAGCTTTTAGTTCTTAGAGTAACTTATGATCATTATGGAAAGGCTAATAACTAGTAGCAGGTAGTATGGTCTAGAGCTAAATACAAACAAAAGACAAGTAATTATTATGAACAGCCATGCAACACAGGTAAGGAGAATAGAAAACTCACAAATAGTGGATTAATATAACTATTTGTGTTTAATTATTGCCAATAAAGGTGGTTGATACGCAGAAATTTTTCGCAAGCTGGCAATAGCTATGAATTCCACAACTAGTCTGACAAAGATATGGAAAGACACTGCACTCTCTAGAAACAATAAGCTGAAACTTTTAAACACCCTAATATTTCCAATCGCCACGTAAGTATCAGAGACGTGGACATTAAAAATCTCAAACCGGAAGAAAATCAAAGCGTTTGAGATGTGTAGAATGCTCAGATTATCTCGGTCACGCCATTTTACGAATGTATCGATATTGAAAAAGCTCATGGTAACAAATCGATTATCATCAAGAATGAATCAATCATATCTCACGTATTTTGGGCATATCTCGAAAATAACGAACGGCTTGTAGAAGTCTGTTAAAGGGGGAAAGATGGATGGAAAAAGACCAAGAGGTATATTGCCGAGTCGATGGGGAGATCAGATGAAGGCAATTATCGACCACGGATTGCATGGAGCTACAGAAGCGGCCTGGGATAGAGAAGCATCAAGAGAGACGATTCTGACAATCAGTACATGGTGTTACTATGTACAGAAAGATTCAAACATATAACAAAAGAAAGATTCGAGAATCCAAAGAAAATGAAGCATCGGAAAGATGTGCGGAAATAGAAATGGTACAAGCCAGATACGAAAGCTTTAACGTCCATAGAAAAGTGAAAGAGGCAACGTGAACCTTCAAGAAGCGATAACTGATGAAGATTACAGACAAAAATGGAAAAATAATCATCGAGAAACAAGACAAGAAAAACAGATGGCAATCATATCTGGAGACACACTTCCACGATCAAAGTCAGTTGTCCAGTCTCAGAAATATCCACAGGCCCTGAAATACTGAAGCATGAAGCGGCGATAGCAATAAAACAAATGAAAAACAGAAAAGGAATTGGACCAGATAATATAGAGGCGGAGTTCCTTTAACTGTTGGATGAAGTAGAAATAGCCTGGATCACAGATATCTTTAACAAAGTTTTCAACACTGGAAATACCCCGGAAAATGGCTACAGTCAGAATTTATAGCACTGCCTGAAAACCTGGAGCAAAGAGGTGTGAAAAATATCGGACTATCAATCTGATGAGTCATATGCTGAAGCTGTTTCTTAAAGTCATCCACCGAAGTATATATAAAAAATGCGAAGAACATATATCACACAACCAATTTGGGTTCATCAATACAGTCGGCACCAGAGAAGCATTTTTTGGAGTTCAAGTCATAATTCAAAGATGTACAGACGTTAATTGTGACGTATACGCATGTCTAATTCTATAATGGAACCAAACAGCATGATAAGACTTGACGAAGAGCGAACGGAACAGGTGAAAATACTACGTAGGGTCAGACAGGGCTGTATCCTGTCGTCGTTAATATTCAACATGTACTCAGAAAGAATTTTCAACGAACAGTTTGGATGGACTACAAAGATTGATGGTCCGAATAACGCAATATAGTCAACAACATGGTCTCAATATCAATGTCCATGAACCAAAAATAATTAGCAAGAAATAAACACGCTCAAGAAATAAAATGCCGCATAGGATAAGATAGTTTTCAAGAAAATGGGTGCCGTTTTAAAAAATCACAACCTATCGCTCGAAACAAAGGTGAGGCATCCAAGATGCTATGTCTTATCCGTATTACTGTATGGCGGAGAATCCTGGACGCTAACAGAAGCCACCACTAAAAAACTAGCATTTGAAATGTGGATGTACAGGAGAATGCTTAAAATATAGTGGACACCTCACATGATGAACAAAAAAGTTAAAAAGAACTGAAAATCATGTATATCATCAAGAGCCGAAAACTCGAATATCTGGAACACGTCATGAGAAATCAATACCGATACTTCCTACTACAATCCATGATACAAGAGAATGTTAAAGGAAAAAGAGAGAGAAGAAGAATACTATGGTTGCGGAATCTGCGAACTTGGTTTGTGAAAACCACAACAGAATTATTTCGAGCAGCTACAAACAAAGTCATGATTGCCTATATGATTGCCAACATCCGAAACGGATAGGTACCTGAAGAAGAAAGAGTAACCATGTCCCTACGGGGATGAAGGACTGAAGAGAGAGATAGAGAGAAAGAGAGAGAGAGAGAGAGAGAGGGAGAGATCAGTACATGTAGTGCCACCGTGTCACTGCGGGGATAAAGAAATGAAAAGAGAGAAAGATATATATAGATGTTCATCTCATACTTAACCGTATTGCGTTGCGTATAGAACTTTCAGCTGGGATTTTCTTTAACTATATCAACAAATGAAAACTTAAGAAAGTTTGAGTTTATTCACATGTTTTATTCGCCATCCAATAATAACTATAATATGGATAATTCTGTCTATATTGTAGGATATTGCAATAGAGCTTTTCAAAATTTAACCTAAACAAAAGGTTGTCCAGGCTGTCCAATTGAATTATCACAATCCTATCCAAAAGAAAGGAAATTGAAATAAAAAACGTCCATTTCTCAAAAAACTCCTTGATAGAAGATTCGGGCTTCTACATGGTAATATATCTATGTAGCGAGTCTGTTACTCACTATCACGTTGTCTCTTATAAATATAAGAATTTGTCTAACATAGTTTATTTATTTTCAAACAAACATCCTCCTTATTGCCATTCAATACCCTACACGTTTTTAAGACACTGTTTTTCAACTGATTGTTAAGGATAACTCAGTCGAAAAGTCTTAGGAGTACGACCTGACTTAATAGTATAATGTTATAATGTACCCTTCAATTATGCACAATACCTTCAAAAGGCAAGGAGCCGCATTATTGAGATATGTTATGGAGATGACAGTTAGAATCAACCTCACATCTATTACAAATCTGAAAATAAATGATAAACTTCTCATAAGAACAATTCGTTTATCTTATGTTTACTGAAGATCCTCCATTAAGTCAGATCTGCTCTTTTCCTCTTACAGTTAAACGCATTCTGATAGAATGTTTTCATACCAGGACAAGCGACTGAAGCACCAGCTTAACGGTAATCTTCAGGAAATGATTAGCCTTCCCATACCGCAAACAAGGAGGATGTAAGATTATTTTATAAATTATAAGAAACTCATACTTTGATAGGGAAATCCACTATATTTTGTATAATCATTTGTATGTATACTTTATATATTTGTATTGATGTCAGACACATTTCAATAAAAAAATGATATACATATTTTTTCGACCAGTATATATGGTAAGTGGAGGGTATCAAGACGAAGCAAATTAGGTAACACAAAATATAATGGTTTTGAAAAGAAACAGAATCTAGTACATTTATTGAACATTCGGAACAGACGAAATGCGAATAGTTAGATGCAGGAAGGATTTGAACAAAGAAGCGGGACCGATAACTTTTAGCCCACTTTAAATTTGTAAAATTTCTCTCGATAATGTATTTTTCTCGCCGGAATTCTATTTCTTATTAGACCTATCATCACCGCCAAAAAATATTGTATTAAGTAAATTCATTATACTGGATCACTAGGTCAAAAATTGCACTACATATTCTGGAGAAAAAATAACCAAATTGGCCTTAAGTACGAATGTACATTGTACGTATAAGAAAAGTTCCAGCCCTTTGAAGTTATTACATTCAAATTCAAATAGTTGTTTGACAGATTACAATAAAAATTGGTGAGGCTTTCTTAAGATTAGGGCATCTTTCAAAAAGAAAATAACGCAATCCTTGCACCTGGTAAACATTCTTTGGGCGCTGACATCCCCTAAACTCCAAGTTTTGGTGTAACTTACAATTTGATGATTTAATTATTTTTGAAACTTTTATGTCTTTTAGTGCTTTTAGAAATGTTAGTTTTTATTGAGATATAGCCTTTTCGTAAATTTTCCACAAAAACCAGTATGCGGTTTGGAGAAGACTGAAGGAACAGCATCTTCCTTATCACTTAACAAGAGGTGCTGGAAGAAGATCATCCTGAAAAAATGAAACTTTGTGATTAGTTGTTAACGGAAAATATTCGGACTGTATCTATTTTTTGGATGCAAATTTGTACTGAGGTAAGTGAAGTTCGACCTAGTTATTACACCCTGTAGATTGAGTTCATCTTCGGTTTCTGAAGACGATACATTGATTATTGCGCATTGGATGGTTAGAGATGTAGTATAATGTATCATTTTTTCGGTAACATCAACCAGTTAGTGGTGTACGTGATTTATTATCATTTTCCGACGAAATTCCGAGATTTTCTTCTCTGTCTTTGGTTCCTTTGTTGTTTGGTAGTTCGGCTATCACTGTATCCCATATGGTTTCTTGGTTTATTTTTTTTTAACAGGCCTATTCCTGTTCATTGAGGCCATATCTATATTAATTCGAAAATGATACAGCATAATTATGCATTCAATTATCCCATTTCACTATATTTACTCTAAACAGAATACTTATGATTATTATTTATTTAATAATGGATCGGTGCATCATTTTATCAAAAATAGATGATGTGGCATTATAGTGAATTGGTTAATCGAAGTTCATTCTATTGTCCACGTGAACAACAGAAAATTAGAAATACTTTGGGTTTTTAACAATTTTAAGTTGGAAATAAGAATACACTATTCCAAAGTAGGCATTCCAACTGTTAAAATGGAGTTCGTCAGACTATCAAAATTACAAATTACCATCAATTGTTTAATTTCTCAAAAGACTTAATTATACTAGACAACTTTATATCCCTTCAGAAAATAATTTAACCTCCAGAAGATTTTTAATCTTTGGCCCTATTCACCTGAACTCCAATTTAAACTAGGCCTTTATATTTTAATTGCCCCTGCCCTCACGTTACAATACTCTTTTCATGACTTTACTTTTTCCCTTTACATTTTCAACAAAGGTCTATTTGTTGCGAAATGTGAGTCCATTAAAAATGGATTGAAGTCCTTTGACGTCATAATATGGTTATACATCGGATAGAAGACTAATAAAATATAGAGCATAACTCTTTATGTCTATATTGATTGGAAATCATTGAAGTGTTCAAAAGATTTTTAACGGCTTTTGCAGCACTAATATTGGACGCAATTTATTGGAATAAGTGGCTATTGAATTCATATTTTCAGAATCAACGAGAAAACATGTAAGTTACAAAATTGAACAGAATCTTTGACATCATGAGAACAGAAGAATTAATATGAAACAGTTATAAGAGTTGCATAAGCAAGTGCCATGAGATAATAGACAAAATAAAGGAGAGACGAAGTGAAACAGTCCGCAGAAGACCAAAAAAAGAAGTGAAATAATGTATGCATATACATTAAATCCGATCAGGATATGAAGGATAAGATGAGAAAAGAAAAAAGTAATGTCTGAATCTGCGAGAATTAACTGGAAATAAATATTTCTGAAGCACTAAAAACCAAGAGATACCTCAGATCCGGAGACTAAGGCAAGAAGGAAGCTGAACCCTCCGATTTTATTTATTACTTACATAAACGATATTATCAAAAAATAAAAATTAGGACACATAAAGATAAACAGATTACCAGATAACTAACATTAACACTAAAATTATTCCAAAAGAATGTCTAACGCTTGTACGAATATTACCAGAAAATGAAAATATTAATCCAAGAATAAATAATATCAGATATACCTAATTTATTTGATATTGGCAAACATTGTTATGGACAGTTCAGAAAAAAGAATCTTTAAATGTTACATTTCAAAAAATATCTTATTTTGGTATAGATATGTAGGAGATATATTAGCTTGTTTTCTAGGTTGTGAATGACAATTATAAGATGTGTTTTTCAACCTTGTTATTAATTTAAACTCAAAAATCAAATTTACATTAGAAGGTGAAGAAAATAACTCAATCAATTTTCTTGATTTAAAAATTGAAACAGTGAACAATGTACTTGATTATTCAATTTACAGAAGACTAACACACACCGTTGTGACTATTCCATATAATTCCAATCATCCTATCTCACAGAAATTAGCGGTTCCTATGAAAAAATATAATTATTATGGAGAAATTGATACAATTTAACAAATAGCAGCATACAACGTTTATCCATTACATTTTCTTAAACAATATAACCATCTGTTAATAACATATGCAGACAAAACACATAAAACAGTGATCATGAAAAAAACCGAATATAGGGAAAAAATGTTAAATCTACTTAATGACACAACAACGTACAAAAAAGAAAGATTCAATCCCACTGAAAAGATTCAAAACAATGTAAATAAATTAATAAATGATTGGTTTCAATCAAAATTAATAGATAAGGTAACCAAAAATAAGTTAACGATACACAATGCCCAACCACCTTCAATATATGGTTTACCCAAAACACATAAAAATGGAGTTCCCTTAAGACCTATTATAAGCAATGTTCAAGCAGCTACATATAACTTGTCTAAATACCTATCCAACATACTTATCAATACAATCGGAAAAAATGAATATTACACAAAAGACTCATGGGAATTTGTAAAATTCATAAGAACCCAAAGAATACCTAAAGATCATATATTAATATCTCTTGATGTGACATCATTATACACAAATATAGACACAACATTAGCGTTAAACATTATAAAAGACAAATGGAACGATATCCAAAACAATACAACATTAAATTTAACAGAATTTCTCAATGGGGCCGAATTGTGTTTATCTTCGATATATTTTCAATATGAATCCAACTTTTATTCACAAATATTTGGCATAGCAATGGGATCACCTATAGCAGCTACAATTGCAAATCTTGTTATGGAATATGTCGAGGAAACAATAATAAAGTCACTTACTTTTAAACCGGTATTCTTTAAGAGATATGTGGATGATATAGTAGCATGTGTACCAGTGGATAGAATCGATGAGATTTTAAACAAATTTAACAATTTTTCTCCACGGTTAAAATTTACCATCGAACGCGAAAGAGAAAAATCGATAAATTTTCTGGACGTAACAATCTCATACGATAACGAAGGTAGAATCAATACCAACTAGTATTCAAAACCAACAGCTTCTCATAGGTACACAAGTTATTATTCAAATGCTCCCCTATCTCATAAGAAAAATGTAATTAAAAATTTAACTGACAGAGCAATTAAATTATCTCACCCTAAATTCAGAAAGAACAATCTAAATAAAGTCCGAAATATCCTTAAAGAAAATAACTACCCATTATCGTTTGTGAACAAAACTATTAAAAAAAGAATACATACAATCTACAATTCAAATCAAAAACCACAAAAAAAACCAACATCATTTATATCATTACCATATGTACACGGTTTATCAGAAAAAATTAACAAAAGCCTTCAGAAAGAAAATTTAACTGTTTCCCATAAATTAAAGGACACCAACCAAACATTTTTTTCAAAAATGAAACCAAACATTCTGAAAAATAAACAAACACACCCAGTATACCAGATTCCTTGTGGAGATTGTAATAAAACATATATTGGTCAAAGCAAACAATACCTCCAAAAAAGAATACAAGCTCATAAGTATTCAAAAACTGATGTAACAGCTTTATCCAATCACTCTAAAAATACAGGGCATAAATTTGATTTTGACAATGTGAAAATATTGGCTAAAGAAAATAATGAAAAAGTTAGAACTGTACTAGAAATGATTAACATAAAAAAGGATATAAATAGTATTAATAATAGAAACGATATTCGTAATTTGAATGTAATATATGATGGACTCTTAAAATAACCAATAAATTGTTGAAAGCTTCTGCACCTTACTATAATATAAACCTGTTAAATCAAGCAAACGCGCCCAGACTAACACCACATCGTATGAGTAAAAGAAAGAAAAAACACCTTCAAACTAAATAATACATTTTAAAAGTTTACTGACAACAGCTACAAAATGTACACATCATTTTAGTTTCAATTTTTAACCTTTCATGTTTTTATGTTTTTGACACTGTTATTAAGGTAATTGTTTTATTATTTTATATACAAAAATTTGTAACGTCTTCTTTTAACTTATGTATTACATATAAATCATAATGTAACTTTCTAGCCGAAACAGAGGATGACCTTAACAAGTCGAAACGCGTCTTTTGGCAAACAATAAACAAATTATTATAAAGTAAGGACCTTCATTCAAGAAAATTCCTCCCATATAAAATATATATATTACCATAGTATATGGTGTAGGGTATACTTTTACAATTATACTTATTTCAATTACATCGCATTATACTTAAAACATATATCCATTTTTTCATCGATGCTTTGGTCCAGATAGAATTTTATTCATGTACAAATTTAGCCCATTTTTGTTTATCTCTAGGCATTGTTTTTGCCTCTGTCCATGTTTTTTCTTTTTTTTTGCATTATTCCTACCATAACACCATCCTATGTTTGTTTTGGTCTTCCCTTTTTCGTTCTTTTTTGTATTTTTGATTGCCATACTTTTTAACTGGTCTTGTATCGTTCATTCTTTGTAAAAGTCCTTACCAGCTTAATTGTCTCTTTTCAATAAATTTAAGTGTTGATTCTATTTCAAGGTCTTCTCTTATTTTCGTACTTCTTAGTTTGTCTTTCTTTGTGACTACTTTAACTCGCCTAAGAAACTTAATTTCAACTGCTTGTATTTGGCTCTTTTGTCTCTTTGTTAATACCCAAGATTCACATCCGAATGTTAATATTGGCCGGTAAATTGTTTTAAATACAGTTTACTTCGTTTTCTTGGAAATTTCTTTTTTATTTATGAATGTCGAGTTAATCGTGTGATAAAGTTCCATCGTTTTTTGTACTCTATTGTTAATTTCGACTTCCTGTGTTCCATTTTCTTCTATTTCTACTCCCAAGTATTTATATCTTCTAACTTGTTCAATTTTTATTCCATTTTAATGTATATTTAGATGTTTTTGTTTCGGTCCTATAACCATAACTTTGGTTTTACTTTGATTCACTGTCATTCCAAATTCTTCCGATACCGTGCTCCATATTTCCATATTCTTTTGTAGATTCTTCTCTTTCCCTGCCATAATTATTAAATCATCTGCAAACGCTTCTTTTTTTATTTCTACTTCTATTTTAATTTCGTCCGTCCACCAAGCTGTTTGTTTTTTCTTATTAGTTTTCTTGCTACAACCACATATTTCTTTAGCGGTTTCCAAAACGGTTTTTTTGAAATAATCCAACATTTCTTCTAAATTACCATTTTTCATTATATCACAATTATTTGAGAACTTTCCTGATAATGCCATTTTGTATTTCTCTGCCATATCTTTGTTTTGAAGTTTGTATGATCTGACCGATTCATATTCTATTCTTTTTTCTACTTTTTGTCTATTATGATTTGTAATTTCTACTTGTTCTCTTATTTTTGTTACAAGTAAATAGTGGTCACTTCCCATTTCTGGTCCTCTTCTAACTTTGGTATCCAATACTTCCTCTCTATTTCTCTTTTCCACTAATATGTAATCTATTATTGACCTTTCATTTCTGCTTTCCATCCCACGTGTATATTTATGTATGTCTTTATGTTGGAAAAATGTATTAGTTACAATAAAATTGTGTAATATGCAAAAATCCAACAGCCGTTCTCCATTATTATTCCTAAATGCTTCACCGTGTTTTCCTATCACTGTTCTGTAAATGTCATCTTTTGTTCCCACTCTGCTATTTAAATCTCCAAGTATAATGATTTTTCCTTTTGCATTTTCTGTAGCCATAGTTAGATCTTCCCAAAACCTATCTTTATTTCCTACTGTATCGTCTTCATTTGGTCTATATACAATTATTATAGTTTTTGTGTCCATATTTTTATTTTTCATTTCCATCGCCAGTAACCATCCCGTCCATCCAGTAATTTGTTCCTCTAAGTTTCTATGTATTATGCATGCAACTCCTGCTGCCACTCTTTTCTCATTTTCAATACCACTATATATGAGTATATGACCATTATCCATTTTCACTATCCCTTGTCCTTTTTTTTGTCTCTGTTATAGCTAGTATTCTCAAGTTTGTATTTTCAAACTCTTCTTCTAATTATTTTTCTTTTCCTAACATACTTCTAACATTCCATGTTCCAATTCTCCACATTTCCGTTGCTAATTTTACTTTATTCTTATCAAATTCCGTTGCCGTGTCTTTTTCTCTGTTACCATGAATATCCGGTTCTTTATTTAGTTTTTTGGATGTGTTTTTTCCAGTATTTTCATTCTATTTGTTTCTCCATCCCATCTCCATTCTTGCCCATTTACTGTTACCTTATTGTATCCCATTTTTACGTCTTTTCCCTTTGGATTTTCTAATTTTGAAAACATCCTAATCTCTTTTTGTTTTTCCCTTTCCTTCTTGGTCATATCATTATTTATAAAAACTCTTTCTTCTTTCCTCTCCTTTAATTTATCTTTATTTGCCATAATTTTTTCTTTATCATCTTCTTTTTGACATTCCACTATACACATTTTCTCCCCTATCTTATTAACTGCTTTAGTCTCGATATTTTTTTTTAGTTGTTGACTCAAAAAGTTTCTGACATTTTCCACCAATTTCGACGGTTCATTAGTATCAAGTTTCAATCCATTTATCATCACATTATTCTTTCTTTTTTCTTTATCTATAATTTCCATTTTTTTTTCATCTCTTCCATTTCTGTTTTCATCTCTGCATTTTCTTTTTGAATTGCTTGGTTTTCTTTTCTCAATACTTCGTTTTCAACTTTAATATTTCTTCGTTAAACACAGCCTGTTGATCTTTAGTTTCTTTGATCTCGTTTTTAATTAGTTGTTCCCCCCATTGCATAACCTTTTGATCTGCAAACATTTCCTTCATTAACGCTAAGATTTCATCTAACTTTTCAACTTTTTTTACTTTTAGGTGGGGTTCTGTCAGTCCTCTTGCTAACTTCAAATAATCCATCCATTTTTCTTTTCTTTGAATCTTCTGTAGAATAATCATCACTATCCATTTTGTTTATATTTTGTTTTCAACTACTATTTGATTATATTATTTGCGTGGTAGCGTAAGACCAAGGTACCCAGATCAACTCTTCGGAGATACTTAATCTATCCAACCACTTATTATATATATCTAGTTTCTTTCTTTATTTTTTAAATTTGACAACGTCGCAAATTATATCGTTTTGGACTCGCCTTAAATCAATTGCTTTTCATTTCAGTAACCTAATTCTAACCTATTTATTTAAATGTTTTTACTAAATCTAACATTTTTCTTTGTTTTTTTTTGTAGCACTACCTACTTTTACCTTTTGTTGGCACAATTTAAATTCTAGTTAATTAATTTTCGCTGCACTTTTCGATATATCGAAATAAATACAGGCGAATTTTATGAACACTTTATTATTTCCACACACCGTTGCCACGTGGTATTTGTAATGGTGACAAAAGAGGGAGTTCAAGTAGGTATTAATTCCACAATCGAACGATATCAGAAGGTAGCGAGTCATTCCAATTAAGGCCTGTCATCCAAATCATTTATATTATTGATTTTCTCAAAAAAGTAATGGGAGACAAAAATCGTAATGGGTCATAAACTCGACCTAGTTCAGATAGCAAAGATCTTTTCGAACAGGTAAGGCTTCTATCAAGAATTACAGGAAAGAAGAAACAATCGTTAACTGGGTTCCACTTAAGACCAAGAACCTCAAGGCAAGAAGATTTATCTCCTTGTTCCAAATTTAAGGTATTAGGGTTGATATGAGAGAGTAGCATATGTGACAAGAGTGGAGGATGGTTAGTACACCATTTCCTAAGCGAGAACCTACCACTTTCCATGAGGGCGATTAAGTCTTGTAAAAGAAATTGAGCTTCGTCAGGAGTATAAACTCCGAAAACCAAATCGTCAATATATGAATAATTAAGAATAATTGAAGCGGCTTTAGGAAAGCCGGATTCTTAATCGATAGCTAATTGTCGAAGGGCATCCAATGCTAAATAGGGTGCGGAGCTTCCTCCATAAGTAATTGTGACAAGAGGATATTCTTGAATTTCTTCTTCAGGAGAGAAACGACGAAAAATTCGTTGATAGTGTCCCAATTCGGGAGAAATTAGGATCATTCTGTACATCTGTTTCACGTCTGCGCACATAACAAATTTATGAAGTAGGAAATTAATTAGAATAGAAACAATATCTTGTTGGAGTTTGGGTCCGACATATAAACAATTGTTTAGAGATTTGCCTATTTTTGCAAGGTAAAAAATAGGACATAGGCGAAAGGAAATTATATTTTTGAGGAAAGGAATGATTGCGGTATTGCCAAGAGCTGGACAAAAAAATTAAAAACAAACATAAATTATAAAATTGAACAATCGTTGATTCCCATTATCTGGCGGACTTGATCGTTTCTCATATGGTAAAATCTTAAGATGAAGGTACTTCTTCATTTCAAGGACCCGAAGTCTCTGTTTGTTCAGCTCTTCTCCATTTGTGCAGATGGTTTCAACTATTGTGTAGTAGATAGTATTTTTGTTTTTCTTGGTGATATTCTTGTTCCAGAAAATTCACTTTACCACATAAATCTGAACGACACTTGTACTGCTTGTAACTCAACTCTTGTGAAAATGTAAATCACTTAGTATTAGAATGTTCAATTCACTCGGCTCCAAATAAATATGTAATTTTTGAAACCTGAAATTGAGATTATTCTTATAAATGACAGATAATAATTTAAATAATATTCATTATTATATATTTATTTTATTAGATTATTATATTTAGTAATAATTTTTTGTACTTCAAATCTTTGGGTATGACATGGTCAACATAGATGTATGCTTATGACCAATAAATTATCATTATTATTGTTACTATATCGTGTTGAAATAGTTTTCTGTCGTTGTCATTGCCTATCACATGTTGACGAATTGAACCTTTGCTAAAAGAATTAAAATATGCGAAAGTTCCATGTTATTGAATTTCCTAAAAAAATCGAACTTTCTGTAAAATATAATTTCAAATCCTCGTTCAACTCCCCTTTTGTGCAAATATTTTATCACTTAATAGTAGTGAGCTTCATCTTGAATTGAATAATAACAAAATATTAAACTGGAATAAACTTCCTTCTCCTTAACATAAATCTAATGGTTATATTATAAGATCTGTGTAGTCTCAACGTTATTTTTTCTTTGTATGTACCTCCCCTACCTAACTCAATTATTGTAGACGAAAAGAGCTGCATCATTTCTCCGAAATACCACCGGAGACCTGAGAGCAATTAGTGAAAGTCGAGCTGGAGAAAGTTGCAAGCCGGCGTACAAAAGCTGAACACGAGTGCTGTTATCTGAGATGATCGAGGACCTGGAAAAAGTCCCGAGGGAAAACAAGGAGAAGAATTCAGTCTAAAAAGTTCTGGACATAAATTTTCATTGGATGTTGTCACATTTCTTTCGATGGAACAAAGTTGAGAACAGTTGACACAGTCCATAATTTAACGAAATTAACTGTCTCGGCTCTTACTTCGTAGAATCTACTAATATTAGTGTTTTAAATGAAACTCACGGTTTCTAGTTAATACCACAATATAATAAAAATTGTTAAAAATTCTAGAAAATTGACAATTGTTTCGATAAATCAATACCATTGTCAGAATGACAGAAGTTACATTTCATTTGATGCCTACCTGATGTTTAGTAGTTATTTTTGGCTAGACCAAGAAGTGACCTAACTTGTGATTGATTTAATATATGTTAATAGAAAAAAGAAGATGTGATATCACAAATATTGGAGCTTAGATATTATTAGCCCTATGGTGATATCCTGGGTATTATTTTTCCAATTAAGATCAGTATAACTGTGCAATGATATAGAAAACCAGGAAAACTATATCTGCTGATCTTTACAATTATCACTTAAGAAGACAGTTTATTGTGGAGAACTCCCTAGATTTATTTGTTCGTTGACGACTTCATATTGTGGGTTTCTTAAATGTCTTCTAAGTTCCAATTCTTCAAGGAAATCCCGTTCTTGTTTCTTTTCACAGAAACCCACACTATGAAGTTTTCATTGAACAGTTAAATCTAGGGAGTACTCCACTAATAAACTGTCTTCTCAAGTGATCATTGTAAAGATCAGCAGATATAGTTTTCCCGGTTTTCTATATCATTGCACAGTTATACTGATTTTAATTGGAAAAAAGATATCCAGGATATCACCATAGGGCTAATAATATCTAAGCTTCAATATTTGTAATATCACGTCTTCTTTTTTTTCTATTAACATATATTAAGTCAATCACAAGTTAGGTCACTTCTTGGTCTAGCCAAAAATAACTACTAAACATCAGGTAGGCATCAAATGTATTGTAACTTCTGTCATTCTGACAATGGTATTGATTTATCGAAACAATTGTCAATTTTTTAGAATTTTCAACAATTTTTATTATATTGTGGTATTAACTAGAAACCGTGAGTTTCATTTGAAGCACTAGTTCTTAATTTGTTCCATATCTTTTATGGGCACCTATAAAATTGGATTAGCAGTGAAAACTTTCTTTCTTATACTCTTCATCCTTGTGTCTCTAGTTTGTCGTGTCTAACATACAGTGATCTTTGCCTGGTTATTGAAATTGTCTGTATGCTTGAGTTAACAACTCAAAATTTAAATTTGTTTAACACATTTTGAGCATGAAATGCGGATTTGCCTACTAATTGTAAGGATCTCAGTTACCTAACCTATTTCGACTGAAAACTTCCTCAGGTTAGTAGTAGTATTCGTCCTCAGTTAAAGAATTCTTATAGCTTACACTGGTATGGGGTGAACAATCGATATTAAATTGGACGCTACCAGTTATTTAAGCGATAATATCTTTGTTTAAACAAAAAACTAAAAACATTACAACTGGATAACCTCATACTCAATATATTTACTTTAACTTAACCTAACAGAATTTTGGAAATATCTTAACGCGATGGTCCTAGTTTAATATAAATTGTCCAATACTAATGGTTTCAGCAAATCATATTCATTCATAAATCAATAATATACTTCATGTTGACTATATATCCAAAATACAAGACGAATATGAACACAGTTATATAATAACAATCTCCAATCCTAGATACCCATGGATTGAGAATAAGACAAAGGACTTGACTTGGTGAGGTTTTGAAATGATTCAGCTCTCAGCTGGGTCCTAGTAGATAGATATTTAGTGCCTAATTTTCCATTCCGGCCAGTTCCTTGCTGTCGCTATCTATATCCTCTAGATGCTACTTAGGGGTTACATAGAGACTGCAGAGAAGCGAATATGTGAAACGACCACAAAAGACTTATTGACTGAATGGAAGAACATTTTCCTATGTACGATATCGTTTTTAATTCACAAAATTTGGAAGTGGAACTAGTTTTTTAAATTAGAACTATTCCGAAATTGAAATACCATTGTCCAATGGAAATCGTAACAGCCGATCGGCATGTTAATTTTACCCAATTTTTTTGTAATTTTCCTATAAATGATTTCTCTCCATGCTTTTCTGTTTTCCTTCTTTTCCCCAGGTTTAACTTTCTCGTATTTTTACTATGTTCTCATCTCAGGTAAAAGCGGTCTCATCTACTGCTATGCTCTATTATTCTTTCTATATTCAATCTACAGATGTTGTTCTAAGCAGTCTCTGTAAATATCCTTATATCATAGCTGTCTATTTTCTATGTAATATGGATGTTTAAGATTGTAAAATTTTGAAATTTATTGTTTACGATACTTTCAAAATATGTAAGATATTTGTATGCTTCCCTTCGTCATTGTATATATTTAAGGCGTAAATTCATTTTAGTTAATAGCGTTGTAAAACATGTTTCAGAATTGATAAGATGTTTTATATTGTTGTAAATTCAAAGTGAAGTTTCATTTTATTTTCAACTTTTGTTAAATATCTTTAAAATATCACGTTTTGCAACAATAATTGTAAATAATTTTGTTTGAGCATTAAAATAGCACATTTTTGAAAGTCGACATCTTGTCGCATTGTCCTATAGTTAAGAAGTTAGGAAAAGCTCACGTTTCACCCTATTATATATTGTATTGTAAAACCCCTAAATTTAGTGTCACTTCTGCATGAATTTTATGGTCGACGGTCAGAAGATATGAAAGACATTTTTGAATAACCTTTCTGAGTAAAAAGGTTACAATTGCTATTGGAGTATTCAATAGAAATTTAACTATCTATTGAAGGCACCCACAGTTGGTTCTTGTCTAAGAACCCGACAAGTCAAATGATACTGGCCAATAGGAAATATTTATTTTCGTTTGGTCGACCCAATCCACATGTTAACACGCTCCTCGTCTCACAACGTGAAGAAATCAGTTTCTCACTCATCAGTTCTACTACTTATCGACGCGAGTTTTACACTTATCGAATCGAGCTCAACGCTCAACAACAAAGTTAGTTTTTTACACTCATCGAAGCGAGTTCAATACTCTCGATAACAAGGTTTTACACTCATCGACGCCAGTTTTACACACTCATCGAATCGAGCTCAACGCTCAATAACAAAGTTAGTTCAATATTCATCAAATCGAAACATAAAGTGTCTTCCGATCTGAATCCACCGAAGTTCACCATTCACAACTTTGTACCATTTTGTAAATTTGTATATAATAAATTATTAATTTCGACATTAATTTTGTCAAATTAAGATTATTTATCTAGTTGAATGTCTACGCCAGTTAACGAAGTTCAACTAGAAATATAATAAAAATGGAATTTACTCAATTTCCAGCCCTTTTCGTATATTTGTATTCCTCATTTCATCTCTTTTCCCACTTCTCTCTTGTGAAGATATTTCATTTGTATTCTACTTTTTTGTCTACTCCAGCGTTTCTCAGCCTGTGGGGTACGCCCTCCTTGGGGGGCGCCACAACTCTACGTCGGGGCGCGCCGGCACATCAAAATTGAAAAGAAAACGATAATTACTAATCAAAAAATTTATTCACAGAAAGAAAAACAAAATAATATTCATTCTTTCATTAGAAAAAATCAAGTAAGTATAATACATTTTTAAAGCAATATACTATGTATAAGTATATTTCAAATAGGATTGTATCAATAGGTACTGACTATCAAATGCCGAATGAAACTAATAATAATCTCATTAGTACTAAATTCAAAGTAACTTTAATAATTATTCGTGATTCCCTTGGGCCTGTCTCGCACATCAAAGTTTTTCAAAAAAAAAGGTTTATATTAGAAATAGCCACTCCCAGTTCTTTGTCTATATTCAGTCGAGACCTATATTTGGTCTTCAAAGGAGCCACCGCAGAACATCCGGCTTCGCAAGGATAGGATGTTGAAAATGGCAATAATATACGACATGCTCTTGTTTTCAGTGGAGAAACGCTTCATCCACTCCCGCCCGAAATTCAAAGAGAGATTTATTACTAAATTATCTTTTGATTACGCCGCTTGAAGTAAAGTTGATGAAAATTTCTTCTTCTACAGTTGAGAGACTTTCGAGAGTAGCTCGAAATGGATCCCTAAGCCACTCGTAACTTGCTGCGAATTTATCGTCAGCAAGAAAATACGTTTTAAAATTCTGTGCCAATATTACTAAATGACTTTCTATTGTTACAAAATCAATTCTCACGTTTGTTTGGTTGTTTTGACAGACTCATTCATATTTGAAAACATCTCTAGATTTTTTCGTTGCACATTTCTGCTCCACAGCGTCAATTTTCTACAAAAAGCAATAACTTTATCACTGGTTTCCAACATATGTGTGTTTGCTCCTTGGAGTTACAGGTTCAAGGTATTTAATTTCTCGAATATGTCGACCAAGTAATTCAATCTCATCACAAATAAAGCATCTCGAAACTCTTGGGCTTCCAGTCGGTTTTCCTCTTCTAGAAAAGTGGAAATTTAATCTTTTAACTCATAAACACGTTGTAAAAATTTCCCACGCGACAACCATCCGGCCTCGCAATAAAATAGCAACGTCGAATGCTCTGCACCCATATCTTTGCAAAATGCATTAGAGATTCTTGATTTTAAGAGTCTCATTTTTATATAATTTAGTACAGTTACAACCGTCGCTAGCACAATATTGAGACCAGGACTCATTTCTTTCGAAGCCAGAGCGTCCCTGTAGATCATGCAATGGATCGAGACACATTGCGGAGATATTTGTTTAACAAGTGCTTGTACACTTTGGAATCTTCCAGACATTGTACGAACATCATCGGTGCATATTCTAACGCAATTATTCCACTCTAAATTTGCCTCAATAATAAAATCATTTAAAATATCAAACAAAGCGAGCGCTGTTGCTTTGAGTTCTATGGGTTTGCAGAAAAGTAATTTTTCTACTGCTGGTATACCATCACAAAATCGGACATAGGCAATTAGGCAATTAAGTGAGCGCCTTTATTGCTATCTGTTGCCTCGTCAAGCTGAATCGAAAGTGTGGTGGTTACTCACTAAGTGCCCCTCGTATACATTACGTTTACCATAAAGGTATATTATCTTTGAGGAAATCACTCACCTAGTAACCGTTCTTCGGGAGTTGAATAAACGACATCACTTATACAAAATCACTGGGCTTTTAATATATTTAAAATACACTAATATAATAGCATATCATTTAACTTATTAAGACTAATAATAACAATTGAATTCTTGGTTCGTTACACTTCTAATTTATAGGAAGCGTTTCGGACAATGTCCTTCGTGCCTGACCTTCGTCTATTAGTTGATCGTGCTATTTACATTTTTGTGTAGAGCGTGCTTCCACGCATATCTAACATTGACCTTCCTAGATCAACGCTCGCTAAATATTGTAATTAATATTAACCTAATTCAAATCTTATTTCTATGCTAATGTCCTTTTAACACTACCGTCCTTTCAGGATCATTACATCATCCCCTCTTGGAAGAGAAAAATTATCATTTTAATTTTTCGATATTACCTATATCTATAACAGTTTTTGTTGATTGTTTTGGTTTTTGTTTACTGAACACTACTTGTTCGTTTATAAACACTCTTCACTTGTTTACAATTGATTCCGGCCGTTGTATTTATACATACGATTCTTATGAACTGTAGTTTATTGTCCGGAGATGTTATCTCACAATTTACGCCTTTTATTCCCGTTATTTTAAACGGACCTAAATAATGTGGATCAAATTTATTTCTCCCTTCGTTTTTTAAAATAACTAATTCCCCTATTCTAAAATTTACGGGTGGAGAATCCTTTTCACTATTACTGACTCTACTTAATTTGTTATTTATTAAAAACTGTTGGCTCTTTCATTTGCGTATTGTAACTTATACTTTAATTCTTTATCGTATCTTTCAAGATTGTAACACGGTTCAATTTTTACAATTAAAAATTCTGGTAAATTGGGTTTTCTTCCGTATAATAACTCAAAAGGAGTGTATCCGTGATACGTGTTTGGTGTTGTAATATAGCATTATGCAAACATTTATCAAACTCGCACCAGTTATCCCTAGAATCTTTGATAAAGTTTCTTATATATTCATTAAATGTTCTATGTAATCTTTCACAACTGCCTATGGCCTCGTGATGGTATGCTGTTGAAAAATTATGTTTTATATTTAAAAGTTACGCTAAGTCCTTCATTATTTCGTCCTTATATTCCGTCTCTTGATCTGTTCTTATCTCCTTCATCAGCCCGTAATTCGGTATAAAATTGTCAAATATTGCTTTTGCTATTGTGTGTGCTTCCTTATTCTTGACCGGTATCATAACTGCGTACTTAGTTAATTCGCATAATATTGTGATACAATAACGATTCCCGTTGTTACTTTCTATGAACGGACCTATTGTGTCTATGTAAATAATATCAAACGGTTTTATAGATGTATCTGTTATGACAACTTTTTCTTTATGATTATGCTTTGCTTTATTCACGTGACATTTATGACAATTCTTTACATACTTCCTTACTTCTTTCTCCATGTTTTTCCACTTGAAATTTGCTCTTAGTTTCTTCAATAATCTATTATATCCTACATGTCCTCCAAACATTGGATCGTTGTGGTATCTTTCTAATATCTTTTGGATCTCTTCTTTTTGCTGTACCGTTTTTGGTACTTCGCATATACATACTTGAATACTTTTTAACCTTTGATTTCCTACTTCTATAAATTCTTCTACTGTGCACTTTTTGAATATATCATCATTTGTATATATTTTCATTCTGTTTACTTCATTTCTTACCGATAGCTCTTCAAGCTTTTCCAACGATCGTCCTAGGTCGAAGTTGTGTAATCCGGTAATTAAGGCTTCACTAAATTTCAATTTATTTTTGATCCGAATGCTAATCCTTAGTGAGATACGGTTATTTTCAAAGTGTAAAATTGCTAATTTATGTGCCTCAAGATTATTTAAAACTTCTACTACTGAAGGTTTTTGTATTCTTACGAGTACTTTCTTTGTTTCTTCGTTAATCCTTAGATCCTTTTATGTTTGAGCGTTTTCTTTTCGCGTTTGTGCTCTAATGATTGCCAAGACATGTGAATTATTTATATATAAATCCTTAAGTTATTCTATGGATATTCTCGATATGCTATCCGCGTAGTACGCTATACCTTTAACATACTGTATTTCAAAATCATATTCTTCCAAATCGATCAAATTTCATATTTTTCCTAGACAATTTGTTTACCTCTTAGTTGCTTAAAACTTTTATCTCTGAAAATTTTATCCAAAATTTTCGGATTAGTTTCGTTATTTTCCTTAAATATTAATTTATTCCATCCTGTTTGTATTTCCAATTTATTCTCCCTTTCTTATAGTTCTTTTAAACTGTACACGTTGTCGTTAATCAATAATGTATTTTTAATTATCTTAGCTTTAGCTCCACTTTCTATCGCCTGTTTCATGTATCTTATTAACTGTTTTCTCTGTTCCAATATATCTTTTGTATAATCTTCATCAATGTATAACTTCGTTCCTTTTAGTTAATTCGTTCCGTTCAAAGTCTCTACTTTCTTATTGACATCTTTCATCATTATTAATACTGGCCTATTTTTGTTACTGGTTTTGTTTCCTAATCTTTTACATTTCAAAATATCTGTTTCAACATCTACTGTGTTATTAACCTTGTTCATTACATCTTCTAATTTGTTTTCTAGTTGTTCCTCATCTCCTTCGTTGTCTTCTTCTACACCATGTATTATTAAATTCTTCTCTCTAACATTTTTTCTGAGTATGTGTCATGTTTCCTTGCAAAAATTCTGTTTTTTCCTTTAGTTCCCTATTTTCCATCCTTGAATCGTAGTTTTCCTTCCTTAATTGTGCTATTTGTCTTCTCATCTCTTCAATTTTATCTTCTATCTTGCATATTCTCCATAAAGACCAAATAAATTTCAAGATAAAAGCTACAGTTATAATGTACAATAGAACCATTATGTGCATCGCAAAACTGTCTGGCTGTATCATAAAAGTATTGTTGACAATTCCTGTTTCTTTTGCCTCTTGTTTGGTTGATGAACCTCCCATTGTTTCTCTTCTCCAAGGTTCCAAATTTAGATAGAAAACCATATAGTTCCACTCGACCTCACCATTTATTTTGCAGGATCATTTACTATTATACCATTAATTTTATCATAACAATTTCGTTCGTAGGATCAATTGTACCATTTATTTTTCAGGATAATTTACCATAACCATTTGTTACCAATATACCATTAACTTTGCAGGATGATTTACCATAACCATTTTACAATTACCATTTCCAATTAGTTTGCAGGATCGCCATTTGGTGGAGATTACCAGTGCACCAATAATTTTACCATTTCTATTTTACAATAACCATTTGTTTCCATTTTACCAATCATCACCATTAAATTTGCAGGATCGCCATGTGGTGGTTACTCAGTAAGTGTCCCTCGTACACATTACGTTTACCATAAAGGTATATTATCTTTGAGGAAAACACTTACCTAGTAACCGTTCTTCGGGAGTTGAATAAACGACATCACTTATACAAAATCACTGGGCTTTTAATATATTTAAAATACACTAATATAATATCATATCATTCAACTTATTCAGCCTAATAATAACAATTGAATTCTTGGTTCGTTACACTTCTAATTTATGGGAAGCGTTTCGGACAATGTCCTGCGTTCCTGACCTTCGTCTATTAGTTGATCGTGCTATTTACATTTTTAACTAGAACGTGCTTCCACGCATATCTAACATTGACCTTCCTAGATCAACGCTCGCTAAATATTGTAATTAATATTAACCTAATTTAAATCTTATTTCTATCCTAATGTCCTTTTAACACTACCGTCCTTTCGGGATCATTACAAAAGCAATTTGTCACACAACCTTTCAATATGGTGATGCTGTACATTTTCGGCTATATCACCAATTCGGCGGGCAACAATATCATTTGATAGAGGTATGGATTGCAATTGTTTGGCAAAATTATCTCCAAACATAATATTGAATACTTCAATTTTTGTTACCTTCTATATTTCTTTCTTATTGTTACATTTGTTGTTCATGGTATTATATAAGTTGGTTATCTGTGGACTCTTTCTTAAATTTGCGTCTCCCGTTTATTTGAATTTCATTGAATATTGTAAATCAGCTCTTCGAGTTGTTCTGTAGTTCTCCTTTGCACTGTGCAATGAGTACATCGTCATATGCAGAAGCTCCTTTCTATATTGTTGCTTTATGCAAGATGAAATTTATTACGTTGTACTGCTGGTTTTTTTGTATTGAATTTTTTAATTAATTTGTCGACAAATGTGACAAACTCTAATTGATTGGAGCTTCCTACGTCTCTTCAGTTAGTTCATGAGGATTGTGATAAGCTGTTCCTTACTATCATTCAGTTTTGGTAGTAGCCGAATTTTTTAATTATAAATATAACATTAGAATAATTATCTGTAAGTAAATTCTGATTAAATTATCAACTTCTAGTTTTCTTTTTGCATTCCACTCAACGTATTAAAATAATCAAACAAATGACGGATTGAAACTGTATGTATGAAAAATAAACTCAGCAGACATTATGATGGTTCGGCAACGCTGATTATTGGATTGTGTCTGCGGGTTTTGAGACTCTTGTGGGAAAAAGAATTGCAAATCCCCCGATTCGCTTCCAGCACCGTGACGAGTTCGATAAATAAAGAGAATAGGGAGGAAAAGGTACCGGAAAATAACAGACAATACCTTATGGAAACATCAAAATGTTATTGTTTCATTGTGAAACTGAAATTGGTAGGAAAAATAAAGAAGCGAAAATGATAATTATATACAAGTGGCCACTTACACTTTATGCATATATTTTATGGAATATTTTTTGATAAAAGAAATTGGATTGAGATGTTATCATATGCTTGAAACAGGAAGCGGAACGTATAATACTCCCTGAAGAGTTACTGGCTTCATGCAATAAGTTATATAATATAGAATACAAAAAAATCGATTGAGAACTAGGCGAGCCAATCGGGAATACTACAGCGTGATTGCCAGAGTACACTTTTCTTTAATTTTATTATGGATGTAATCCAAAAACGAGTACGTCGGTTGAGGGGACACAAAATAGGTAATCTTGATATTATAATTCTACGCTAGGTTCATACAATTCTATGATATACTGATTATGCTATATTGGTTGCAAAAATGAAGACGATCTTCAAAGATTGTTTTACTGCTTCAATTGTGTAGCCGAGACCCTAAATATAGTTATGTCTGTCCCCGAAACACTAAAAACTTCTGTCAGATGGAAACTCGTTATTGATGGCCAAATTATAGAGCATGAAATGAAATTTAAGTACCTCGACCTAGAGCTTTCCAGATTTTATGATGTTGAGTGCAAAGTAAGACAATAAACGAAGACGCTGCTCGGGGTGGTTGGGTGTTTGAACGAAACAATATGTAGGAACATATACCTACAAGTTGAGTCGACATTAAAGATATATAGATCTGCAGTAGAAATACGGCCGAATACAGCAAAAACAAAAAAGGTTTCTATAAACAGGTTAGATGGAAGTTGCAAGAAGAATCACTAGGAAAACTCACTAGATAGAGAATTCCGTCAAAACATAAGTCAAACGTTTAACGTGTGCAATATTAATGAATATGTTGTAGACAGACATATTACTCGATTGGATGAAGATAGAAGAGCGGGGAGACTACGAAAAAGATGGAGCGATAACCCTACAGTCAGTGAAAGCTAGGCAATAAAAAATGAACGGGCGTTTTGACTACAGTGAAGAATAGAAAATGATAATGAAATACATGGTAAAATATGCCCCATTTACTTATCTCAGAGCAACTTCCGTATATTATATTTTTGTTTTTCTTGTTTGTGTTTTGTTTACATCGATGCCAAATGTTCCGTTCCAATTTCGATTTTTCATACATATAATTGAGTAGGCGATATGTAATGTCATGAAAAGGTTTTAATGTCAAGAAAAATATTCAAAACTGTCAGAATTAAAAAACATGAATTGCATTGAATGTTCGTAGTTTTTATGCAATAAAAACAGATAACCACTCAAACACATAATCACTGTTGGTCCTTCAACAAGGATAGAATCAGAGGCGTTGGAAAAAATAAAAATACCAGAACAAGCAAGCGGCATCAATCAAGATCCAAGAATAATCAAAAAATACAAAGGCAATCGTCAATCATCATGAGGTCTCATACAATCAAAACTCAATCGAAGCAAAAACAGTGAGTGAATACATCCATATTTTTCATTATCATTCGTCCTACATACAATCCTCAATATTTCTATCAATTATTCCCACTTAACCTAAACTTTATTTAAACATGCCAAAATCTAGAAAATACCAGAACAAGCAAGCGGCATCAATCAAGATCCAAGAATAATCGAAAAATACAAAGGCAATCGTCAATAATCTTGAGGTCTTATACAATCAAAACTCAATCGAGGCAAAAACAATGAGTGAATACATCCATATTTTTCATTATCATTCGTCCTACATACAATCCTCGATATTTCTATCAATTATTCCCACTTAACCTAAGCTTTATTTAAACATGCCAAAATCTAAAAAACAGAGTTTTCCTTCACAAGAAATAGATAGTGATCATAGTCAATCTGAAATTAAAGAACTTCTTCATCCAAGGAGTATTTGTGTAGAGTATTCAGAAATAGCACTTCTCCAAGCTATAGAATCGTTTTTGATGCGTCAGTAAAGCTACCAGGATATAAATCATTAAACGAATGTTTACATGTTGGTCCAGTAGTTCAAGACGATCTATTTTCAATTGTCTTACGTCTAAGATTATTCAGTTATGTTTTGACTGCTGATATGAAGATGATGTTTAGAAATATATTAGTTAATGAAGAAGACAGAACGTGTCAACAGATTTTATGGCGTTATGATAATTCACAACCTATTCAAATATATACGCTAAATACAGTAACATACGGTACAGCTTGCGCACCATATTTAGCAACACGTTGTTTAGTGCAGTTGGCTGAAGAATTCGAATCATTATACCCACGAACTTGTAAAATTATCAAAAAATCATTTTATATGGATGATCTCTTAATTAGTGTTAACATAATCTATGAAGCATTTCAAATTTATAATGAAATTACAGAAATATTATCTAGCGCAGGATTTATTTTACGGAAATGGTCTTCAAACGAAAGGAGCATTTTAGAAACTATTTTAGGAAACCAGAATATTAGTGACAAATTAGTCCAATTTCATGAAAACAAAGAGTTCAAAACATTGGGTTTATTTTGGAATTTACAATCAGATATTTTAGGATACGATATCAAAGTACAAAATCTATCAATTCAACATACAAAAAGAACAGTGTTAGCAATCATCTCGAAAATATTCGATCCACTAGGTTTAATCGGCCCAGCAACTATCAAAGCGAAGGTAATTATACAATATTTATGGCAATTGAAAATCGGTTGGGACGAACCCATACCAAACAATATTACCGATAAATTTAGAGATTTCTTGTCACAAATTACGTTGTTAAATCATATCAAAATCGATAGACATGTTCTTACTACTGACTATTAGTCAGTGGAATTACATGCGTTTTGCGATGCGTCCACCAAGGTATAAGGAGTATGTATTTATCTACGTTTAATCAATCAACAGAGTCAACGCAGTGCGAGGCTTTTGTGTGCAAAATCAAAAGTCGCACCTTTAAGTGGTCAGCATACCTTGCCTCGACTTGAATTATTAGCTGCCACTCTTCTCGCGCAGTTAATACAAACAGTTACTAACGAACTCAATATTCAGTTCAGTAAATTAAGGTATTATACTGATTCCACAATAGTACTCTGATGGCTTCATATCGAATTGCCACGTTCAAAAGTTTTTGTTGCTAATAGAGTATCAAGAATTTTAGAATTAACTAATTTAAATGATTGGAAACATGTTCAGTCGGAAATAAATCCAGCAGACATTATATCAAGAGGTATAAATCCAGAATTATTAACAAACTTACAAGTTTGGTAGCATGGTCCACAGTTTTTAGTAGATCCCACGCATGTAGAAAATGAATTTACTTCAAGCATAGACAACGATTTGTTAGATTTAAAATCATCAGTAATAAATTTAGCTTGTACTTAAATTTATGATACAGATATATTCGAAAGGTATTTAACATTTTTACACTTATGATCAAAGACATCCATTGATATTGTCGGATAAACACAAATTGACCTATTGAATAGTAAATCATGCACATTTAAAAAATTTACACACTGGAGCTCAAAATTTATTAGGAATAATCCGTTTAAAATTTTGGCCTTTGAATGCAAAAAACCTATTTTAAGGTATTATAAGAAAATGTTTGAAGTGTTTCAGACTAAAACTACAACCAATAAAACATTTAATGGGTTCTTTACCAGAATCCAGATTGATTCCTACCAGACCATTTTTTCGCTGTGGAATTGATTATGCTAATGTAAAAGAAAACACATCCCGAAAATCACGCATTGTCAAAACTTATATAGCAATATTTGTGTGTTTTCAAACCCGTGCAATTCATATTGAATTAGCGCCAGACCTCAGCACTGATAGTTTTTTGAATGGGTTGAAGAGGTTTGTTTCACGAAGAGGTAAACCAAAAGAAATACATTCCAATAATGGATCGAATTTCATAGGTGCTAAAAACCATTTTGAAGAATTGTACAAATTATTATCAAATAAATCTCACATTCATGAGATAGAAAATTTCTTGAATCCTGAGAAAATAAATTGGTACTTCATACCACCCAAATCACCTCATATGGGTGGACTGTGGGAAGCCGCAGTGCGCTCTACTAAGTTTCATTTAAAACGAACCCTAGGTAATGTAGGCTATCAGTTTTGAAGAAACATACACTCTACTTACACAAATTGAGGCATGTTTAAATTCACGTCCAATCTCTCCCATTTCATACGATCATAATGACTATTTGCCATTAACTCCCGCTCATTTCATCATTGGACACTCACTAATAGCTACACCGCAAGAAGTTGTAATAGATATCAAGACAAATCGATTATCTCGTTATCAACGATTGCAACAATTATATCAACAATTTTGGCAACGTTGTTACAAAGAGTATTCGCATCAAATTCAACAACGTACTAAATGGAAAGTGTCTGGGATCACTGTTATACCAGTTGGTAGCTTAGTGGTCCTAATAGAAGACAATTTACCACTATTACGTTGGTCATTAGCACGCATAGTGGAACTTCATCCTGGACCTGACAGCATTATTAGAGTATTGACAGTGAAGATGCCCAATGGAACTATTTTTCGACGTCCAGTATCAAAAATTTGTTCGCTACCCATAGAGGACAATTATTAGTGCAATTAACTTACTTATTTAAGTTATTGACAGACTATTTATAACATCTTATATATTTGAAAGCAATGCTTTCAAGGCCTATGTTCCGTTCCAATTTCTATTTTTTATACATATAATTGAGTAGGCAATATGTAATGTCATGGAAAGGTTTTAATGTCAAAAAAAATATTCAAAACTGTCAGAATTAAAAAACATGAATTGCATTGAGTGTTCGTAGTTTTTATGCAATAAAAACAGATAACCACTCAAACACATAATCACCAAATGTAGTGGAAGTAGTTTCCTTCCGTCAACTTGAAATATTTATGCCATGGATTGGAAAATACTATGCATATATCCGTATTTTTTATAGCATAGTTATATGATCTGTGAATTTGAAATAGGAAAAGACAAATACGTGGGATTTTATATCAGCAGGATTTAAATTACCTAACAATATAATGATTTGATACTTGGGTAGGAATAATTATAAAATTAAATTCAGATTCAAAATAATTAAAAACTTTTACTTTCGTAAATAGAGAAAAATTGACACTTGAAAATAAAGAAGAGATAGGTCCTTTATTAAAAAGATTCATAAAAATATTTAGTTGTATTGTTTCATGAAATTAAACCAACTGGACGTCTGTTCAGATCAGTTGGGCAGTTCACCAATACCCAATATCACGGTGTAAGGGAGTATTGGAAGAAAAAAATGGAACAGGTTCCAAAAAAAGCGGTACAGTAAGAACTTGTTCTCAAATTTTAACTGTTCCATCACAATTCTAACCATGACCGACATGGGTTAAGGGTTTGGTTCGCTTGGCGCTGTTGTCGAATGTTAAATTTTGATTTGAATGAAATAAAAATTTCAGGTACTAAAACTAAACCCTTGTAATTCTTATAACTATATTGCATTAGACCTGTAGCTAATTTATAGAAATAGTCCGTCATAAGATATTTCATTATTTTTACAATAAAAGCTTCTGTTGAAAATATGTTACTGAGGAATTGGCAAATAACATGGTGCATATGTCATTATTAAGAATTAGAATAATTCATTTCTGTCAACAGCGGTTAGAATGTGTCTACGTGTTACCGCTAAAAGTTTCGTCATATTCTTTTTGTTTATACAGGGTGTTTCCTAAGTAATCTTAAATATTGTAGTGGACGCTTCGTCACTCCATTTTAAGACGAAAAGTTCTTATAGACATGTGTGATAAGTCTTGTCGTTAATGAGGTACAGGGTGTTGAATTGTTTTATTATTTCAAATTTGATGTTTTATAATTCGGTTTGTAATGCTGGTGGAAAAGTGCCGTATTTTTTATGATTGTACTTACTCCCCTCTTTCGATTTTTACTAATTTCATTCTTTCCGATTCATGAGCTTAGCCGCCTAAATTGGCTTAAAATATTTATTAAATATCACCATAAAAAAAATACGGCACTTTCCCACCGGCATTAGAAACCGAGTTATGATACTTCAAAGTCGAAATAATAAAACAATTCAATACCCTGTATCTCATTAACGACAAGACTTATCACACTGGTTTATTAGAACTTTTCGTCTTAAAATGGAGTGGCGAAGGGTCCACTATAATGTTTTAGATTACTTAGGAAACACCCTTTATATCTATGGCGGCGAATGAGTCATTTTCATAAATCCATGTTTTAATAAAAATGTAAGGGCCTGGGATGTTGTCCAATTAATTATTTACGAGATCCGCTAGATTCTACGTGTGAATAAGACCGTGATCTGACAACTACGGCTACATTGGATTTACTCTTCCAGAAATCATGAATTGTATAGGGCAAACAATACAACACATTCACGAGTTGGCGTCAGGTACATAATGTCGAGAGTCTCTCAGACAATATTCTTCTGACCTACTTCTCTACTAAAGCAAAGTCATCAACGCTGTGGGCAATATACTGTGTGCTAAAATCCATATTAGTCACTAGGGAAAACGTAAACATATCCAAATTTCCCAAAACTTATTGCATTTTTGAAAAAAACAATCGTTGGGTACAAAGCAAAAAAACTAGAGTATTTAGTCGAGATGAAATAAACAGTTTTCTTTGTGACACGCCAGATGAAACTTACCTTTTGCACAAAGTAAAATGTTTCAATTTATTGTGCTAATGTATTTATTGCTATATTATTACAGCTCTGTTTAATTATTGGAATTCCTGGGGCTTGTCGAGGAGACAAACTACATAAAATAACGACCAAAAATATTTTTTATCAGGCGACAATATGAGATTAGGAGAAATAACTTGGTAATCCAGGGAATTGATGACAAAGAAGGGGAAAGGGCAAATGAAGGGAAAGCTAAAGTGGTAGGAGTCCTTGAAAAAATGGGAATGCATCTTGAGGGTAACAGGAATCTAGTAGAGATCAAATGACTGGGACCGCTTAAGGCAGGAAAGAAGAGAGCAATACTCATCAAACTATAATCATTGGACACAAACAGCTTTAAAGGATCAAATATATGGATAAATAATGATTATACAAAGGTAGTTCAAGAGAAAAGAAAATACCTTATGCCCATTATGAAGGAAGCCACAAGGGCATAAAGCGATACTAAAATGCGATAAACTTGAAATCAGTGGCATTAAATATGGGTGGGAACATTTCAAAAGTCAGGAGACGGATATTCAAGAGAGATCGAAACGAACAGCAGCTGAGAGGTCACAGGAAAGTATAAATGAGCAAATTAAGAAAAATACCAGAGCATACCGAAAAAACGAATAGAAAAAGATGAACGGACAGACAATTCGGCAGGGAACATGGCAATGAAAAGGATAATAGCAAGCAGTAAAAAAAGACAAGAATGATGAAAAAGTGAAATTTTATAAGAATTGGGACGTGGAACGTCAAACGTTTGTTGGCTATAGGGGAAATGGAGGTGGCATTTAGACAAATGAAAGAATACAATATAGCAGTCATGGCACTACAAAAAATTCGATGGAAAGGAGAAGGGCTAATAGATTATAAAGAGTATACAATGTTTTACTTTAGAGAAGAAAAGCAAGGATCAGGGGAACAGGATTTTTAATAAATAGAAAGATCAACATAAATGTGATAATGTACAAAAAGGCAAACGGTCGAATATCAAATCTAAGAACAAAAAACACAGCGGTCAATATAACATTAATAAACGTATTCGCCCCCACAGAAGATGCGTATGAGGAAGACAAAGACTTATTCTATGAGGAACTTGAAAGAATCTGCGATGAAACCCCAAAACATGATTCGGTTATATCACTGGGAGATCTGAATGCGCAATTCGGAAAGGAGACACATTTCGAACAAGTATTAGGTAAACATACAGTTCATGATACAACTAATGAAAATTGAACGAGATTATGCAATCTAGCAATGTCGATGGATCTGTATATATACAGCACGAAACTTCAGCATAGACAGGATCACAAAACCACATAGATGATGCCGGGATGAACAGGGAACCAAATCGATCATATTGCCGCATCAAAAAAGAGAAAATCTTATTCACGGGGCGTAAGGTCATATAAAGGAGCAAACATAAATTCCGACCACATACTGGTAGCAGCAAAAAACTAAGTGAAGGAAAAACGGAACACACGAAGAAACTAATAAAAAGACGAAAATGGAATACAAAAAGCATAAAGGGAAAGCCAGTGAAATAACAGGAGGCGATAGAAGCACAATTAATTAAACTCAAAGAAGGCAAAGGAGTTGACAGCAGAGGGAGTCGAATTGAAAATTCCAGTATTAATGCAGCAGAGAAGGTAATTGGAAGAGAGAATATAACTAACAGCAATGAATGGTGGGACGAAGAATGCGAAGAAATTGTAGTTAAAAAGAGAACAGCCAGGCTTAATTGGCTAAGAAGAGCCGGAGAGCAAGACTACGTGAAATACAAAAAACTAAGGAAGGAATCAAATGTTCTCATCAAAAAGAAAAAGAATAAATGGGTTGAGCAAATAATGGAAAAATGGAGAGTGAAAATAAAAATAATGCGAAATTATATCAATACATTAGGAAGCAGAACAGAAAACCAACATGATCAATATCGATAAAACAGAATGGAAGGAGTATTTCATAATAACACTAAAAGGATTAGAGAAGATGAGGAAGACGAGCTACAGCAAATGAAGTCGGACAAACAGCACCGTCAGAATGTGAAGTTATGAAAACAATAAATTGGTTAAAACAGGACAAAGCAGCGTGCTCAGATGGCATCGTTAGTGAAATGCTGCAGCAATGAGGATACGAAATGGGAAGGGTGATACATAAACTCATAGCTCAGATATGGGAAACTGAAACCATGTCACTAGAATGGAACAAAGGCTTATTAGTACCAATTTCAAAGAAGGGTGCACCAAGGATATTCTCGAACTATAGAGGAATTATATTATTAAACACTCCATATAAGATTCTTACAAGTATCATACTAAAGAGACTTAAACAACATACTGAAACTAATATAGGAGAGTACCAATTTGGATTTCGACAGGGGAGATCCGCTGGAAAAATTTTTTGAACGGGACATCAAGATGCATATCTTATGTATCGACTTTAAGCAAATCTCGAAAAGAAATTAAAGCAGATTTACTCAAAATGCAGGTACCCAAGAAAATTATAAGGTTAGTGGAAATGACGATGATAAATTCCATAGCAGCGGTTCTAACGAATGAAGGTATATCGAAAGAGTTTCAAATTAACTCAGGAGTAAGACAAAGAGTTGGTTTTTCAACAGCAATTTTCAATGTACTAATGGACGGTATAATAATAAAAAAAATGTTATCTACATGGAAGATTCATCAAAAAATCAATTGCCACAAATAGTGGCATACGCAGATGATGTATGTAGCCATAATTGCAAGAGACCAGGGGAGGTTAAGAAAAACGCTGCAAACGATTATAACAGAAGCCAGGAAAAGGGGGCTAGAAATTATTGAGGGAAAAACAAAATATAAGGAAGTACAAAGAGAGAGGGACAATAAAGAAAACCAATCAATAGATGTTAGGGAATATAAATTTGAAATAGTCAAAAACTTCAAATATCTCAGCAAAAACATTAACAATCGAAATGACAAGAAGGACGAAATCGCACAACGCATACAGGGAGGGTATCGAGCATACTATAAATACAAACCCCAAATGCAGAGCAAAATAATCAATAAATATATATATATATATATATATAAGAAGATGTAGGAATATCGCGTGATATGTTAACAACAACAACAAAGAGATTCATGGATAATTCACGCAAAATAAAGGGCTACTGAAATAGAGTGGTATCCGTGGACATGCATGTTTCTGGCTCATTTTGCCTCTTCAGCACGGCATAACCAAATAAGGATGTGAAATTTGGGAGCAAAGATGTTAATCGAAACATGGGAAAACACAAAATAACGGTTACCACTCTATTTCAGTAGCCCTTTATTTTGCGTGAATTACCCATGAATCTCTTTGTTATTGTTGTTAACATATCACGCGATATTCCTACACCTTCTTTGTTATTTACTATGGGTCGGAAGGTTCATGGCGGGGGGGCTATATGCGCCTCCGTGTCGATGTTGGTTGATGTCCTGAAAACTCGGGATCTTCCAATTGAAGACACAAATAAGCGTTTGGTTTCCCTGCTGAAATCCGTTATTTTGTGTTTTCCCGTGTTTCGATTAACATCTTTGCTCCCAAATTTCACATCCTTATTTGGTTATGCCGTGCTGAAGAGGCAAAATGAGCCAGAAACATGCATGTCCACGGTTACCACTCTATTTCAGTAGCCCTTTATTTTGCGTGAATTACCCATGAATATCTTTGTTGTTGTTATATATATATATATATATATATATATATTATATATATTTATATATATTTATATATATATATATATATATATATATATATATATATATATATATATATATATATATATATAAAAAGATGTAGGAATATCGCGTGATATGTTAACAACAACAACACAGAGATTCATGGGTATTTCACCCAAAAAAAGGGCTACTGAAGCAGAGTGGTAACCGCGGACATGCATGTTTCTGGCTCATTTGCCTCTTCAGCACGGTATACCCAAATAAGAATGTGAAATTTGGGAGCAAAGATGTTAATCGAAACATGGGAAAACACAAAACAACGGATTTCAGCAGGGAAACCAAATGCTCATTTGTGCCTTCAATTGGAAGATCCCAAGTTTTCAGAACCACAACCAAGATCAACATGGAAGGTTCATGGCGGGGAGGCTATATGCGCCTCCGTGTCGATCTTGGTCACCAGATCTGACACCATTAGATTTTTTTCTATGGGGGTACTTGAAATCCAAGGTTTATACTACGGCACCAGATAGCATTGGCGTTTTGAAAGAAAGAATTACTGAAGAATGCAATGCTATTTCAGCTGACACATTCGAAAGAGAACGACAAGAGTCTACTAATAGGATGTATTACTGTCAGGAAGTAGACGGAGCACATTTCGAACACTTGCTATAAGAATCCATTGTTGATATTTGATTAATTAAATTTAAAAAAATAATTTCAACAATTTTGGTATTTATTTAATTTATCCATCCAAATTAATTGAAACCCAAGCAAAAATAATATGGCTATGTAGCCAATGTCAATGCCTTTCAAACGAGATAGCACTTGCCATAAGGTCCTATTTAAAATTATTGGCCAGAGTGGCACTGTGACGTCATCTATTACTATTACGTCACCTGTTACCATTCGTAGAGAAGTTTACAACACTCACCTTCCAAATTTTATTAACGTAAGTGTAGCCGTTCAAAAGATACGAGGGAAGTGGGGACTTTTGAATAGCACTGTATATATATATATATAATATATATATATATATATATATATATATATATATTATAAACATTTATGTGATATTATACTTACTTTTATTGTAGATGATTTAAATGTATATGTTTATAATTTAGAATTTTTGTTTTAGTTTGGCTAGCTCAGTTTGTTTTTAATATTTGTTTAATAATTTATTTTAATTAGATTATTTGGGAGCATGAAATCCTTTTTCCCTTTGAGTCCTGGCAATTTATACTGTTGTAATAGTTGAAATAAAAAGAAAACACATTATTTGAAATCAATTTAATTATCAATGCAATATTTATTTGATAAAATAATATGCGACGCCAATGGTTATATTGTACCTATTTATTGATTTTAATAATATCATAAATGCGCAAGCGTGAAAAACCAGTCATGCGCTTTAGCATGAAACAAACAATTATGATACGTAAGAAACATCTATATTATACAACACAGTTGTTGACGATGCAAACAATTGAATGGTTCAACAATAAACATAAAAGAATTTATATATATATCATAGATATATATGATACAAATAGCTGTGGGAAGAAATTAGTTATATACATGGATAGACAAATAGGAATTATATACAGAAGGACATAGTTATTTCATTATGAAATTTCAATCACCATATTTATGCAATTACAAGATGGCGTGATTAGCGTAAGTACATATTTTAATTTATATAAAGTTCGGCCTTTTATTAAATTTAATGATTTATGTAATGAATACACTATATAAAGTCTGTTTCTTTCTTTTTTAGATCGATCATATTTTCAAAAGTTTGTCAATTTATGAAATTAAGTACTTAATTGGGATTTTGAGTTTTTACACTATTTATTGGCCAATAAATGATTTAAATACACTGACCTGTTGATCTTGAATTTGGAAGAAAGTCTCTGGATCCCAGGAACACTCCACTGAATCTCCAAAAAACCGAAGTTGTTGAAAATTTCACAGATTCTTGTCGGAAAACTTGTTACAATTAACTGTAAGTATTTCTAATATTGTATTTAATCGTACTTTAGGAGTTTAAATGTCTTAAACCGGGAATATCTTTAAATTTTAAGAGAACACTATCCCACACACTCCTCGCTTCTTAACACTAGCTTCTGTTCTCCTTAAGCGTCCCCTCGATTTTCGACTTTTTTTTTAAACAAACAGTCTTTTGTTCTTTTCCAGGTCACTATTCTAAAGTTTATTTATTGATTAACAATTTGTTATGTCATCTTTTATAACCAATAAGATATTGTCTTTTGTAATCAGATAATTGAAACTTCAATCACTTATCAAAACAATTTCATACATACAAATACATTAAAATTGGTTATACTTAGATACACTTACATGGTACAACATTCAATATTATTATTGATAGTATATCCTTGTTACATTCATATCAATTATAAATATAAATTCTCTTATGTTATTTGTCTATATGTCATTATTTGTTTATCTATGAAATCTATTGGATTATATTCTATTCAATATTTATATTTGTTCTTATTCTTAAATTAATGATTATAATGAATTAACTATAGTAATATTTGTTTTCATTTCAGATGAACAGCTGATTAAGTTATGGAAAATATTCTTCGTCTTAGGCAACTTTATTTACATCATTACATTGGTTAGGCAATATCTATATTTTATGTTATCATTGAGGTAATTCCTTATTTATTATATTGTTATTGGCTGTTATTTAATATATCTTTATTTGATATGTTGTTTAAATTAAGAAAAGTGTTTCCTTTTTACTTGTTTTCTTAAATTATGTTATTTTCATATATATTTCATACTAGCAAACTTAATTTTATAATACTACTCCTCTTATTATCTAAGATATCTGGTTCAATTCCCCTCAAATTTAAATTTAAATGATATCCATACCCTGGATATTTATTTAAATTTCAATTTTCTTATTATAAATGATTGATTTTATTTTATTCAAAACATTTAACAATTTCATGGCATAATCTTACTTTCTTTACCTTTGTTTCTCAAATATTTGTTCACATTTTTCCTACTACAAAATCTATTTCTTTCAATAACTGTCTCCTAATTCTTTCCTTAAAATACACTTGATTAAGATCAATGTCAATTTATATTTTTAATATTACTTCATATAATACTTCATTATTATCATTTCTTCCTAACATCTACTTATATATCAACTTATTTCTTTGTAATTACATTATACTTCTATATACTCCTCATATCATATTTCTTTTCAATATTCATTATTCAATATAATTAATTATTTCTCAAATTCATATATAACAATATCAACTTCCTTATTCCTTCCTGTATTTTCAAGTAATCTATAAGATTCTAATTGACATTGAACATTACCTCCTATATTTTCAATCAATATCATTCATTATTATCCTTTCCTATCCTTTATTACTTACATCTTATTTCCTTATTTAAAAATGTGATTTTCTATTTGATACTTGAGTTATTCTTATTTTATCCCCTCTATCCTATATTCTTTAATAGTTCATTCTATGTAAAACCAGTATCTCTTATAAATTGTTTCCTTTATTTGCTATATATATTGATTTGCCATACTCAAAAAATTTTTTTAAAATGTTTTAATTATAAGTTTTACCTAATAAATTTTTCTTTATATTATATTATATTTATTTTTTTAGGTTCTGAAGAAACAAACGTGATGAATTTAATTGGATCATCAGCTGCCAAATGGAAAACAAAACTCTGTCTAATATCTACTTTATCTTTATACACTACTTGATATTAAATTTTAAATCTATTCTTATGACTATCATTTCCTTTTTTCAAATATTATTCGTAACATAACATCATATATAAATAATTTATATACATGACTTATAATTGGATTACTCATTATTGCTAAATTTCATGTACATTATTTATTTCGACTTCATTTCTGTATCCTTTCCCTTTTTCATTGAATTGCATTTTCGTCTCCATATTTCATTCCTATTCTCTTGTTCTATTATTTAATTTGCTTTTCTTTTTCTAACCTTTTTCTTGCTTCCTCCTCTTGTTTGATGCTCGATAAATTTCTGAAGCGTCTGTCTATTCTCTACTGTATCCTTTTTAACTTTGTTGCCCCATATCTCATAAATTTCTTCCCATGAATCCATTAAAATTTGCGTCTCCCATTCTTCCATATTATCCATTCTACTATTTACTATTTTTAAGAAAGCTTGTGTGTAAATTATTATCATGTTGTTATATATTATTCCAGTTACTACTTTATTATTATTATAAAATTTTCTTGAATATCCTATACCTCCTTCATTGCTTCTTATGCTATCTTCTATTTCTTCCACTGTGTCTGTTAATCTTCGATTCATCTCTTGTATTTCCTTGTTAATTTGTCTACCTAATATTTGACTCCTTTTTTCATATATTCCTGTCGGTTTTGTTACTCTGCCATCTAAATTTATAATTTCTTTATTCACTTTTTCGTAAGAATGTTGATTTACCTGTTTACTTACTTGTCCTTGTAATTTCATGTATCCTACTTCTCCAGTTTCCTTCTTAATTTCTTTAAGTTTGCTTTTAATTATTTTCATAAACACCTTCTGATGAATAGTATTTATATTCCCATCAAACTTTACTCCGATATCCATGTTTCCCGTATAGATTACTCCACCTCCATTTCTCCTAACATTAAATTCAATTTCTTCCATGCCTTCCTGTAATTTTCTGTTCATTTCTTCCAGTTCTTTATGAAATATTTGTCCAATGTGCTCGTTCCTCTCCTCACATGTTCCTGTTTGTTGTTGTACCTTTGTATCCAAATCCTTAAATTTTTGCTCTGCATTCTGTTGGTAATTCTGCATTATCTCTTCTATTATTTGTTCCTTGAATTTTATATTTTCCACTTCTCTAGTTATGTCTTCATTCTGTCTCATTACTTCTGCTTGGATTGTTCCCGGTAATTTTTCTTCTATTCCTCTCTCTATTTCTTGAATTTGTTCTACTACTTGATTTTCTATCTGCTCTCTAATTTTCATACCGTTTTCTTGAATTTCAATCCGTATATGTTTGTTTTGCTCCACCATATCTTCTTTCACCTCATTTATCTGCTGCCTACATTCTTCATTTTCTTCCCTTAGTTTCCTGAATTCCTGGATGCTTTCAGTTTTCACCTCTTCTATCTTCTTTTCCAATTTATTCATATTTCCAATAATTTTATCCATCTTCCCGTTTAAGCTCCCCTCTATTCTATTTATATTTCCATTCAAATTGTCCTCCATTTTGTTCATATCTCCCCTCATATTGTTCATATCTCCCCTCATATTGTTCATATCTCCCCTCAATTTTTCCTCCATATTATCCATTTTAGCAAATAATCGTTGCATCATGTTCACCATCTGATCATTTCTACCTGTTCTTGTTGGCGCTTCCTGTATACTATCTTCTTGTGCTACAGCTTCCCCATCTCCTGTCAAACCTTCTTCCTGTGCATCTCCTTCTAATTGTTGTCCTTGTTCCAAATATACTGCTTGATAATCTCCCATACCATGACTTCTTTCTTCCCTTTCCTCTTCCGAATCACTGTCTGCTCCTACCCGCCTTCCATCTCTCAACATCATTCGTTTTGCCATTTTGATGAAGTATTAAATTTTACAAATATAACCAAAATTTTTACAACGCCCCACGTTTTGGGTGACAATTATACTATTTATGTGATATTATACTTACTTTTATTGTAGATGATTTAAATGTATATGTTTATAATTTAGAATTTTTGTTTTAGTTTGGCTAGCTCAGTTTGTTTTTAATATTTGTTTAATAATTTATTTTAATTAGATTATTCGGGAGCATGAAATCCTTTTTCCCTTTGAGTCCTGGCAATTTATACTGTTGTAATAGTTGAAATAAAAAGAAAACACATTATTTGAAATCAATTTAATTATCAATGCAATATTTATTTGATAAAATAATATGCGACGCCAATGGTTATATTGTACCTATTTATTGATTTTAATAATATCATAAATGCGCAAGCGTGAAAAACCAGTCATGCGCTTTAGCATGAAACAAACAATTATGATACGTAAGAAACATCTATATTATACAACACAGTTGTTGACGATGCAAACAAATGAATGGTTCAACAATAAACATAAAAGAATTTATATATATATCATAGATATATATGATACAAATAGCTGTGGGAAGAAATTAGTTATATACATGGATAGACAAATAGGAATTATATACAGAAGGACATAGTTATTTCATTATGAAATTTCAATCACCATATTTATGCAATTACAAGATGGCGTGATTAGCGTAAGTACATATTTTAATTTATATAAAGTTCGGCCTTTTATTAAATTTAATGATTTATGTAATGAATACACTATATACAGTCTGTTTCTTTCTTTTTTAGATCGATCATATTTTCAAAAGTTTGTCAATTTATGAAATTAAGTACTTAATTGGGATTTTGAGTTTTTACACTATTTATTGGCCAATAAATGATTTAAATACACTGACCTGTTGATCTTGAATTTGGAAGAAAGTCTCTGGATCCCAGGAACACTCCACTGAATCTCCAAAAAACCAAAGTTGTTGAAAATTTCACAGATTCTTGTCGGAAAACTTGTTACAATTAACTGTAAGTATTTCTAATATTGTATTTAATCGTACTTTAGGAGTTTAAATGTCTTAAACCGGGAATATCTTTAAATTTTTAGGAACACTATCCCACACACTCCTCGCTTCTTAACACTAGCTTCTGTTCTCCTTAAGCGTCCCCTCGATTTTCGACTTTTTTAAACAAACAGTCTTTTGTTCTTTTCCAGGTCACTATTCTAAAGTTTATTTATTGATTAACAATTTGTTATGTCATCTTTTATAACCAATAAGATATTGTCTTTTGTAATCAGATAATTGAAACTTCAATCACTTATCAAAACAATTTCATACATACAAATACATTAAAATTGGTTATACTTAGATACACTTACATGGTACAACATTCAATATTATTATTGATAGTATATCCTTGTTACATTCATATCAATTATAAATATAAATTCTCTTATGTTATTTGTCTATATGTTATTATTTGTTTATCTATGAAATCTATTGGATTATATTCTATTCAATATTTATATTTGTTCTTATTCTTAAATTAATGATTATAATGAATTAACTATAGTAATATTTGTTCATTTCAGATGCATATATATATATATATATATATATATATATATATATATATGCACTGAATATATTCCAATCTTTGTGTCCTCAATGTGCGTATTATACAAAATTATTATGCATGGGTTAACTTTGTTTATTGAGAAATGTACAATAAAATCATTTAAATACATGTATTTAGAGATATTATGGTATATGACTGTGATGATTTTTTCTGTGACCATTATAAAGATACTACGGTCCACTAAAAATAAGGAACGTACTTGGTGGGTCCATTTCCATAATTAAGGGGACGTACTTGGAATGTTCTAATTAGGACTTCCAAAGGACCTATGACTTAGTAACTAACGATATCCCCAGGCCGTCCTGAGGATGGCTAAGGGTCTGAAATGGACGTACCTGGGTCTTCGAATGTCCGATAACAGACATTATAGAAACGTTTAATGTATGTTCTTGTGCTGTCTGGGACACCTGCGATGCTTATTTATAAGTTTTAGCCAAATTATATCATTCTATTAATAATTATGGAATTAATATCAATAGCATGATTATTGACTTACTCTGTTTTATATTCATCAGAATGGAAACTACTAAAATATGTGTCTTAAATAAAAATGAATCTGTTAACTTAATATCGATCGCTCTCTCACCTCAATTTCATCCGAAGCGTACGCGAAGCCAATTTAAGACGCGCCGTTTTATCCCTACAAATCCTCCTCTGCTCGCTCTGTGATTCCTCCAAAGCCGGTTTCAAACAAAAAATATCAACTTGCCTGCCCGGAAATGGGAAATTGCGGTAATAAAGGTTTTCCCAGACTTTTTTCATTAAAATATCGTTTGTTTCTTTCTAGTATCTCGAAGACATTTATAAATTTTACTGAGAAGCATTGATTTCTTATTAAACATAGAAGGAAAATCAGGCCTACAATTAGATCAAATTATAAGTACTCTTCATACTACGCCTAGAAGAGTTGGTTAGGCAGCTAGATCACGCCATGTGGTTTAGGATTTATCACGAAAAAATAAGCGAATTGTCCTATAAGATGAAAAGTTTTCGTGATTGGCACGGAACTAGAATACGCGTTATTGTACCATGTAGTGACTTATTGTCACTAAACCCGAAATTACTGCATAATGTACAAATACCTGTCTCGCGCCTCTCACATTTATGTTTAGAAATTAGCTCGGTTTTTAAAGTGTATTTCACTGTATAATCATTCAAGAATAGAAACAAGATTCAAATATTGAAATGCATGAAAGCGTAGAAGGGCCACATTACACAGAAACTTTTTTTCTGGAATTTACACTTTTTTACCAAATTACCTGAAAACTTTATGAATTCACACTTTTTTTTACAAAATTTCGTTAAAAAAAGTAAACCCCTGCTTTTCGTAAAAATGTGTGAATTTTGTGAAAAGTTTGTGAATTCACACTTTTTCTACAAAATTTCGTTAAGTAAGTGTAAAGTTCAGCTTTTTCGTAAAAAAGTGTGAATTTTGTAGAAAGTTTGTAAATTGCAAATGGACGTTACATTCTTCATTCATCATCGTCATGCACATCGTAAGTGATTTTCAGCGTATCTAGTGTAGTTTTTTTAAACAGAGGATACAGTGGATGACGTAAGTGTATAAAAATAAATTTTTAAGTACAGCTTTCTGTAGCTGATTGGGATAATAGTTATTTATGTTACAATGCCATGAACTAGGACATTCTTTTATGAGAATTAATATTATTTGGCGACGCGCAGGCCGGGCCAAATAAACATTCAAATAAAAAAAGATAGTTCACCACCATATAGCAGACTAAATTTTGTGTGTAATTGTGAAAAATTACCAAAATTGAAGTTTCGATCGAATATTTACATAAAATTAAATTTAGCTGTGTGCATTGATATGGTAACTAGGGCTTGAACAACTGCTGTTTATTATTGCCATTATTATTCAATTGAAAGTAGTGCTGTTTTTTGTGCATTTTAAGGAAAACGAGGAGTGAAAGTGAAGACAATTGCTTTCTGAATACTTCACCGGAATAAGAAATCGCCGCAAAGGAGGCAGATTCGAATTTACCTGAAAAATCAAAAAAAAAATACGAAGCTACGTATCGACTATTCAAGGTCTGGTGTGGCGAGAAAAAGGTTAGAAACATTTTTCAGAAGTGCTTCTGGCATATTTAGATGATAAATACAAGAATTGTAAACCGTCAACGACTTGATCTGCATTTTCTATGTTGAAATCTACGAAAAACATAAATGACAATCTAAGTACAGTTCATGGGGTTATGGTCAATAAAACAACGAAAATCTATTATTTTCTCAGCCAACGTTTCGACCTTCATTGGGTCATCTTCAGGGCGTCCACAAGAATGTATTTTTTTTGTATGATACACTAAACACAAAAGTCATGAAATTTGTTGAAATCAAATAAAAGTTAGTATAAAAGTATACGTGAGAAACGACAAAAATTATAGTTAAAATATATTAAATGCCGGTCAGACCTTGAAAATGATTATTACTAGGTTTGGCAACAATGCAATGTGGCCTCAAATATGGCAGCTGACCTACGATTTTCGACAGCCGATTGATATTCAGTTTGTGTTAAAACTTTGGTTAGTGCAGATCACTACGTGTTTTCGGCAATTCTGATGTAAGATTTACGGTAAGTGAAATAAGGTTTGGAGATAAAATCCTTCTCTCTTTTCATAAAAACTTAGTTGATACATAAAGGTTGACTTTTTTCCTCTAGTGTCCCATGGAAAGATAGACTAGAAAACATTTTTTCCTCATAAAAAAATGACCCATAAGAAAAATTGTTACCGGCGGGTAATGCCGGTCAACACAGGTGGGTAATACCGGTCAAGTGACCGGCATTACCCACTGTTTATGTTAATGGTTATTTCATTTTTAATTGTCTTTACAGATGTCTCGAAATCGAAAAAGATTAACTGGTAAAGCAAAATGGACCAGAGATAATTTGAAGCAAGCGATAGAAGACATTCAAAATGAAACGAGTATAAGACAAGCTTCAGAAAAATACGCAATTCCATTTTCAACGCTACTAGAAAGGGTAAAAATTGAAAAGACTCAGCACCTATAATGGGAAGAAAACCTGTGTTTTCAACTGAACAGGAACTGGAAATTGCTAATCAAATTAAACACTTGGCGTCCATTTTTTACGGTGTTACCACAAAAGAACTGAGGAGGTTTGTTTTTGAGTTTGCTGAGAGAAACCATATTATACATAATTTTAACGCAACGCAAAGGTTGGCTGGAAAAGACTGGCTGAGAAGTTTCATCAGACGCAATCCCACCATATCAGTGCGAAAAGCTGAGGCTACCAGTCTAAATCGTCTGACTGGTTTCAACAAGGATGAAATATCTATATTTTATAAACTGGTGGAAGAAGTGATGTCAAAATATTACTTTTCCCCTAGCAAAATATATAACCCAGATGAAACGGGAATCACAACTGTCCAGGATCCAGGAAAGATACTCGCAACCAAAGGACAAGAAAGAGTTGGTGTGGTAACTAGCGGCGAAAGAGGCCGAAATATTACCGTCATGTGTGCTATGAATGCTGCAGGGGGATTTATTCCGCCCATGTTTATCTTCCCCAGAAAGAGACTAAGCCCTCTCCTGGAAAAAGATGGACCTGCAGAAGCTCTTTATAAATATTCACTGAATGGCTGGATCGATGAAAATATTTTTTGTGACTGGTTAACGCATTTTAGAAATCACGCTGAACCCACGAAAGACGAGCCGGTTTTATTAATTGAAGACAACCACTCCAGCCATATTTCTTTGAAGTCGTACGAGTTTTACAAAAAAAATCATATTGTTATGGTATCAATTCCACCACACAGTTCACATAAAATAGAGCCATTAGATGTGGTCTTCTACGGGCCACTGAAAGCCGAATACAGAAATCAGTGCAATTTATTTATGAAGACGCAGTTAATGAAAAGTATCACTCCTTATGATGTAGAGTCTTCATTCAATAAAGCTTATTCAACTGTGGCTACAATTAGCAAAGAAAAAGCTGGTTTCAGAAGCGTTGGTATCTATCGTCTTAACTGCAACGGTTCTAATGAAAAAGACTTTTTGCCTTCCTAGTTATTGAATCAGGACGTCATTGCCATACAAGATAACAAAGCTAGTATGTCTTTCAGCAATGATCCCCAAGCTGTAGCAAGCGATGATGCTCTACCAAAGACTTCTACAAACAAAGACCAACACGAAATTCCTTCAACTTCTTCAGGATTTCTCTCTTTTCAATAAATTCTTCCCGTTCGTAAACGGGCAGAGAAAAAGAAGAGAGGAGGCAGGCAAAAACAGCACGCGAAAATACTTACAGCTACACCATTGAAGCAAGAGTTGGAAGAAAAGGAAGCCAAGAAACAGCTAAAGGAAAAGAAGAAATTGAAGGTACAACCTTCTAAAATGAATCTTGATGAAAAAAGGAATAATTTAAGAAATAAGAGAGAATCCCATAAAAGAAAATTATTTGATGAAAACTCATCAGATGTTGATGTTCAATATGATGATAATGAAGATGTCGATGAAGATATATGTTTGATATGTAATGATTATGGAAAGAATAATAAGCAGTGGTACAGATGTACCCTATGCGGAAGATGGGCACATTCTGAATGCAGTGGATGGGACACACCTGTAGGATACACATGTGATGAATGTCAGCCTTATACTTAGATAGTTAGATTGTTTTTGTTTTTATTTTCTTTTTATTTCAATAAACAATATTTTGGTTAAAAAATGCTTATTTGTAGTTTACTTAATTATATTTAAAGCATTTTTCTGCTTGACCGGTATTGCCCGCATAAGTGACCGGAATTCCCCTATCTGTATGACAATGCCAGTCAAATGCACATTTTTGTTTTTTTTTGTTATCATAAAAGTATAGAAAACATTTTGAAAGATTTTCAGATCAAAAAAGTTTTTAAGTGCACTTGTTATTGCTATCTTAAAATTATTTAAAATTACGACTTATTTTTTTACTTAGAAAAAAATGTTTTCTTAAGTGTCCGCCATTTGCCCACTTCACCCTAGCCTTTAACTAGCGGCTATTGGGCGTTGACAGATAATAAACATTATGTAATTCATGAAATTGACTGTCTCGACCCTAACTTCGTGGAATATGCTCATATTAGTGTTTTTAAATGAAACTCAAGGTCTCTAGTTAATTCCACAATATAATACAAGTTATTGAAAATTCTAAAAAATTGACAATTGTTTCGATAAATCAATATCATCGTCAGAATGACAGAAGTTACATTCCATTTTATGCCTACCTGATGTTTAGTAGTTATATTTTTGGCTAGACCAAGAAGTAACCTAACTTGTGATTGGCTTAATATATGTTTATAGAAAAAAGAAGAAGATGTGATATTACAAATATTGAAGCTTAGATATTATTAGCCCTATGGTGATATCCTGGATATCATTTTTCCAATTAAGATCAGTATAACTGTGCAATGATATAGAAAACCAGGAAAACTATATCTGCTGATCTTTACAATTATCACTTAAGAAGACAGTTTTTTAGTGGAGAATTCCCTAGATTTAACAGTTCATTGACAACTTCATATTGTGGGTTTCTTAAATGTCTTCCAATTTCCAGTTCTTCAAGGAAATCCAGTTCTTGTTTCTTTTCACAAATATGCAGCACTTCTAGTTCTGTGTTAGGTGTCAATGAATGATTGGTGTCAAGTAGATGTTTTGCGTAGTGGGATTTATCTGGTTGTTTTGAAGATCAGCAGATATAGTTTTCCTGGTTTTCTATATCATTGCACAGTTATACTGATCTTAATTGGAAAAATGATATCCAGGATATCACCATAGGGCTAATAATATCTAAGCTTCAGTATTTGTAATATCACATCTTCTTCTTTTTTCTATAAACATATATTAAGCCAATCACAAGTTAGGTTACTTCTTGGTCTAGCCAAAAATATAACTACTAAACATCAGGTAGGCATAAAATGAAATGTAACTTCTGTCATTCTGACGATGATATTGATTTATCGAAACAATTGACAATTTTTTAGAATTTTCAATAACTTGTATTGTATTGTGGAATTAACTAGAGACCTTGAGTTTCATTTAAAAACACTATTATGTAATTCGTAAATAAACTCTAACTGCATGTCGCATTTAATGGCATAAAAGGATCTCACATATTTTCCTGTGGTTTTCATAACTGTTATTTAAAAAAATAACTTTGATATATTTTAACTATAATTTTAGTCGTCTCTTACGTATACGATTATACTAATTTTTATTTGATTTTAACAAATTTTATTACTTTTGTGTTTAGTGTATTACACAAAAAAATACATTCTGACCCAATAAAGGTCGAAACGTTGGCTGCAGAAATAGATTTTAGTTGTTTTATTGACCATAACGCTATTTCACAAACAATTTAGAATTGGAATTTTCTACTTAACACTGAATACGACCTCTGGACTGCGAGAGGATATGTGAAAAATGGGTTTCTTAGCGATATCAAGGACATGTTTGGACAAGAAGTAATGCAACATTTCAAAGCATGGGGGAACTATAATAGAAAACTTGTAAACTATGAAAACCACAGCAAATTATTGTGTAGATGCAGAAGGAAACACCTTTTACCAAACCATATCATTAAATCTGGTAACTTTATAAATTTTTTGTTAGCGAGCAATAGTCCGTTTGTAAATAAGACGAGCAATATTTTGAAACGTTTTCAATCACAATTATCTGTGGTAATTGAATTCGCATTTTGGAAGATTAAGACTCTCAAGTGGGAAATAATTAGAATTAAACGGATTCTTACCGATATGGTACCTACCAACATTATAAAGTCTTTTAGCATAAATCAGGAAAACTTCCATGACTTAGAATCACGCAGAATCTATAAAAGGTAGAGGGGAAAGTTCCAAAAATTGAATTACACTCAGAAACATATTCACTTTTTAGAAGTAAATGATCAATCTTTCGAAAATAAATGGATAGTTAGTAAGACAAACATAAATATTCCTCACAATGTAGAATATATCTTAAGTTTAGGCGACAAGTTCAACACCCTATGATGAACAGAACTTTCCTCTACAACAAATATTAATTGATCTGGAATCGATTTTATTAGGTTATGAAAATGAGCATGATAGGGACGATACCAGAAACAAAGAAGCTATTAACATTATAACCAACTTCACAACAAATCAAAATTTATTTAAAATCAACAAAAGTAGTGAATATATTCTCAAATCTATAAAAGAAACAAGGTTGTTTTTAAAAAATTTATAGAGACGAAATAGTTATTACAAAGGCAGACAAAGATAATACTACTGTGATCCTAGGGAGAGCTGCATTTTTGGAAAAAGCAAAGATTCTTCTTAATGACCAATCTGTGTATAGTATAATTAATGAAGATCCTACTAAAAAAGTTCAAAATAAACTAAATAAATAAATTGAGAATTTGACAACACGAAACATTTTAACTAAAGTTGTAGCTGAAAAATTAAAATGTAATAATGGTGTTTTCCAAAGATGTATCTTTTACTAAAGATACATAAGCAGTATTTGCCTTTAAGATCAATAGTCAGTTATGTGGATTCACCCCTCTATTTCTTATCTAAATTTATATTTTAACTTATATCACCTTCCTTTACCAAAGATGAAAGATACGTTAAGAATTCTTTTGAGTTCTCTAATGAAATGAAAAACAACAATTACTTCAAATCATGTTTTGCTTTCTTTAGATATCATTTTTCTCTTCACCAAAATTTTACAGTAAATGAAACATTAAATATTAATGAAAGAAACTGGAGTAAATCTCACAGTTATTCTACTATTACCTTTGACCTTTTTAAGACTCTTTTTAACCTATGTATTAAGAATAGTTATTTTAATTTCAACGATCAATTTTTTGAACAAATTTTAGGGTTGGGGATGGGCAACTGTCTATCTCCTATTTGTGCAGACATTATAATGTCAGAATTACAGGATATATGTCATTGGAAACTATTTTGAAGTTTTTAAATACAAACGTTATGTCGATGACATTTTTAATTGCTCCTGATGGTACAGAAGAGGAGATACTTTTAAAATTTAACTCGTACCACCCTTAACTTCAGTTTACAGTAGAAGAAGATATTCCTAAATTTTTACTCTCAACACCCCATGAGTCAAAAAATAAACATGGTCAAAAATCTTAAATTTGGAATAGAAAATATTTGTAGTGATGAATGCATCAACCAAAATTAAAAAAAAAACTCAAGACGTATCTCACAAAACATAACTTTCCCAACAAATTATTAAATCAAATGATATTTCATTCAAACCATACCTCCAGTACTAATAAAGACCACCCTGTAATTTACCATAAAATGACATATGTAAAAGGCCTCTCAGAGAAATTTTGTCAAATTTCAAACAACGAGGAATAGCAAATGGCTTTAAAAAGCGAAGATACGGTTAAAAAATGTTTTTTTCTAAAGTAAAAACTAAAACACCAATTGAATCACAATCAAATGTTGTTCATAAGATACCATGCAGTAACTGCGACAAATGCTACGTAGTGGAAACCAAAAGGTATCTGTACGTAAAAATGAACACCCAAGGGATGAAAGGAAAAAATCATTAGTTCCATCTTTGCTCAACATTCTTTCTCAGAAAACCATACCTTCAATTTTGATGACGTCACAATTTTGGACCAACAAATCAACTTTTATAAAAAAAGATTTTCTGAAATGATTAACATTGTCAATCACCCTCCAGTGAACTTAAACAAAGACGTCGAAAATTTAAACACATTGTATATTTCATTAATAAATAGAACCAAAGAGTTGTTATTGAAAAACAATTAAAACTGGTTTTTGAACTTGTTTCTCACCTGATATCTATAAAATTCATTTTATATTCAGTTCCTACCGTACCCAAATATGAACGCTAACAACAAATTGAAATGTTATTTCCTTTTTTGATGGAAATTGGTTTTAGAAGGCCTGATATGATAGGGAAATTTTTCAAGAAGAAAATTAATTTTGGTGAGTCTTTGTTTGTTTAACATAGTTTTAATTAAGATTTTTCATCTGGTAATATGTACACTTTACGAATACAAACAAGCCCGTCTGTAGAAGTTAACAATTATCCACTCCCATAAGCTTAAGATGCGAGATACCTAGGTATGCACTTGAATCACAAATCACCGACATAGTTCACAACAATGTTTTTGACCAATTATCGGCCTATAACGGTTCCACCAACCTCAGTTAAAATTATGGAGAGATTACGTTAACGAATATGTTCCATTTTTGTTAAACAATAAAATCATTCCAGATTCCCAGCATGGTTTTCTACCCATTCGATCAGTAACCAAAAATCTGCTAACTGCTCTTAACGACTGGACATTATATTTAGATCATCACGAACCCGTGGATGTGGTATACATAGATTTTTCGCGAGCCTTCGATGAAGTATCCACTAAAAAGCTACTAGCGAAATTGGAACATTTCAGAGTGCATGGTGAGCTGTTGGCATGGCTGAATTTTTTTTATTAGGTCGAATTTTCCAAGTACAATATGAAGATATATGCAAATATGAGGATAACTTAAGTAATTCCCGTGAAGTGCGCAGTGGAGTACCTCAAGGTTCTATTTCGGGTCCTATCCATTTCCTGGTATACCCTTCTGACTTAACTGCTAAGTTCAAATGCAAAAACAAATCATTTGCCGATGACATGAATTTTTACCATTGTCCTGATATTCAAAACTCTATTCAACATGAATTATTAAAATGGTGTAAGGAGTGGAGCATACCAGTAAACTTTAACAAGTGTTGTGTTTTGCAGTGCGGTTACAACAATCCATTTGCTACATATTATCTTGAATCAGAGGAGCCTATAAAATCAGTACCGGAAGTCATTTGGGTGTCATAATTATTACAGGTCTGGGTTGGTCCTCGCAGACTGCAAAAGCGGTTAACAGGGCAAATTCAGCTCAGTACTTAATATCTAAGGCATTTCCAAGAATGAGTCCAGGCTTGTTCAAAAAGCTATACAAAAGTTACGTCCAACCTCACTCAGAATTTGGTATCTCCGTTTGGTCGCCGCACCTCAGACGTGATATAAACCTTATAGAGTGAGTTCAACGTAGAGCTACAAAATTGCCACTAAATTTTTCTCACTTAAACTATGGAACAAGACTAAGCAGGCTCGGGCAGACAACAGTATCTGAGAGAAGAGAGAGGGGTGATATCATTACAACGTTTAGGATTCTAAGAGATGACTTTTGGCACACTTCTAACTTTTTTACATTAAATGAAGATAACAGGTTGAGAGGTCACAATTGTAAATTGAAAAAAGAATCTTTTAGGCCAAATTTTCTAGTAAATAGAGTATTCGATAAATGAAACAATTTAAGTAGTGACATCGTATCAGCTTCTTCTCTGAATAGCTTTAAGAATGGGCTGGACAGGTGTTCTCGGTCTGGTGTTGTACTTGATTAGTGTTTTATAATTCTATAGTGCAACTATCTTTTTAAATATCAATTTATTTTGAGCTAAGTTTGTAAAATTAGTTCTGCTGACCTATTATTACCTATGTAATTGAGCCGTATAAGCTTTGCTTTGGCTCGTAATCACTGTGTAATAATAATAATGCTTTCTTCAGATAACAAAAGCTAGCGTCACCTATGGAACTGAAACACAATTAAGTAGTGGGTAAATTCTAAAGTCGCTATTGGGGAAAGGAGAATGGGCGCTGAATTTAAATTGGGATTAACTCTATTGTTGGTTTGAAGATTATTTGTTTATCGTAAGTTAATGACAGGTTTTCTAAAAAGCCTGCTATATTGTGCACACACAATTGCTTGCCAATCATTAACGTCGTTAATATATTCTAAATTCTAATATAATTGCGAAACAATTTATCATTGTAGATGAATTTGTTAGACTTTTTAAAAAAGCAAGTGTTTCACTGAGCAACATCTAAAGAAATTAACAGTTTTTTCGTGAAAATTTGTTCACAGAAGGACCAAAATAAGAAACATATGTTATCGAAACATTTATTGAAAAAAGTATATTCAGTACATGTAGGTACAAAAACAACAAAATATTTATTGAGAATCTTTGATAAACTGCCATAGACATCGCTTTTCTATAATAGTATATTAAAGTATAAGTGGATAAAGAGGTCTTTCAAACACGCGCGATTTTTCGAGCACGACGGCGCAGCCGAGTGCTCGAAATAGAGCAAGTGTTTGAAAGACCAGTTATCCACGAATACTTTACGCTATTTTTTTTCATTGGTGCACTTTGGAATCATAAAATATTATTATTATATTATTACTACGAAAAAATGGAAGTCCATCCTCGATGCCCATCCAAGTTTCGTGAACGTCAAATAGTATTTATTTTTAGTTGACGTTACGGGCCTGTCAGATCAATAATCAAAAAGTTTCTTTATTTATATTTAAAGGGAAACAATGTATATATGAATATATAAATACATTTTGCAGAAAAAACCAAATAAGACATTGGTTCCCAATGATAATATACAATTTAAAAACTAATAAAAAAAGTTGTCATTGATACTTACGTTTCTCATGTTGTTGTTGTTACCATGGGGACTTTAAAAAACGCGCGTGTTTGAAAGTTCGATTTAAACACGCTGACGCGTGCTTTAAAAAGGTAATATGAGGCATCAATAAGAAAATAAAATATTAAAGTATAAGTGGATAAAGAGGTCTTTCAAACACGCGCGATTTTCTAGCACGACGGCGCAGCCGAGTGCTCGAAATAGAGCAAGTGTTTGAAAGACCAGTTATCCACGAATACTTTACGCTATTTTTTTTTATTGGTGCACTTTGGAATCATAAAATATTATTATTATATTATCACTACAAAAAAATGGAAGTCCATCCTCGATGCCCAGCCAAGTTTCGTGAACGTCAAATAGTATTTATTTTTAGTTGACGTTACGGGCCTGTCAGATCAATAATCAAAAAGTTTCTTTATTTATATCTAAAGGGAAACAATGTATATATGAATATATAAATACATTTTGCAGAAAAAACCAAATAAGACATTGGTTCCCAATGATAATATACAATTTAAAAACTAATAAAAAAAGTTGTCATTGATACTTACGTTTCTCAAGTTGTTGTTGTTACCATGGGGACTTTAAAAAACGCGCGTGTTTGAAAGTTCGATTTAAACACGCTGACGCGTTCTTTATAAAGGTAATATGCGGCATCAATAAAAAAAAATCATTTTTTCTATTTTACTAATACTAAGTGAGATGTGTTGCAAAGATAAATATTTGAATTCAAAAACTGACTGCCTCCTTTATTACTAAAGTGAAAGTAACCTGTTGTTTTTTTCTATTTTATTAAAAACCATTTTGTTTTACTAAAGACTGGAACATTTTTTTTTCAAGGTTTATGTATCCTCGTACTTATATTAACAAAATAATAATAATAAAGACTAAATATACGTTTAATAATTTCTTATAACTATTTTGGGGGAGTTGAATTTGCCACTTCTGCTTTTATGTTTTCAAAATTTTTATTTCCAAAACGAGCCATTTTGGATTTCAAGAAAACGCTTGAAAAGCGATTAAATTATATGACGTTTAAGAAGAAAAACATAAGTCATGCACCGCAAAACAGTAGTGATATTTTGACGAAGCAAACCGATCCAAACCTGGTGAACATTTATTCATACAGAGATAACGTTTCTTGTTTTATCATTGTGATTTGTACGAGTTAATATAAAAAATACATAGTATAGGGTGATTAATTATGTAGGGCAATAGCGATAAATAATCAAATTCTCATAACCTTTTGAGACTTATTAACAAACGTTGCTATAACTGCCTCCTAAACGGAAAAAACGAGTTATTTTTTATTTTTATCTCTATAGCTTAACGTATACATAAAATTTATGTTTCCCTGAAAAAAAAATACTTAAACAAGGTTGGGTGTAAAACATTTTTATTTTTCTCTTTTTCTTGTCTTGATCATCAAAGCTATAAATTTTCGTTCACGTGACGAACGATCGTGAAAATTCCCCGGAATCGTCCGAAAGGGGCCATTTCCACGAAAGTAATGTGTTCCAGCTATTACAGTATCGTTGAATTGCTCAGTTCTCTACCCCAAGCAAAAAACTTTTTGTGATATCGGACCCTTGAGAAACTACACGTGAAGCGGAGGAGTAAATGACTAAGAAATTATTACCTACACATGGTAAGGGGAAAACTCGTTTCAAACTAGATATAAAATAGTTCTTGTTGTGAAATTTCCATATAAGTGGTAGTTAGAAATAACCTTAAAAGTTCAGCATTGAAATTTTATTATTCTTATCAGAATTTATGAATCATAATGTGAATATAGGAAAGTTAAATATAACAATTTGAGTTAACTCTTCTATAATTTGAAAAGTTTGCATCTCAAAATAGGGAAAACACGATTTTTGAGATGAGAAATAATTGTTTTTTGTACATAAACACAAATAACCCCGTAACAGAGATTTATTTGTGGGGTCTAGAGACCGGTGTGAACTTGGCTGCCAAAATCTAGCGGCCGATTCACCGAAGACGCCCGAACGATCAGTGGTGGATTATTTGAGTGCGTTTAAATGTAGGTGCGTTTAAATTTTACAAATCATGACATTAAATATTAAAAAGTAATAAACTATATTAACTTAACCAGAAAAATTGAGATTTAGGTATTTATTGTACTATTTTTATTGTAATAATAGAGAACTGTTTTAGAAAACAAGATATTATTCTATTATACATATTATATTGAGATTGAGAGAAACAACATAGCACTGGTTTTATATGCTTACCGGGAGTCTTAACAGGGTCTAACAAGCTGAAACGGGGTAGCGTCTATTTCCAAAATAATAAAAAGGGTATAAGGGAAAAAGTCATCACTCTGAAAATCGATATACGACTAGTAGTTACAGTGGAAATAAAACAAGACTAGTCTGATTCTCTTACGAGGGGTATAACAGGGTGAAAGCTGTGTCCTTTACTATAGTACCTATATTAATCCAGTTGAAGAATATGTAACTTATGATACTGAATGCTCCAGTCAACAAACATAATTCAATTATTTATTATTGTAGAAACACAGCAATTGGATACTTAATTGGATAAAAATAATTATAAACTAATTTAACTTGATAATGTGTTCATAACTCTTCTTCATAAATACTTTTTTTGTATACAGTGTATTAATAATGCTTAGTTTTCATCAAGTCACAATTCCACGATGTTAGTATACAATATATTCTAGGATGAAAATAACAAGTTGATAATAGTATATTATTTTATACAGAAGAGAAGTATGAATTTTTATGGCACACCTGAATTGACCTGCCAAACGGAGTGAGGCATGTGATAGAAGGTAAATCATGAAAAGTCACTTTTCGAAATAATAGTATATTAAGTACCAAGTGTCGAAAAGGCTACTTTAGTCACGAGTTTTACTAGGCACGAGTGGAGCGAAGCGGAACGGGTTCCTTGTGAAACGAGTGACTTAAGACGTTTTTAACACGAGGTGCTTACTATACTTTTTCTTCGCCCGCGGGAAGGAAAAAATTATATTATATTAGAATTATATTCATTACATGACGGCACAGAACTAAAAACACAGAGAATTGAAATTGTGTTTCAGTTTTTGGTTTACACTTGGAGGCTGCCATATTGGTAAAATAAGCATGATGCGCACATGCGCAGTTCAAGTGTTCAGACGTCTTCACATTAAGGTACACTTCAATGGAGACCTAATTATTTGAAACGAAATAAACCTATAAGACTCTAAACAATCACGAAAAAATTGTGACAAAAACTTATTATTTTTATAAATATTTGTTCATGTTATAAATTATTCATTAAAATCTAAACCACTTTCAAGTTTTATGACAAGATCTTAATAGTTATGAAAATTTCATTAAAATTATATTCTTAGTATTCTGAACAGACCTCAGATGAATTAATCCATCACAATTCATGTAATGGATGTTGAAATTAAAAAGAGTTCAATTTGTTTCTTTATTGCGTGACGTATATTTTTACCTCTCTCCGGTTCTTACCAACTTGGCACGTTAGTTTGGACAACCTCGATGCAAAATCATGTGGTTTGGTCCACGGCCCCTTGACTCTTAGCGCCAAGAGTCCCAGATAGTCTAAGAACGAGGTTACGGAAAATTCTAGGGGTCTTGTTGAATCAAACTCTTTTATAAAACTATAAATCCTCAGGCGGCTATACTATGAGTTATTAAGAACCAATTATGTCGGTTTGTATAAAACCAAACATATTCACCATATACAGTGCCAAAATACATAATTATATATACAAAATAATAACTTTGAGAAACTTAAATTATTTTCAGCGGTACCTACCAAATAGAATAAATATATACAATGTACAAGCGTAAGTAGTGTTACTAAACGGGTTCTAACTCACTACTTCGAAAAACGTCCGCTAGTCGACGGTGGCGCTGGTGTCGCTGTCGGCGATTACAGATTTCTTTTTTCTGTCGTCCATTTTTTAGTCGGCAGATTTCTTTTTTTGTCTCAATTTTTATTCCAGTAGATTACAGATTTCTATTTTTCTGTCGTCCATTTTTTATCCGTTTGTGCATCAATCGAAAAAAATGTTTGCCTTGAGTGAGATTCGAACCCGGGACTTCATCGTTCCCAGCCTTCGCCGTTACATCTCCGCCATAAGGGCTCCAATATATTTTAGTTTTGAAATTTGTGTGTTGGTTTCACGTTGAGGTGTCCTTCTCGCGATGAGTCTATTTTTATAGTTCTTTTCTACAATAATAATGTGAGAGTGATATTGTTATTTTTGCTATACCAATTATATGTATTTAATGCAGACATTAATATTTTTAAACAAAAAGTTTTGAAATTCACATTTCTTTAAAGATTGAATCAATTGTCTACATATTTCTACAATTACAATAATTATTTGTATCAATTTTAACATCCCTCGTATTTTTTATGTATTTCTCTCAGAATAATAACCACCGTATATTGAGAGAATCATGATTTTATGTAACACACAACAGATAAATCCTTTTTTGTACTAAGAGAAATTTTACCTGCTTGCCGCAGACTATAATTATTCTCGGACACCTTTCGTGTGTTACTAGAATTCGAATAATCAAGTGACAATCGTCTGTGTATTATTATTAACGTTTCAACCACCACCAATAACTATTTTAACAAAATATTAATCTGTGAAATAGTCAATATTTATTAGCATTCTTTTGATGAGCGGCATAATTAATTTAGTTGGAACAAGCCTTTAAATGTTTTTCTTCCATCATGAAGCAGTATAATTGTAAATCTCATAGAATTTCATCTCAGACTATAGGTTATTGCAATGTTAAGAAGGATACAAAAATTGGTGAAATTATTTTTGTATTGCTAAAGTACAATCATAATTCTTAAAGATATACAGAAATCCTCAGTATATTGCAATCACATACACCCCTATTATACGGTCTAATATTTATTTGAATCATTGATGATTTTAACTCAGTTTTCTTTCATTGAAATAGATAAAAAATAACAATCTTTTCATATCTAATATAGTATAATGGGAATGCATTTAATGAACCTACCCTTATTCACAGGTAAGAATGCCCCATCGTGGTGGGTGGTTCATTGTTGACCAAGAGAGATATTTTCGCTATACAAAGAATTTGTTTGAAATATTCATGTAGATATAACAAATTCATCACAGTTTTGGAAATTTTTATCATCTGAGAAAGGAACTTTATTGAAAAACGACTTTACGATTTTTCTCTACAAGTCAAAAAGATGTGATGTTCATATATACATAGTGTAGTCATAAAAAGATGCGATTTTATACAGGGTGTAGTCATAAATATACCGTATTTTTATATATACAGGTCGTAGTCATAAAAATACCGAATTTTTTCATAAAAGATGCCACAGGGTATATAAAGATAAGAACGTTACAATGAATCTCTGCTATTATTGCTCAAATTTTCATCGAACAAACCGCATTGGTAGATTATTTCCACATACAGGATGTTACTAGAACGACAACGACAATGACAGCAAATCCACTTTATTCGACAACAGAGGACACTCAAAGCGTTTGCATGCTTGAGATTTGTTGCTCGTACGACTACACTATAGTAAAATATGATGTGACTCATTATATTATTAAACGGATAACACACATCAGAAGTCTATCAGATAGATAGCAGAGGGGTAACAGAAGAGATAACAAACACACCCCAGACTCACATCAGAAGTCTGTTTGACAGTGCTAGTACTAACAAATTTACTGCGACACTCGGTTTATATGAATTATTTTCCAAGAAAACAACAAAATGAAGCTATGATTTCACAACTTTGTCATGCACTGAATGTCATTTTTATTATAGTTGCGGTGAAACAAGAGCCAACTTTACAACTCAAGCAGAGGGACAGCAGACACACATCACAGAGGCACCAGACATGCACCACCGTTATACGTTTGACATTTTTGGTATCAAACAGTACTCTTTGAAACAAAATATCAGGAATCTTGTATTTCCGAATTTCATTATGAATCACCCAAAATATTTAGAGGGGCGTATGATACTGATGGCGATATTGGTAACCAACAAAAGAGCAACATATTTACAGATACTGGCATTAACGGATATCCATCGTGATAGAAGAGGACATCTAAGACATCAGGCTTGCACCCAACCAAATTAATATAATTAAGCTGTTCTTCAAAAAGAATGCTACGCTAATAGAAAAATCTTGAAGCAATGATTTCACAACTTTGTCATACACTGAATGTCATTTTTATCATAGATGTGGTGAAAGAAGAACCAACTTTACAACTCAAGCAGAGGGACAGCAGACACACATCACAGGGTTAGCACACATACACCACAGAGGCACCAGACATGCATCACCGTTATACGTTTGACATTTTTGGTATCAAACAGTACTCTTTGAAACAAAATATCAGGAATCTTTTATTGTCGAATTTCATTATGAATCACCCCAAATATTTAGAGGGACGTATGATACTGATGGCGATATTGATAATTTTCATAGACATTATAGCTATTTATAATTTAATCACGTTATTTGTATATTCATTTATTATAGTTATATGATTTTCTGTATTTTATAATTCTCAAAATTAAACTGTTATATGCTTTACCCAAGTCCCAGTAAGACTACGCTCTTCAGGCACGGATTATTATACCGAAATGTGACAACACTTTCGACAACATGATTATAAAACTAACAATTTTAGTAATGGAACTCACAAAATTTTATTCAAATATTGTGATTTGTCTGTATAGGAGAGAGAATTTACGGTCGACGGGCAGGTAAGATTTTATATGAAAAATAACAATGACAATCTCGGAGGGTCAAAAAGATTTCACCTGCTGTGTGTTACATAAATTGTAAGGAATGTATATGCAATCATAGAATTTGTATCTTCCCATGATGGACGTTATGGTGCTAAAAATCTCATTTCTAGTCCGCGTTATCACAATAGAACAATTTTCAATGATGATCCGACTCTAAGGAAAATTAAAAAATCTCCATTTTCAATAAACCAATGTATATGAATATGGCAATTTTCGATATTTCCAAAATTGCAATGTACGACTTTCACTATAATTTTATGCTTCCAACAATGGGAGTAGTCAATTGTGAGCTATTGTACACAGACACTAACAGTTTTGCTCACCAACTTACTTGTAACGATGCATATAAATATTTAATTGACACAAAAATTGACAAATTTGATACATAAGACTACTACACTAATAATCCATACAATATACCTAGAGTTAATAAAAAGTATTATGCGTAATGAAAGATGAGTCTAATGAACAAATCATCACACATTTCGTTGGTCCAAAATGTACGGTTACAAAGTTCAGTGTGGGAGTAAAATCGTTAAAGAGTATTAAAAAATGTGTAGTAAAAAATAACTTTTGATGATTATGTCGATTGTATGAAAAATTGGAAACAGATGACAATTACTCAAAATACGATACGTTCCTTTGTCCATAATGTGTATAGTGTTGAACAAACCAAAATCGCGTTGAGTCCTCACAATGATAAAAGAAAATTACTTCATAATTCTTTAGATACACTTCCGTGGGGAATAGAATAATTTTTAGTAATGACTAAACTAACTTTTATAACTGAAGTTCATTTACCACATAATTTATTATTAAAATATCGCTCATCATTGAAAGAAGCAGATGATGATTATAAATTTTGTGATTGGTTTCACCAGCATTATATTAGAAATCTGATTCTAAGTCAATGCTGATGTCATATCGTTAATGAGATACAGGGCATTGAGTTGTTATTTCAACTTTAATGTTTCATAACTCGGTTTGCAGTGCAGGAGGAGGAGGAAAAAGTTTCATATTTTGGCTTTCAGTACTTACAATAATTTTAACATGGACGAAATGTTTTATAACCAGATGATGACATTTTTATATACAAGATATGGCCATAAAGATGTTACTTGTTTATGGAGAAAATCAATTTTAATATGTGTGACATCAGAGCAGGTACATTTTCCATTAATATTTCAAAATGTGTAACTTCACAGTGATAGAACTTTGCAACAAATTGATGAAATCATAAACTCCTTGAACAAAATTCAAACATTTTCAAACAAAAAATGAAGCTTTTCATGATAATATGCATCTTAGAAATTTTTCAAATTTTCGGTAGGACAAAAGCATAAAATTCATTCAAAATAACAACACACTTGAAGCGCATGAGATGTTTGATAAAAGTAGGGAATGGGGAGAAACAACATGTCATATAGGTAAGGAAACCACATTACTTTACTTTCGGCGTTGCAGTTTCGGCGACCCCCACCCCTTCTCGCACGCGTTTCTGCGATAGCATAACTACGGGAAGTAACATTTTTTAACGCTCAGTATTCGATTTTCGCTGAAACTGTTAACATGGCAAGCTCCAAAATGTTTAGTGTTTCCCAACTTTATGGTAGGAAGGTCAAACCGACCGATGAGAGATTTGGATTATGGCTCTTGTTGGAAAATTTGGAAGGTAGCAATCTGATTACAGATATTGGAAATATTAAATACACGGAAGGCGAACAGCCGCTGGAAGTTGGACTTATACCAATTACAGAACCATTTTGTGACAACATAATGCTTGTAAAGGTATGCGGCTTAGAGGACTGCGATGTAAATTCTAAACTTGTCAAAAAAGAAATATGTGGTTCTTTTAATAGTTATATACGTGGAAAATTTGGCGAATTGGTTTCTGCGAAACATGGTGTTAAAGCTAAGCTGCCTTTCCTCCTATTAAGTAACAACCCACTTGCCATTGGAACAAGAGAAGTAATTGGAGAAGATTTGGAAATTATTAAAAGGAAACATAAAGAACCTGTGTGCATTCCATACAAAGTAGAATTGGCGGACGTTAAACTCGACAGGTTACTTGAAGAAATACCGGATTTATTGGAGCAACTCCGAAAGGAAGATTACTACCTAATGGACTTGGACATAACGCAAGATTTTGCAGGAATTTTTAACAAAGAAGAAATGATTAATTATTTAACAAACAACTTTAACTTTTGCATCCAAGGAGAGTACAAGGAAAGATGCAACGTTATTTTAAACAATAATGAAACAGTTGGCATAGATTGCCTTACGTGGCTCACATCTAATGCAAGGGTTAAAATATACAACAAATTTATTTGTCAAATAACCAGTCCTGGAGTTAACAAGAGCATTGGAAACCATATTATAGATTTCGTCAACTGCCCAGACGCAAGATTGAAGGAAACTTTCTCTTCTGCATTGGCCAAGAAGCATGGTATTACCAGATTAGAAGCTACGATATATAACTATCCAATTAAAAATTTCCATGGAGAAAGTTACAATCCTTTAGAAGATTGTATAACTCTGCTACAAGATAGTAAGTTGTACTTCCAAAATTCCCCGTTATACTCTGTTTCGATTGCAAAAATGTGGACAAAGTTGACCGAGAGTCTACAGAACAGCTGTTGTCTTGTGTTTAACAATAAGCTGCAATATGTTTATTGGGGTAACAGTAATACAAGAAAGTTGACGGGATTACAAATAAATTTACCAAAAGAATCCGACGCAAGGAAGAAGGTTATAAATTACATTCTCTTGGCATGCAGCTTTAATTGCCTCCCTATTAACCATATAGAAGTTGTAGAAGAAAAGGAGAACAGAGACAATGTCCAAATTATACAAAAATGTTACATTAAAGCTGGAGATACCTACTTTTCTAGGTCCAGCACCCCATTTTCTACTATACCGGAAGATATCGACATACAGGACGCTGGACTCGTATCTACAGATAATTTGGTTGCACGTGTTTTAAGGAAGAGAACCAATAAAACAAACAAACTTTCTTCTTATAATATTAAAGAAATCAACCCCCTGTCGCAAGCTTACATTACATCGACAAGGAAACGAAAACAGGAAATGGATGAGCTAGATACCAAGAGGCGGAAGCTGGATTTTCTCGAGAAGACAACTGCAATTAAGGAAGAATATAGAAGTCTACTGGAGGAAGAAGAGAAAATAACACAACTGAGGGAGAGATTAGGAAACTATTTTTATAGCCATTGGGCAAACCTACACCCAGCAGCTGTGTATAAAGTGTCGGCGTTTACCATAAACAGTAAAAACAAATATACTTATGTTGGTGTGTTAGCGGAAAAGGATGGCATAAAAAATGTCTACTTCTTAAAGGGTTACTACAAAAATATATTTCTAAATGTTTACAACAATAGAGCAGCTCTTATTGCAGATGGTTATATTACAATACTTTATAATAATGGTATGGAGATAATATGTTTGCCTACAGAAGAAACGTTTGTAACGTTTACTACCAATGGTATTACGTCTTACCAAGGCAACACATTCGCCAAGATAGAAAATTTAAAGTTCTACACGGAGGTATGGAAGAATATCCCTTTTACCCAAGAAGATATGACTCAAATTAAAAATATTACCATGCAGAAGATAAAAGATCGTATTAAATTTAGACATTGCCAACGCTTAGAACAAGTTGCCGAAGGAACAGAAATGGTAATTGCCGCTATAAAGGAAGTTAAGGACAGAGAGAGACTTCGTTACATATTACAGGTTGAAAATTCGGAAATTTTCTATTGCTCGAACTATTGGTTGGAAAAAGAATTCGCAGAAATGGACCTAAGTTAAAATTAAGATAAAAATAGATAAAAAAACATACGCCTAATAGGAAAAAGGAAAGAGTTGTATTTTGTGTGTAATAAGTGTTTGTATTATTGTAAATAAAAACGATTAAAGATAGTGTTTTGTTACTGTTTTGTTTATCCCTACCAGTGTCGTATCAATCCTATTTCCTAAAGATATGGGTTAAGGAAGGTGGTGTGCCATATTGGTAAGAAAACCACATTACTTTACTTTCGACGAAGCAGTTTCGACGACTCCCACCCCTCCTATTTTAGGTTTCCCCAAATGCGCCGACAACGACAACGTTGTCGTTGTCGTCGTCGTTATCGTCGTCGTTGTAGTTGTCGTTGTCGGCGCATTTCGGGAAACCTAAAATAGGAGGGGTGGGAGTCGTCGAAACTGCTTCGTCGAAAGTAAAGTAATGTGGTTTTCTTACCAATATGGCACACCACCTTCCTTAACCCATATCTTTAGGAAATAGGATTGATACAACACTGGTAGGGATAAACAAAACAGTAACAAAACACTATCTTTAATCGTTTTTATTTACAATAATACAAACAATTATTACACACAAAATACAACTCTTTCCTTTTTCCTATTAGGCGTATGTTTAATTTTATCTATTTTTATCTTAATTTTAAAACTTAGGTCCATTTCTGCGAATTCTTTTTCCAACCAATAGTTCGAGCAATAGAAAATTTCCGAATTTTCAACCTGTAATATGTAACGAAGTCTCTCTCTGTCCTTAACTTCCTTTATAGCGGCAATTACCATTTCTGTTCCTTCGGCAACTTGTTCTAAGCGTTGGCAATGTCTAAATTTAATACGATCTTTTATCTTCTGCATGGTAATATTTTTAATTTGAGTCATATCTTCTTGGGTAAAAGGGATATTCTTCCATACCTCCGTGTAGAACTTTAAATTTTCTATCTTGGCGAATGTGTTGCCTTGGTAAGACGTAATACCATTGGTAGTAAACGTTACAAACGTTTCTTCTGTAGGCAAACATATTATCTCCATACCATTATTATAAAGTATTGTAATATAACCATCTGCAATAAGAGCTGCTCTATTGTTGTAAACATTTAGAAATATATTTTTGTAGTAACCCTTTAAGAAGTAGACATTTTTTATGCCATCCTTTTCCGCTAACACACCAACATAAGTATATTTGTTTTTACTGTTTATGGTAAACGCCGACACTTTATACACAGCTGCTGGGTGTAGGTTTTCCCAATGGCTATAAAAATAGTTTCCTAATCTCTCCCTCAGTTGTGATATTTTCTCTTCTTCCTCCAGTAGACTTCTATATTCTTCCTTAATTGCAGTTGTCTTCTCGAGAAAATCCAGCTTCCGCCTCTTGGCATCTAGCTCATCCATTTCCTGTTTTCGTTTCCTTGTCGATGTAATGTAAGCTTGCGACAGGGGGTTGATTTCTTTAATATTATAAGAAGAAAGTTTGTTTGTTTTATTGGTTCTCTTCCTTAAAACACGTGCAACCAAATTATCTGTAGATACGAGTCCAGCGTCCTGTATGTCGATATCTTCCGGTATAGTAGAAAATGGGGTGCTGGACCTAGAAAAGTAGGTATCTCCAGCTTTAATGTAACATTTTTGTATAATTTGGACATTGTCTCTGTTCTCCTTTTCTTCTACAACTTCTATATGGTTAATAGGGAGGCAATTAAAGCTGCATGCCAAGAGAATGTAATTTATAACCTTCTTCCTTGCGTCGGATTCTTTTGGTAAATTTATTTGTAATCCCGTCAACTTTCTTGTATTACTGTTACCCCAATAAACATATTGCAGCTTATTGTTAAACACAAGACAACAGCTGTTCTGTAGACTCTCGGTCAACTTTGTCCACATTTTTGCAATCGAAACAGAGTATAACGGGGAATTTTGGAAGTACAACTTACTATCTTGTAGCAGAGTTATACAATCTTCTAAAGGATTGTAACTTTCTCCATGGAAATTTTTAATTGGATAGTTAAATATCGTAGCTTCTAATCTGGTAATACCATGCTTCTTGGCCAATGCAGAAGAGAAAGTTTCCTTCAATCTTGCGTCTGGGCAGTTGACGAAATCTATAATATGGTTTCCAATGCTCTTGTTAACTCTAGGACTGGTTATTTGACAAATAAATTTGTTGTATATTTTAACCCTTGCATTAGATGTGAGCCACGTAAGGCAATCTATGCCAACTGTTTTATTATTGTTTAAAATAACGTTGCACCTTTCCTTGTACTCTCCTTGGATGCAAAAGTTAAAGTTGTTTGTTAAATAATTAATCATTTCTTCTTTGTTAAAAATTCCTGCAAAATCTTGCGTTATGTCCAAGTCCATTAGGTAGTAATCTTCCTTTCGGAGTTGCTCCAATAAATCCGGTATTTCTTCAAGTAACCTGTCGAGTTTAACGTCCGCCAATTCTACTTTGTATGGAATGCACACAGGTTCTTTATGTTTCCTTTTAATAATTTCCAAATCTTCTCCAATTACTTCTCTTGTTCCAATGGCAAGTGGGTTGTTACTTAATAGGAGGAAAGGCAGCTTAGCTTTAACACCATGTTTCGCAGAAACCAATTCACCAAATTTTCCACGTATATAACTATTAAAAGAACCACATATTTCTTTTTTGACAAGTTTAGAATTTACATCGCAGTCCTCTAAGCCGCATACCTTTACAAGCATTATGTTGTCACAAAATGGTTCTGTAATTGGTATAAGTCCAACTTCCAGCGGCTGTTCGCCTTCCGTGTATTTAATATTTCCAATATCTGTAATCAGATTGCTACCTTCCAAATTTTCCAACAAGAGCCATAATCCAAATCTCTCATCGGTCGGTTTGACCTTCCTACCATAAAGTTGGGAAACACTAAACATTTTGGAGCTTGCCATGTTAACAGTTTCAGCGAAAATCGAATACTGAGCGTTAAAAAATGTTACTTCCCGTAGTTATGCTATCGCAGAAACGCGTGCGAGAAGGGGTGGGGGTCGCCGAAACTGCTTCGCCGAAAGTAAAGTAATGTGGTTTTCTTACCTATATGACATGTTGTTTCTCCCCATTCCCTACTTTTATCAAACATCTCATGCGCTTCAAGTGTGTTGTTATTTTGAATGAATTTTATGCTTTTGTCCTACCGAAAATTTGAAAAATTTCTAAGATGCATATTATCATGAAAAGCTTTATATTTTGTTTGAAAATGTTTGAATTTTGTTCAAGGAGTTTATGATTTCATCAATTTGTTGCAAAGTTCTATCACTGTGAAGTTACACATTTTGAAATATTAATGGAAAATGTACCTGCTCTGATGTCACACATATTAAAATTGATTTTCTCCATAAACAAGTAACATCTTTATGGCCATATCTTGTATATAAAAATGTCATCTTCTGGTTATAAAACATTTCGTCCATGTTAAAATTATTGTAAGTACTGAAAGCCAAAATATGAAACTTTTCCTCCTCCTCTTGCACTGCAAACCGAGTTATGAAACATTAAAGTTGAAATAACAATTCAATGCCCTGTATCTCATTAACGATATGACATCAGCATTGACTTAGAATCAGATTTCTAATATGATGATGGTGAAACCAATCACAAAATTTATAATCATCATCTGCTTCTTTCAATGATGAGCGATATTTTAATAATAAATTATGTGGTAAATGAACTTCAGTTATAAAAGTTAGTTTGGTCATTACTAAAAATTATTCTATTCCCCACGGAAGTGTATCTAAAGAATTATGAAGTAATTTTCTTTTATCATTGTGAGGACTCAACGCGATTTTGGTTTGTTCAACACTATACACATTATGGACAAAGGAACGTATCGTATTTCGAGTAATTGTCATCTGTTTCCAATTTTTCATACAATCGACATAATCATCAAAAGTTATTTTTTACTACACATTTTTTAATACTCTTTAACGATTTTACTCCCACACTGAACTTTGTAACCGTACATTTTGGACCAACGAAATGTGTGATGATTTGTTCATTAGACTCATCTTTCATTACGCATAATACTTTTTATTAACTCTAGGTATATTGTATGGATTATTAGTGTAGTAGTCTTATGTATCAAATTTGTCAATTTTTGTGTCAATTAAATATTTATATGCATCGTTACAAGTAAGTTGGTGAGCAAAACTGTTAGTGTCTGTGTACAATAGCTCACAATTGACTACTCCCATTGTTGGAAGCATAAAATTATAGTGAAAGTCGTACATTGCAATTTTGGAAATATCGAAAATTGCCATATTCATATACATTGGTTTATTGAAAATGGAGATTTTTTAATTTTCCTTAGAGTCGGATCATCATTGAAAATTGTTCTATTGTGATAACGCGGACTAGAAATGAGATTTTTAGCACCATAACGTCCATCATGGGAAGACACAAATTCTATGATTGCATATACATTCCTTACATTTTATGTAACACACAGCAGGTGAAATCTTTTTGACCCTCCGAGATTGTCATTGTTATTTTTCTTATAAAATCTTACCTGCCCGTCGACCGTAAATTCTCTCTCCCATACAGACAAATCACAATATTTGAATAAAATTTTGTGAGTTCCATTACTAAAATTGTTAGTTTTATAATCATGTTGTCGAAAGTGTTGTCACATTTCGGTATAATAATCCGTGCCTGAAGAGCGTAGTCTTACTGGGACTTGGGTAAAGCATATAACAGTTTAATTTTGAGAATTTACAAATACAGAAAATCATATAACTATATTAAATGAATATACAAATAACGTGATTAAATTATAAATAGCTATAATGTCTATGAAAATTATCAATATCGCCATCAGTATCATACGTCCCTCTAAATATTTGGGGTGATTCATAATGAAATTCGACAATACAAGATTCCTGATATTTTGTTTCAACGAGTACTGTTTGATACCAAAAATGTCAAACGTATAACGGTGATGCATGTCTGGTGCCTCTGTGGTGTATGTGTGCTAACCCTGTGATGTGTGTCTGCTGTCCCTCTGCTTGAGTTGTAAAGTTGGTTCTTCTTTCACCACATCTATGATAAAAATGACATTCAGTGTATGACAAAGTTGTGAAATCATTGCTTCAAGATTTTTCTATTAGCGTAGCATTCTTTTTGAAGAACAGCTTAATTATATTAATTTGGTTGGGTGCAAGCCTGATGTCTTAGATGTCCTCTTCTATCACGATGGATATCCGTTAATGCCAGTATCTGTAAATATGTTGCTCTTTAGTTGGTTACCAATATCGCCATCAGTATCATACGCCCCTCTAAATATTTTGGGTGATTCATAATGAAATTCGGAAATACAAGATTCCTGATATTTTGTTTCAAAGAATACTGTTTGATACCAAAAATGTCAAACGTATAACGGTGGTGCATGTCTGGTGCCTCTGTGATGTGTGTCTGCTGTCCCTCTGCTTGAGTTGTAAAGTTGGCTCTTGTTTCACCGCAACTATAATAAAAATGACATTCAGTGCATGACAAAGTTGTGGAATCATTGCTTCATTTTGTTGTTTTCTTGGAAAATAATTCATATAAACCGAGTGTCGCAGTAAATTTGTTAGTACTAGCACTGTCAAACAGACTTCTGATGTGAGTCTGGGGTGTGTTTGTTATCTCTTCTGTTACCCCTCTGCTATCTATCTGATAGACTTCTGATGTGTGTTATCCGTTTAATAATATAATGAGTCACATCATATTTTACTATAGTGTAGTCGTACGAGCAACAAATCTCAAGCATGCAAACGCTTTGAGTGTCCTCTGTTGTCGAATAAAGTGGATTTGCTGTCATTGTCGTTGTCGTTCTAGTAACATCCTGTATGTGGAAATAATCTACCAATGCGGTTTTTTCGATGAAAATTTGAGCAATAATAGCAGAGATTCATTGTAACGTTCTTATCTTTATATACCCTGTGGCATCTTTTATGAAAAAATTCGGTATTTTTATGACTACGACCTGTATATATAAAAATACGGTATATTTATGACTACACCCTGTATAAAATCGCATCTTTTTATGACTACACTATGTATATATGAACATCACATCTTTTTGACTTGTAGAGAAAAATCGTAAAGTCGTTTTTCAATGAAGTTCCTTTCTCAGATGATAAAAATTTCCAAAACTGTGATGAATTTGTTATATCTACATGAATATTTCAAACAAATTCTTTGTATAGCGAAAATATCTCTCTCGGTGAACAATGAACCACCCACCACGATGGGGCATTCTTACCTGTGAATAAGGGTAGGTTCATTAAATGCATTCCCATTATACTATATTAGATATGAAAAGATTGTTATTTTTTATCTATTTCAATGAAAAAAACTGAGTTAAAATCATCAATGATTCAAATAAATATTAGACCGTATAATAGGGGTGTATGTGATTGCAATATACTGAGGATTTCTGTATATCTTTAAGAATTATGATTGTACTTTAGCAATACAAAAATAATTTCACCAATTTTTGTATCTCTCTTAACATTGCAATAACCTATAGTCTGAGATGAAATTCTATGAGATTTACAATTATACTGCTTCATGATGGAAGAAAAACATTTAAAGGCTCGTTCCAACTAAATTAATTATGCCGCTCATCGAAAGAATGCTAATAAATATTGACTATTTCACAGATCAATATTTTGTTAAAATAGTTATTGGTGGTGGTTGAAACGTTAATAATAATACACAGACGATTGTCACTTGATTATTCGAATTCTAGTAACACACGAAAGGTGTCCGAGAAAAATTATAGTCTGCGGCAAGCAGGTAAAATTTCTCTTAGTACAAAAAAGGATTTATCTGTTGTGTGTTACATAAAATCATGATTCTCTCAATATACGGTGGTTATTATTCTGAGAGAAATACATAAAAAATACGAGGGATGTTAAAATTGATACAAATAATTATTGGAATTGTAGAAATATGTAGACAATTGATTCAATCTTTAAAGAAATGTGAATTTCAAAACTTTTTGTTTAAAAATATTAATGTCTGCATTAAATGCATATAATTGGTATAGCAAAAATAACAATATCACTCTCACATTATTATTGTAGAAAAGAACTATAAAAATAGACTCATCGCGAGAAGGACACCTCAACGTGAAACCAACACACAAATTTCAAAACTAAAATATTTTGGAGCCCTTATGGCGGAGATGTAACGGCGAAGGCTGGGAACGATGAAGTCCCGGGTTCGAATCTCACTCAAGGCAAACATTTTTTTCGATTGATGCACAAACGGATAAAAAATGGACGACAGAAAAATAGAAATCTGTAATCTACTGGAATAAAAATTGAGACAAAAAAAGAAATCTGCCGACTAAAAAATGGACGACAGAAAAAAGAAATCTGTAATCGCCGACAGCGACACCAGCGCCACCGTCGACTAGCGGACGTTTTTCGAAGTAGTGAGTTAGAACCCGCTTAGTAACACTACTAGCGTAACCAAAACAATCTATCTTTATTGAAGTCATCAGGTGATGGACCATCAAGTTCTACAGGTGAGGTAATATTTGTGCTTAGTTGTTGTTCATTAAATACAATGTCTAATAATAATAATAATATATGTTTATTCACTATAAATTACAAAGTATAACAAATGTAGATCAAAAATCGTAAATAAACACAATGCCCCACAGAAGCTGTAAAAAACAGCTTGTAAGTGGTATCCAAATTAAGTACAGCGACAAAATTAGTTACACTCACAACAATAGTAAACTTAGCAACAATAATGATAGTAGTAATATCACAAATAATACACAGCACAATCAGAATATATCAACAAAATATGAATTTAAAAAAATATAATATGAAAAATTAAAGGAATAAAGAAAATGAACCTGTACAACTACAGAAAAAAAGTAAGTATATTAAACTATTTAAGTTATTGAACACCGTAAACTCCAACCATCAGCCAATGTAACCATGTGTAGGTGTAGATACTTCTCACGTTACGATTTTTATATCGCAGAATTCTCTTTTCTGCTCTAAAATGAAGTGTTTTAGTTTTTTTTTAAATAATCGAATATTTTGGATGCTCTTAATATAATCTGGAATACGGTTGTAAATCTTAACGGAATAGAAAGAATATGTTTTCTGACAACTAGTTTTTATCATCCTAGGGACTCTATGGAAATGTCTATTCCTAGTATTGTAATTATGGATTGGTAAGTTGTATGTATTCTTTGATCTATGATATTCCACTGAAACGCATAAAAAGTATAGTTGTTTCAGATCCAATATTCTGCTTTCAGAATACAAAAGATCTGAAGAATAAAGGTTCGGTTTAGACATTATGATTTTTAGAAATCTCCTTTGGATTATATTTAATGGCTGCAGGTGAGTTTCCAACGCACTTCCCCAAACCTGAATTCCTAATGATTGGGATACGTTCCTGAAGAAAGATAATATGACAATAATTCGAATACCAGAGATTCATAGTTGAGTAATAATTTTGGATATTTATTCAGCTACATCAGAGCACGATTATGAGTGGATCTCAAAATTGAAACGTTAAAGCGATATATACTATAGAAGTTCAAAATTCTACCAGCTATGTGACTTGAATATTTTACAGAAAAATATAGAATTTTAACTTCCACTTCAGTAACTATTAAAGTATAGTAATTTACATTTGTGTTGTATAGGTGACTATTCAAAAATATATAACATAACTTTCAACCTGATACACTTTTTCTTGGGGATATCCATGAGATTTGGTACTTCGTTCATCCTTTTTAAAAGAAAATACTTAGGTAATACCCCTTTCACCAGTACAGCCCGACCTCCAGGAGTTTCAGAATCCTTAATATCCGATGGATCAAAATGTCTAGAACACTTCTGGCGTTTGCATAGGCATCACACATATTCATAGCTGCTAACCAGTCTTCGAGTCTCGATCCGAATCTAAAATTGAAAAGTATAATATTCGCATAGGTCATTTCAACTCCCCTTTTCATGTTTAACATTCATAATAATTGGAAGACGGTTCTGATTATTTCAACATCACTTACCGAAAATAATGAATTCCAGGAATATTACCACTGCTTTCGCAAGACCAAATAAAACATGTATACCCTTTATAAGACATACTTAAAATGGAATTAAAATATTTTCTTTTCTATAATTAAATCAAAGGAAACGCAAGTAAAAATATGCAACTGTTAAACAATGGTCAACACTGCGCATGTGCGTACCATGCTTATTTTGGCAAAATGGCAGCCTCCTTATGGTAAAGTTTCCCTAAGCACGGAAGTATTAGTATTTCACTTCTCCTCTATGTTTTAGTTCTGTGCATGACGGACGATGGATGACAGCTGACTGACAAATCAGATGACGCAGAATAACAAAATTATCACGGAATATGAAATTTAACGTACAAAAGGTACACTTGATTTGACGTTTAGAAAACAAAAGATGAACGAGATGTGACTTTTCGCATTTTAAACACTAGTGTTTAAAAAGTCGTTTTGTGCATGTCAAACCCGTGTTCAAAATGCGGTTTTAGTAGCGGAAGTAGAAAAAATATGTTATTATTCCTTTGAAGAACCCCGCATGTATCTTATAGAAAATGGGTCCCAGTCGATTGACTGAAAATCAAGTTTGATGTAGTTTATGATGATCGATCAAAGGTCTTCATAGGCACAATTTGATCGGAAGTAATTGTTTTATTAGCTACTGTTCAGAACATCTCTAACTGTTTCACAGATAGGGATTTTGAGGTGTACGTTATGTAATGGTTGAGGCACTCGAAACAGCGTGAGAAAAAGTAACCGTAAATAAACAAAAGAATTTTTTTTAATCAGATTGGATTTCTGTTGATTTAAGGTAATGTTTCATAAAATCTTTATGGTGTAAAATTTTTATTAGTTTTAATATTATTAAAAAACTATTCAAATAATTTTTTTTTATTGATGCCTCATATTACCTATTTAAAGCACGCCTCAGCGTGTTTAACGAACTTTCAAACACGCGCGTTCTTTAAAGATCCTATGGTAAAAACACAACTCGAGAAACGTAAGTATCAATGACAACTTTTTTTATTAGTTTCTAAATTGTATATTTTCATTGTTAACCAATGTCTTATTTGGTTTTTTCTGCAAAATTTATTTATATATTCATAAATACTATTTATCCTTTTAAATATAAATAAAGGAACTTTTTGATTATTGACCTGACAGCAGTACCTCGTAACGTCAAATAAAAATTAATACTATTTAGGATGGACTTTCACGAAACTTGGCTGGGCATCGACTGCGGGATATTCATGATTTTAGCTGCATTTAAAAGGTTTTTTCTGTTTAATAAGATTGATAACAAAATTAGACAATTTTGTATCCACTCGGAAATTTCAAATGTAAATTGAAGCATTTTTTTAATTTTTTGATATTGTAAATCTTATATCTTGGAATAGAATTAAGATTTACACTTGCGGTTTTCACGAAATTCCTATTTTTTAACCCCTTTTCATCTGAATTTAAAAAATGCCTCATTACATTTGAAATCTCCAAGAAAAATGGGAAAATTGTCGACTTTTTCACTTAGCGTTGACAAAAATGTTAAATTTTGTTATTTTTGTTAAGAATATTTTATTAAAGAGGAAAAACTCTTTTAAATGACTCCAAAAACATTGATATCGATTAAAAAACAAAAAAGTGTTATGACATTTGTTTATTAGGTTGAACTTTCCCTCTCCCCTCACTTGAAAAATGAGGACAAAAAGTCCCTAACTAAATTTTCTCATAATCTCATCAATATATCAAAAATTGTATTTTTAGCATACCTTTAGTATGTCTTTTTTGGAGATAATCACAGTATTATGTTTTCAAGTGTTCATTCCACCCTCTAGCAGATATTTAAGGAACTCAAAAATATTTTCCAGCGATTTTCAGGGTCATTCTCCTGAAGGTATTTTTTTTAAAGTTGTACCATGACAGTTTTTTGAAATATGGCAGACAGCCGGCGTTCTTCGTTGTTGACCCTGTATTTGCTGAATAGGCACAGAAACATCTATAGAATGTCATCTAGAATGTTTGAGGTATATTATTCAGATATGTCCATACAACATCTAAGAGAATATTCTGTATTGTTTTTCAAATGTTGCATTTAGTTCATTGGTAAGATGTTATTTGATAGATATTGTATTAACATCTACAATATGTTAAAAGGCATTTCTGAATGTAACAGAAATGTTGTTTTTAGTTCGTTATAGAGACTTCCTGTTGAGGAAGTTATAGTAACCTCACCGTAATGTAAAAAGGCAGCGCTTTAACATCGCTGAGCAGTTAAGTTGAAACATCACAAAAGTTAACAGCCACAAGCTGGGCATCAGCGGTTGTATAGATGTGCATGTGATGAAAACAAGAGGATAAAAAGAAAGAACATTATCACAATGTGATGTTGAATTAACATAACTGTAATATTTATTTGCATATTGGGCAATTATTATTTTGACATATCGAATAGCCAATATTTTTCATTTTCGCCTATTGAATAAACTTTGTAATGTTTTGTTTGGTGAAAATTCTGGACTCTTATTGTTTGTAAGTATCAGAGTTTCGTTTTAAAAAAGCAATTAGGTAGCTAAACTTACTAATGTTAAAACATTTTTTATTTTGGACCAATAAACCATTAAATTTTATGTAGTTTCATGCCTAGATGTATACGTTTCGTAAATTTATTTATGTTTCCTCCATTTCAGACGCTTATCCAAGTCACAAATCACGTACTTTTAGATATTTCACGTAGGTGGATCGAGGTCAAGCTATTTTATTAGTAAGTGTTTCAGACAAGCAGATGGAAGCACCATGGAATTTTAGTAGTATTGTAAAATTTCCTGTTTTATCCATCCACCGCTGCCAAATGTCAATTGTCAATCATTTTGATCTATAACCACAAATCAAGGTGATTTGTGTTTATAACTGTTTGTGTTTACAACGCTTTATAGTTTTATTTTTCCAATTTTATCAGTTTTCGTTTTCATTCTGTTTGAGTGATAAATTTCAATTCTTAAACAATAGTGTGTGTCAGGTTTGGCAAAACTATAAATAAAAAATCATTAATATATGAAGTAAAAACAATACCACTTTTTCGAAGGTAAACTAATAACGGTTGATTATCTCATTGACTATATAGCTGACGGTAATGATAATAATATACCAATTTTAAGACAAGTGAAAGGAGAGCTTGCTATGAACTCATTTTCAAACGGGATTAAAAACGCAGGACATAGAGCTATACTAAAAGCTCGGAATTGTAAATCTTTAAATGAGGTTATAGAAGGTGCTAAAAATTTTCAAATCCAAGTCAAAACACTTTCCATATGAGAACTAAAAATAATTTCACAAGATTCAATAACAGAAGTAACCGTAGTTCATTTTATTCTAATAATAGATATAGAGGGCGACAATTAAATAATAATAATAATTGTAATAGGAGACCTTATAACACATATCGAGGGCTAAAACGCTGGACCTCGTAACCCGCAAAACGTAAAATGTTCAGGAAACGAGAAAAACTATTTTGACTTATAAATAGCCGCTAGTTTTCGGACTTGCAGTATCTATTCGCTTAAAAATTACAATAAAATATTTGCTATAATATTAAAAATACACCAATTCATTTTTTTCGACATACGGTCACTTACGTGGTAATGTCTTTTCAGCGTATGTCAGTTACATGGTAATGCCACATAGTCGGTTAATAATAAAGAATTCTTTCATGAATTGAAAAGCAGGAAACCATGATTGTCTTTCATGCGTAATTTGTGTAATAAAATAAAAAACGAATAAGCAAACTTATTAATACATAAGCAAATTAAATTATACTTTCAAACATCATTTAATACACACAACACATTTAATACACAAAATATTATAACATAACATGAAATAATCATTATTATAGGTACTTATAAAAAATAATGGCATTTTCTTTGGCAAAGAATAAAACGAAAATAAAAGAAATTTCTAGAAAAATCTACTTGTGTGGAAGGGAGTCGTAAAAACTCCAGCAGTCTTTCGGAATAACTTGTTTAATCGCCTGACAGTGTTAGTATTTCACGCTAGAAATAGGCAGATGCTCCTTGAATAGTTGGGGAAATATAACATTCCCTAAAGCTATGTTGTTAGGTCTGATTGGTAGATCCTTAAAATCATCTTCAAAGTTCAGTTTGTACCTAATTTTACCTTCATGATACTGCAACGCGCGTATGTCAACAACATTATTGCCACTACCCGTTCTGCTAGAGCGTATTGAACTGTATTTAAGGTAGTATTTATGGGCATAATTTTTGTAGAAGCTGAAGTCTATGCTTTTGACCAAGTAAGGATTTTTATTGCGAGATTCCTTAGTCATACGATGATAATCACTGGGCAAGTAGATCTCCTTATTTTTGAGGGAAGACTCTATGGCACTGTGAACAGAGTCACACTCCATTTGAGTGTGACCTTTTTCTAAATATTTTTGTGTAATACAAACTTTGTACTTTTCTGAAACGTGAAGCAAAACGATGGCCATTACACAATTACGATTCTGGGCAGTGCACCCAGCTGAGTAGATAATAATAGGAATAATTGGGTTAGACAAATCCAAAAAATTTTCTTCTAAATAGTCTACAAGAAGCGAAGCATAGGTAGAAGCTTGACCGTCCGCGTTTGTCTCGTCGAACCAGTAACAAATACCTTGTTTATTTCTTAAATTATAGATGGTAAAGTTATGACAACATAACTTTGTCCTGTAATATGAAGCGCGAGCTTGTAGTTGCGGTGCTAACTTCACAGATTGTACATCTATCACATTAAAGTGGCACTCAACGCCTATGGCCTTTTCCTTATCTTCTTCTTTTTCCTTCCGTGCTCATTTTTTTCTGTTTATGTGTTCGCTGTATACCGGTTCAGTTGAATTGTTGTTTTTATATCTGAAACACATATCACACTGATCTTTTCTAGGACGACATAAGGATAATTTCATTTTTTCAGCCATTTTTGTCAACGTTACAACAGACAAAGAAGGTGTCCTGTTGTTTTCCTGGCATTCTGTTTTGTATACTCTGTGAAGTTGAGCGAATGATTGAAACTGTTGCTCTAAATACAGATAATCAGTGTCTCTCCTGCAGTAATGCGAGGGGAGTTTGTTTAGATTATTAATAAACTGTCTTAGAAAGCTTCGATCTTCCTTAAATAAATCAATTCTTTGATTTCGTTGACTCAATTCTTTTTCGGTACTTCTATTCATCCTATGTTGGCTTCCAGTTGACCATGATCTTATGGACCATTCTCCCAAAGAAAGAGTATGCGAATACATGGTTTTGCACACAGGTATTTCATCATTTCCACAAATCAAAAAATATTTCAGGGTTATATTTCGTCGGGAATTTCCAGTTACCTTTGGTCTGGCTTTTTCAGTGACTTTAGCAGTGTTACTAACGTGCACTTTCCGTTGATCTCATTTCATGTTAGTCCAGAATTGTTCAAAGATGTTTTTACGCATTTCTTCTGTTACTTTGTGTTATATATATATATATATATATATATATATATATATATATATATATATATATATATATATGAAAATATTAATTTGAATATAATCACTAATTACAAATAAAACAACGTTTAATATGATACGTATTTATTCGTATACTGCTTTTGCAAAACTCGTCCATATATCGATAAGGTATGTATCATATAAAAACATGTAATTAAATATAAGTAAATATACAGAAATATATCTTACACTTTGTAACATTTTATTTTTGATTTTTTGTTTCCAGCTGCACCTTGCACCTATTTTTCTATTCATTCTCGGTACATCATGAAATGTATTGCGTTGATCCCGTGGCTTTCTAAACCCTAAAAATTGTTCTCCCCTCATTCGTAAATTCTTATTGATTAACCTCTTATTTTGCTTTTTCTTAAGTGTCTTTCTTTTGGTATTTTGATTCTCATTTTCCTTTTCTATAACAATTTCATCTACCTGTTCAAGTTCCTGTAGCTGTGTTGCATCTGCACCCACCTCTTCCACGCTTTCTGATTCACTTTCGGCTCCGGGAATGTAGTCTTTGTCGTGAACGTTATTATTCTCTTCTGGCATAAAATGCGCCATACTTGCTAAATCATCCAAAACGTTTTCGTTTTCAAACATAGCTTCCGCACTGGATTTTTCAGATAACATAGCGCCGTCTTCATGTGGCCGTGTCTTATCTTCATTTACCTGTTCCATTAGTTCTTCTGTTGCTTTATTATCATTACCTCTTGGAATGTAGCTCTCATTATGGGCGTCTTTTTCATTTTGGAAACAAATTAGGTTTGTCATTTCCGACAATACACCAGTTGTATTGCGAGTTTAGTTAGGAACGAAGACTACCTCGGCTTCTCTGATAATATCAGAAATATCTTGGGGTGATAAGGCTTCATTTAGAAAAATATTGTTTGATAAATCCATTTCAGTGATTTCTTGAAGAGAAAAACGTTGATTGTCCTCATTGGTGTTACTACATTGCGCTATTCTGGCCATTTCCATGATTTTTCTCGTTCGACTAGACATTTTTCTATGCAGCAGTAGCTCGTATCTACTCTAAAGCATGTGAACCAGGACCTCGTATCTAACACCTGCAATAAAATGTTAGTTTTTTTACATAAAATTATTAACAACTTGAAGCAATCGTTATGAAAGTTTTGAAACGAATGCTCAATTAGGAATCTAATCACAAACTTTAACCCTCCACTTTACTTCTTTCATATTTACAAGCGATTTTCAAGATCATTTACCTTGACAGTTTGCTTCAGTGGCGGGAAGTTGAACACTGTGACGTTTACGAGGTAATGCTTCAGAAAACCAACCGTAATAAGTTACGAGTTACTGTTTTGTTTGATTTTGACAGGTTGATAATTTTCATAAAATTAGTTCCTTTCACACATAGATGGCGCTTATAAAATTGAAGTTTGAGGCATCAAAATCCTATTTTCTAAAAAACTGTTAGTTACGAGGTCCTGCGTTTTAGCCCTCGATATACAAATAATCAGTCTTATTTAAATAGGAATCCATCCCGTTACCGTAGTCAAAACCAATTTACAATTCACAAATTTACAAAAATGAGGCCTTGCAAATAACTGACCTAATTACCTAATATTAAAACAATTTGAAGAAAGCTGTGTTGGACATTTTATATTTAAACAATTGCAAATATTTGATACTCGATTTGATATTTTATTAGCTTTATTATGCCTTAAAAGTATTTGTAAACATTACTGTATTTTTCCATCACAGAAGCATTATATTTGATCTCATTTAATATCTGTGTGAAGCATTAAAATATCCAAAGAGTCATTCGCAAACAGTCTAAATTGGCAATAAGATTGCTGTACGACACTAAATAAACGACGTAATCCACTAATACCATGTAATAACATTAGGGCCTTACGGTCTGGTGGGAACGAAGGGCGAGCATTTATGTCAATTATAACGGCGTCGTTTTGTCTTTTAACGAAGCCTCAACAAGAAATTTACGTTTCGCTTGATTGTGGGTTAGAAGATTAATTGATTTTTAGATTATTCTCACTCAGTTTAATTTTCAAAATTACCAAACTGAAGATTGTCTTTGTAAAAAAAATGTTTATTATTTCTATAGCAATATTTTTTCCGGAAATTGATCATGAATACTAAACATATATAATAATTAAAAGGAAAACTATTGATAATCCAGTCAATAGAAGGGAGGTCACCTTACAAACGGTCCGGTAGTTCTAAATTTTTTATATGTTTGTTGTCTAGGATTATTAGTAAGTGTTTAAAATGGAAAATACACAATTCCTCCCCCTCCGGGGCCGCCGTTATATTGGAAAAACTCAAAATAATATTCGTTCAGGTGCATTTTTGTTAGAAAATTGTTGTAGAGAATTAAATTTCCTATGGTTTACATTTTGTTTCTAGGATAGATACTTACGTGCACTTTTTAAAAAAATGTTCCTTAAATTTGTCAAACTTCTAACTTTAGAATGCTGTAATTTAGTTATGACTTATTTTAGGAAGGCACGTACCAAAATAAAATTTGTAAGGAATTTAATTACGTACAAAATTCGTGTACACTTTTTGCTAGCAATCCAATACGGAGTGGGGGGTAAGAAAACAAAAAACCACGTAATATTGCTTTTTTTACTAGAATATTCTTTTCTATTTATTGCAGGTGAATAACAGGTACATAGCCGTGACACTGTAATAGTTTCTGTGGACATTAACAATAGCATCACAAGCAGAGATGTCAGATAAAATATTCTTCATTTGCAATAAAGATTTGGAAGGACAGTGAAACACAAAGGAATTGATACTTTACGTCAAGCAGCTGGAAAAGGGAAAAGTTCTGACCATCTGCAAATCTTAGCGGGGAAATAAGTAATAACAGTTCGCAGCACAAAATATATTGCAATGCTGCTATGATTGCTGCCCATATACGCCGTGTAAGAAGCGGGATAGGTGATAGGGATAGATGAATGGGAACTAAAAATTTTGGAACAGATTCCTCCTGTCTTGGACCTCGTTGCAGCTGATGCACAATATCATCATTTTTGGAAAAAAAATCCACCTTAAACAATTTAAATTCAATAAGTTTAAGATAGCTCGCTATCGATATAGATGCGTTACTTGAAAGTTTGAATCTAGATGATAATATTAAAAATAATATAAAGAGTACCTGCTATTTATCATTACAAAAAAACTTTACTGAATTTCATAACAACAATGCTAAATTGAAGTCACAATTCTTCAAACAACAATGATAGGTAAACGGTATTTCTGGTTGGGTGAAGGCCAATAGTTTGGTGTTAACCAAAGCTGATAAAGAGAACTGTTTGATCATAATGTACCAAGATGATTACATAAATAAAACTGAAGAATTCTTACAAAATAACAACATTTTAATCATGAACAATAATCCCACTAAGAAACTAACAACGGATCTAAAAGATACATCAAATGAGCAGTTTTCGCCACTAATGGCATCAATGCGAGACATCTTACTCCTACTAGCTCTCACATACCTAGGCATTATGGATTTTCAAAGACACATAAAGAAAACTTGCTAATGAGACCAGTGGCTAGCTTTTCCAACACTCCACTGGAGCTTCTATCTAAATTTGTCAATAATCTTCTTTCTACAACTCTAAATTATAAACCAGTGTACACTGTTAAGAACACCTTAGACTTAGCAGATAGAATTAAAATTTGTAATTTCCAGTATAATTTTTTAATGGTTTCTATCGGTGTTTGCAATCTCTTTACCAACGTCCTCAAAATAGAAACAATCCCTATCATTAGCAATATACTTCAATCTAAGAACATTGATCCAATTACAACATGTCACATTGTCGATCTACTTCAGTTTTGTCTTCCGCAGGACTTCTTTTCTTTTAATGACAGAGTATATAGACAATCGGATGGTTCAGTCATGGGTACTCCCTCTCACCGTTATTAGCGGATTTATACCTTAATCGCTTAGAGGAAATGGTTATTTTCAATAACAACCCACATTTTAATATAGTCATCAAATGGTTCAGATATGTTGATGATATTTTAGCTTTTATTATTGGAGTTGAAGAGGATGCATACAGTATCCTCAGCAAACTTAACGACATCCATCCTTCCATAAAGTTTCCTTTGGAAATCGAAAGCAATGGTTCAATAACATTTTTGGATTTGACTTTATCAAGGAAAGATTATGAAATTGTATTTTCCATATACAGAAAATCCACACAGACTGATCATCTTATTCCAATACATTCCAACCACCCTATCCAACACAAAATGTCGACTATAACTTGTTATGTCTATAGATCACTTAGGGTTCCTCCACATAATTTGAAAGTAGAATTGATGTCTTGAAACAGTTGGCATTGAACAATGACTATTCTCCTCAAATTGTTTATGGTATGGTCCTCAAGACGAAAAGGAGGTTGAGAAGGAATTTAGCCTACCCTGAGGTTCACAACAACGAACCTACCCAGTACAGTTCATTGACTTATTATGGTGAAGTTTCTGATGAAATTTCAAAGATTATTACCAACAATCTCAAAGATGTAAAAATCTCCTTTAAATCAAAATGTTCCATTTCCACAATTTTCTCTAAGAACAAAGACCCTATTGATAAACATAACAGAAGTAGTATTCATAAATTAACTTTTGATTCTTATCCATCCAATTATGTGGGTAGAACCACTCGTGCTTTAGGTACTAGAATCATGGATCATCTCAACAAACATTCTTCTTCCAATTTCGGCTTCCATATTACGTTTATCAACCACAATTTTCTTCATCATGTAACTCTAAAATCCTGCATAACATTCCCAGGAACATCTTCAGAAATATGGACTTACTTGTAGTTCTAGAAAAACTTAGAGAAATGGAGGTTAACTCAGAACACTCTCTTAACACCCAAGTACATCTTAATTGTACATTGTTCAAAACCTTGTGGTCCTGTAGGGCTTTCGTCTCACCCCCTCTCCGTGGCGATCCAGTCCAAGAATATTTCGCCCAACACTCGGCTGATTCGCAAAATGCGAATGGATAAGTCTTTCCTATCTTCTATCCATTCTTCTACTTAAAGTTTGCTCAACCTTATATACCTCTCACATTTGCACTACACCTATTTCTCTTATACACACTGTGTTCCTGACACCATGCTGTATATAGGTCATAATTGGTTCATCAGGACAAAACTATTTTCATACCTCATTCAACAACCGATTCAACTTATCTTCACATTAATAAAAATAACAATTTCTTCCAACCTATCCTTGGAACTATTCATGGATACGCCTAGTATGGGTCTAGGTTTATTCTTACGGCTAGTTCTATAATCATCTCAAAAACCGCATTGTTTGTTGGTCACCCGGCTATTTATGGATGATGGTTTGGCTCATTAGGAAACAATCAAATTTAATTATAGAATAATAATTAATTACAATAATAATAATCATTCTATATTTCTCTCTAGTACATATCTCCCCCTTGTAACTAATCTAAAACACGCCTAGTATGGGTCTGGGTTTGTTCTTAGAACTGGTTCATTATACAAGCAACCTTATCAATTTGAGGTAATCATTCTATCCCTTTTTCTTCTCTTTACACTTTTCCTCGACTTATTTTTCTCCTGCACATGCCTAGTATGGTTCTAGGTGTGGCATAATTATCTGAAATCATGACGACCATATTGCTTTCCTGAAACCAAACTATGTATGGGTCATAGTTTGGTTCATCAGAATAAAAGTAATTCCTCCTTTCTAATCTTATAACTGCTAGCATATCTGCTATAATTTTCTTCTTCGCTACACTCTTCCTCGGTTTCTTCTTTCCTGCATATATTTAGTATGGATCTAGGTTTGTCACAACTATCTTGAAAACTTCACAACCACATTGTTTCCCTGCAGACTAGCTATGTATGGATTATAGTTGGGTTCATCAGAATACAAGCGATCTATATCTTATAACTTATAGCAAATCTGTCTAACCTTTCCTTGCACTCTTGACACACATCTTCTACTTATTCTCTTCTTGTGCATGCCTAGTAATGGTCTAGGTTTGTTACAATTACCTTAAACTTCACAACCACATAGTGTTCTTGCTATGCTATGAGTAAAAGTGAAAAAATAAGAATACAACCTAAATCTAGCTCATTCTTTCCCAATATACTGAATTTATATATGAATGTTGTACTTACCACAGAAGTATTAACACAATATAAATCTTATGGATCCTAATATAAACGTTTCACTCTGCACTTTAGGAGCAACTGTTATTTCGTCAACGAATACAACTACGGTACTGAACCGTTAGATGAGTCAGTCACCAAGACGAACGCAGCCGTAATCGCTCGGAATAAAATGTTTTGATTTGGTCACGTGTCCGGTCGTGGCGAACGCCCGCTGTTCGAAGTTAGGAAACGATCCGAGGTTAGGGCATATTACGGTACTAAAATAATGTGGTTTGAATAAAAGTTTTGTGAGTTGTTTCCTCCCAAAACAAAAACAAACGAAAGGGAAATGGACAGTATATCGAACGAGGATATTATGAAAGAACCAAAACAAGCACCAATAATAGAAAACAATAAAAAAATGTCTACTTCCGTTACTAAAACCGCATTTAAGATACGGATTTGACATGCGCAAAACGGCTCTTTAAAATGCGAAAAGTCACAGATATCTTTTGTATATAAAATTTTATGTTCCGTGATAATTTTGTTGTTCTGTCATTTGGTTTGTCAATCAGCTGTCAGCCATTGTCCGCAATGTTATGAATATAATTAATTTACCACATAATTTAGATCTATTTTTTATTCCTACAGTCGTAGAAAAAGTATCGTAAGCACCTCTGGTTAGAAACGTATTTAGTCAATCGGTGTATAAATAAGATCGCCCAACAAGATTCAACAAATACATGAACAAAACAACAAATCAAGCCAACTAACCTAAAACTAGATATGAATATATGTACTGCGCAAGTCGGTTCCCTTGATTACTGCTTTTAGTCAACTAGCGAAATCATCGTTCTTGAACAGATTCCATAACGATACCAAATCGGGTTGGAACAAAACAACTATCGTTCGCTAAAGGGTTCTCTCGTGGTTGGAATCCATTTTTGCCATTGCACATGCGCGTCACCGTTCCAAGAACGGGTTTTTGATGTGTTGGAAACAAACCTTATATACTACTAAATATACTTATACACTCAGGAGACTGTATCGTGTTAACAAACCGAAATTTCTTCTAAAATGACAAAGAACGTGGTACTTTAAGCACCATAGCACCCGTTGTACTAGCTCTGGTGAGCTGAAAATAAATAAGGTTCATGTGTGAGATATCCTGAACAATATTGAATTTTCAAATTTGTTACTTGTTGCACTCCGGAGGCTGTATTGTGCTAACAAGACATGTTTTACAAAGAGTGGCCGTTGAAAACGACACACAAGCAGTATTTTTTTTCAAAACACTTTTTTATCATATTTTTCTCGCTGAAAAACGTGAAAGTAATTAAGAAATCCAAAATTCCTATGTTTTTGGAGTACACCAATACATTTCTCGCATATTAGATAGGGTTGGGCGGAAAAGTAATTAAGGGCAAATAACTGAAACCGTATGAACACTTTGTAAAAGTGTAGTCAATTAGATAAAAAAGTGAAATACTCTCAAGAAACGAATGGGGAGACCAAGAAAGAATTGGATTGACCGTATAAAGGTGGCAAAAGAGGGACAACACCTGAAAAGCTAAAAAAATCAGAAGAAGAAAAAGAAGAAGGTGGAGAACTATTTCGTTCACACTTTTATCTTCTGAATTTCGAATGCTCCAAAAGTTCACAAAATCTTTAACGTTTGTAATATGACAAGCCGGAAACTTCATTCAATCAGTTGTAGGGATTTCATAATGGTATTGACATTTGATTGATCATTGTGATTGAGAGTAATAATGATTATATAACTCTTTTTCTACACCCGTGTTATAACAATGCACTTATATGCCCATAATCCGCTTCATAATGATACCCATTACGATACAGATTTTCCATTACGATACAGATTTTTAAGTCAATAGAAACCCATAGTTTTTCAATCAAACATGCTGTGCATTTGAATACTACGAAATTAGTAAAAAACATATGAATCTACGGCCTAAAATTTGCCCCATCACAACTTTTTTCGTTAATCATTTAAATGGAAAATGCACAATTCAAAACATTGGTATTAATAAATTTGGTGATATAGGGAAGAAAATAGCAACATATTTAAATCTGCCTGATCCGAATTTATATACAGGGCATTGTTTTCGTATGACATCTGCAACCGTATTAGTAGATGCCGGTGGTGATATTACTACATTAAAACGCCATGGTGGCTGGAAATTCAATTCAGGGGCAGAAGGCTACATTGAAAATTCGGTTCAGAATAAAATCAGCATTTCCAATGAGACTAGCAATAATGAAATAAATGTAAATATTCCTTACACTTCCAGATTAGTGGGACCTGGAATAAACTTTTCAAACTGCACAATAAATAATCTTAATATTTTTAAGAAATCGGATTAATTACAATTATTATATGTTGAATATAAATACAAATAAAATGTTTATAGTTTTCTTGTATCTATGGCAATACCAATACCCGGGGTATTAATTACAATTTTCTAGATTTTTTTTATAGAAATACGAATAATTACTGTTACCTATTGTGTTCAATGAAAATATAAAATTTATGATTTTTGATTATTTATCGGGTGTAGAAAAAATAGCGTATGCAACTCTCATGTAATGGTTATTAATACACTCGCATAAACCATACGAAACTTGCCTTCGGCTCGTTTTTCGTATCCCGGCTAATGCTCGTGTATTAATAACCATCATTACATGATCGTTGCATAATATACTATTACCTACGACCACCCCTGTAAGTAGTCAAAAACACACAGTCGGCAATCAATGTAAAACGTCTATTACGCACAGTAAAACAAAACCCACGGCTGTAAAGTAAATCGCACGGCTTCCATAGCAACCACTTAGCAACTGTCAATATACGTAGCCATTTTATTCAAAATTTATTACTTGGATATTGAACGTTTAATTTTATTCTATATATAAATGGTAGATAACATGTATTAGATATGAGATTGCATTTAATACTAAGAGTTATTTGGAATTACATGATAATTGATTCCGTTTCATTCAATCCGCATCTTTTACCTGTCTGAATGTATCTCATATTAGTAAACAATACTATATTATACACCATGCGACTAAAGTAGCCCATTTACTCCCGCGGGTGGTGTTTGATTCCTGAGGGAAGTAATCCTCTAAGGGATTAATGTCACTTTAGTCGAGAGGTGTATACGCTATTTTATGCAATTCCCGTAATTCTACATACTTTTAAATAAAAATAAATACTACTTAGGATGGACTTTTACGAAACTTGGCTGGGCATCAAGGGTGAACTTCTAAGATGCTTGGGTGGGCATCGATGAGCGACTTTTATAAAACTTGGCTGGGTATCGAGGATGTACGTTTTTATTTGTACTCTAAATCCCTTAATAAGATTATAAATACAAGTACAAGAAGGTCGTAGGTAAAGTATAGTACGTAACTCGTGTTGTAACGCATTTTGCGCACTCACGGAATTACGCAGTCGCCTCTACGCGGCTTCGTGCGTAACTTTTTCGTTCGTGCGTAAAATGCTTCTTACAACACACGTTACGTAATATACTATAATACAACGAAAAATTAGGTACAATATTTTTTTATTACACCTTTAAAACAACTTAATTGACAATCATAGCCTGTTTGTTTCCTTTTTTATTGAAATTCAAAATCAATATCTGACAATTCATACCATTTCATCATATGTGTAAAATATTTTTAAAATAACAAAACGTGGATAAATAGATTGAATACATTATAATCGTCTCGGAAAATTAGTAAACTCCACAAAAATCTCTCGTGATTGAAACTTATTTGAATTTTCATGAAAAGCTTCTAGTTAAAAATTCAACAGTGCTCCGTATTGATAGGAAAAACTCTCCATGATCATTAAATTTACATGGTTTGCTTAACGAATTATCCCCAAGAAAAACGCAGAATTTCCAATTTTCTTTATCACTGCACAATGTCAGGTCCGCACTAGAATAAACTGGAGTAGGAAAGATTCAATGTAGATAATATATGTTTTTTTTCTGGAAAACTTTTGTATATGGAAATTAATATTGATATTATTATCTGAATTATTTGAATTTTCCAGTACTATCCTTGCAGCAGATTTGCGACTTTAAAATTAAGCTCAAGCTGCTAATTGTCAATTAATCCCTTCATACCATATTTTCTGTTGTTTGCTTCATTGCAGCACATTCAAATTGATTATTAGCTTCAATTTTATTTGCTTCGTGAAAGGTGTATGTAGATACAGGTTCGATATTTTCACCAATTGGTCGACTGCAGGAATGTTTATTAGATCCTTTGAAGTGTGCTCAAATTTATAGATTGAATGATGTCCTTTTCTCAGTTCAAATTCTTATTGAAATTTTCATCGAAATACCAAATGTACCTAATAGTTGAAATGCATAACTAAGATGTTGTGAAATTGTTGATCAATTACTGTTTCCATCACGATATTTTCATTGTTACTGCTATGAACTGTTGCTGTTGCTTTGTTATATATTAGGTATATTTTCAATCCATTTCTTTTATGGCCTGCCTACGTGTGTCTATATATCTATGTACATGTATTTGGTTTGAAGACCGTATTCAATCGTACGAACAGAATTTTACTAAAGCGTTTTTTTGAGACCATGATTGTTTCCCTGCAAATACTGACGAAAACAATTTGTATTTCTGGCTCAGACATTTTTATATATTGTAATATGATAGTTTATTATTTGATTATAAAAAAATTATAGCAATAGTTGAAAATTATGGTTGAAATTTTAGTTCATAATTTATTTACCTATGTATCACCATGGTCTCAGAGAGACTTCATTTAGCGCCAAGGAAATTTAAATTTTGTTTCTTTATATTGATATCGATTATAAATAAAAAATTATATCAAACGTGAAATACGTGAAACGGTATGTTTGACTTACTACCTTAACTTGGCTTGAATACTATTAAGAAACGATGTGTTTGACTTAATAGCGATGAATCGATAAGTTTCGACTTATGAGTACGCATTTGTCTCGAATAACAAGTAACAAACGATATGTTAGAACTTGAGTACACTCTGGACTCGAATACTAAGTAAGAAACAACGTGTTTGACTTAGTAACTGAACTTGACATAGAAACGATGATTTTCGAATTCTGAGTACACATTTGACTCGAATACCAACTAAGAAACGATATGTTTGACTTAGTATCTTAGAAACGACGTGTTTCGACTTGAATTACACTTTGAACTTGAGTTCCGAATTTGTTGCACAACTTAATAAATCGGTTCATTATTCAACCAACTAACTCGTTATTAGTGGGACTGATAACTTACTAACGGACTGGGTAACAATATGACTGCTAAACTAAGTGTGACTGCTTCCTGATTGAGCGATGAATGACTGCTGATTCAGTGACTAATGACTGATTACTTAGTGACCACTGATTTCTTTACATTGTAAGACGTGTTAAATAGAAAAGCTTCTAGGAGGTGTGTTTACACGAAGGTTGGTGGAACTAAAAGAAATAAACCTTCCCGATTGGTGCGTATTATTTACGTGGCTGCAACCATTGAGAATAATCAACAATAGACACATCCAATAGTTATTTCAATTACTATTGAAAGACGATCAAAGGTGAAACCATCCTATTGAAACCTTTTACTCTTAAATGATTATCAAATGGCCGAAATGTTTTATTACAGGCCTTCCAACACCGATCCATTATTCAAAGATCCCGTCTCTTCCAGCCATAGAAATTCAAATACAATATGACAATAATTCTTCCAAACTTTACTATTAGATATTTCGTTTCATCTAAACAATCATACTTTACGGCGCTACAATTTTATTAACACACTAATTTTCAGCAATGCTACAGATATAGAAATAAACTAACGCTTTGATTCTAAAAACAACAGCGAACGGATACAAAGAGAGTTTCATATCTGCAAATACTTCACACATTTCTAAAAATACCGTAATATATACAAATCAAGAACTCCCAATCTTGAGCAGGATAGCTGCTGGTGATTCTAGCAGTTAGATACAGCAAATTGGATGGAAATTCTGTACCATTTCTACAATTGATACCTACGCTGTCCACTGGATAATGGATTTTCTCTAGATGATACACCAACAGTTCATTATTTATTTTCTATTGTATCATCTGTTAATGTTATACTTATTTTACCATGTCTTTACTTATTATTTAGTTATTATCTTCTAAATTTCACTATATTCACAAAAATTGCTTATAGATACTTCCCTTTCGGTGGTTTTAACTATAATAATCTCTTCTAAGATTGGCTTCTCAATAACGATTTTCCATACCCCGCTACTTGAACAAAACTCTTCACAACCAATTAGAACTAATTTTTAAATTACAATTTCTCAGGCCAAATCAAAAATGAGGATTATAGATTTAAACATATTTCTTAAATTCTTATTGTATCAAAAAAAAATTATTTAAAATTGATTAATTTCCTAGATCCTGTGAATTATTTATATTTCTGTTTGTGGTTTTGTGTACAATTTTATATTAAAAAAATAGCCAATAAATGTTTGGGTTTGTGTTTTCACTAGTATAAGACTAGAAGTCAAGTTATTTCCGGAAATTTTTAAGAGATTACGAATATTTTGAGAATTAATTAATTGATTTTCTGAAAACAGTTGGAAGCATAAAAAATGTGTAGGTACAATTTGATTTCTAAAGGTATTTCATAAAAAATTTTACCATAAAATGGGTTTACAATAATAGAAGTCAGATGGGATGGGTGACATTTTCACCAATGTCAAAACCGATCAAAACAATACGTGGTTAAATGTAGAATGCTTTGAGGTAATTTGAATATCAAATTTTCGAGAAAAATAATATATTTGTTGCTGTACAAACTTACTTTGCGACCGCAGGAAAAAACTGCAGTTATAGGAAATATTTAGTGTTGATTAAGACGACAAGATGAGTCGCTTTGGTCAAGAAAATCTGGAAGTAGTTATGCAAGAAACTGAGAATTTAACACCCGCTTATATCAAAAAATGTGAAACAAGTGCTTGGAGACAGTTTACTGACTTCTGTCTAGAGAAGTTATACAGTTTTGATAGGAAAAATATATTTTTTGGGGAACTTGGGTTAGTTTTGGATTCAATATGCGCAGGCAAGATAGAACGAATTACAAGGAAAGTGTGGTGAAAGCTTTGTGGAACTCTTTTGCCAAACAGTTACAGGAACATTTTTATAAAAAGGATAAACGTTAATTTGATCCTTTTTCCGATGTTAAATTTGTGAAAGTTTGAGCTGATAGAAACGCTAAACGTCGACAACTGCATCGAAACCCATTTAAAATAAACGGTTTTAGAGATTAAAACTAACTTTTTCGCCCTGGCCCTGAACAATATTCTATAAAAAAATTGTTACTTCTATACACTTCGGGAGACGTATCGTACTAACAAACCGAAATTTCTACAAAAATAACCAAAAATGCTGTATGTCTGAATGTATGGGACCCGTTGTAATCGCTCTAGTCAACTTAAAATCAATAGGGTACATCTGTGAGAGACTTTGAACAATATTCAATCATAAAATTGATTAATCGTATACTCTCTGGAGGCTGTATCGTGCTAACAAACTCAAAATTCTCCTAAAATGACAGAAATATGGTACTTCAAGTACCATAGCACCCGTTGTACTGGCTGAATATCAATAGAGTTCATCTTTGAGTCGCTCTTAATAATATACAATCATGAAATTGGTGACTTGTATACTCTGGAGGCTGTATCGTGCTAACAAACTGCGACTACGAAAATGACAAAAATATCGTACTTAAAGTACTGTAGCACCTGTTGTATTGGCTCTGGTGAGCTGAAAATCGATAGGATTTATCTGTAAGATGCCCTGAATAATATTCAATCATGAAATTGGTACTACTAATTGGACAAAATGTCGTACTTCAACTACCATAGCACCCGTTGTACTGGCTCTGCTGTGCTGAAAATCAATAGGGTTCATACGTGACATGTCCTTATCAATATTCAATAATAAAATTGGTGACTTATTGCACTCCGGATGCTGTATCGTGCTAACAAGTCATTTAAGAAAAAGTGGCCGACGACAACGACGACGACAACGACATACACACAGGATTTTTTTTGTAAAAACCGTTTGTTCGTGTTGTTGTTGATGGAAAACATAAAAATAACTCAAAAAAATTTCATAATTCCAACTTTTTTTGGGGTAAACCAATACTTTCCTCGCATATTAGATAGGTTGGGCGGAAAAGTAAAAAAGGTTAGTGCGTCAGCTTTGTCATTAGATGCATTACAAAAAAGTATTGAGTTTTGTGATAAAACACTCCGGAGAGCCTACAGAAAAATGTCTTTTATATTGCAGCCTATGAATTAACTTAAAGGGGTGGAGAGGGAGCTTCAGCCTATATAAAGTCCTTCATTTACGAGGGAAAATTTCAGTTTTAGTGTTAATTTAATGAACTGAAAGAAATTGGTTCTGTGCCTCTATTCAAACTATTCGTGCATCAAATATTCCAATACTCTCGAATGTATCTTGCGATATATTATTTCACATTATCTATACTTATTGAATGATTGTCATTCACGGAGATTTATCTGTACGCCCATATTTTGCATGGGCCAAATGCTCGTTAAACCGAACTTTGACAGACCTCTTAGTTTACCCAACATACTTTGCATGACAATCGTTACAGCTAATTTCGTAAAAACCATTCTTTCCCTAATTCATTTGGGTCACCTAATAACCGTTTTAAAGTATTATTTGCTTCATAAATTGTATTTACTACTACGATGATAAAAATTTTTGATATTTAAATAAAAAAATACTTTAAAATAGCTGTTATTCAACCTTTGGGATGAAATAATGGATTCGGAAAAGAAAGGTATTTACGAAATAAGCTATTATGATTGTGAGGGAAAGTATGTTGGACAAACTAAAAGGTTTATTACAGTTAGACTAGAGTGGCTATCAATCATAATAATTCAATAGATAATGTAAAACTGTTAAAAAATCTATCCAACAAGAGATTGTTGGGAACGGAGACCTGTCATATAAGATAAAATATTCATGAAAGTCTGGAGAAGTAATTATTAATTCTCGAGTAGAAATTCTGGAGCAATCAACATTCCTAGAAAATCAATTATGCTGTGGTTATTACTAGCGATAGAAGCTGGACCTTATGAACAAAAAATGACTTGTCCTCATACTCTACTATGAAGAAAGAATATTCAAATTGTATTCCATTTATTTTTGTAATTAAAGCTCATAGTTAAAGAACTCTATGGTCGAAAGCTATCACAAAACTTATGTTTTCTTGTTTCTCTACACAATTACTATTTTTTGGGAAGTTTTTTCACAATCTCTAAAATCCGATCCTGTATTATCAAATCCGACCTAAATCCCTTTAACAAAGCCAATTTGACTGATCCGCGGCGGTGGCCTTTAAGGACCAAGGGAAGCGGCCGCAACGTTCGTAGCGGCATTGTAGTACGCCCAATTGACTCGGCACACGCTGCCCAACAAAGACCCGATGCTTGTCTTTCTTTTCAACCGGAAGTTATGAGCGACTCATTGAAATATCCGTCGACAGGAAGCGAAGTGTTAGACTTTATCATCTTCATAGTTCGGTGTCGAAACGTTGTGGGTTTCCGATATGTGAGAATGTTTCACGGATTGATGAAGAGAGGTGTAATGGAGTGGAAATCGTTGAAATACAGCTATCGTAAACAAGTAGGTTAGGTCGTACATGAATTCATTTAATTTTATCATGTTAAATATATATTTTTCCAGACATTAATCTGTAATTTGGGATATAATAATCGACATTCAACTGAAAGAAAATATTCGGATATTTTGTAGAGTATATTTTTTTAAAAACACTTTAGATAATACGGTGTACTGGTTTGGTGGAAAGCTATTGCTGAGGAATTGACCAAACCAATCATAATAACGGAAAATAAAATACTATTTTTAAATAACAAACCATAATTATCATATCTACTAGATATAGCAGGAAATATTCTAGCCACGGAAAAAGAAATTATGGATAGGTGGAAGGAATACTTTGGAGAACTAAGTAACACAACCCAAGAAGAGGTATCTTCGTAAGAAAGATGATGAAAATGAGCTACATACAATTACTTCAGAACGAAAGTCACAATTGATACAGAAACTGAAAATAGGAAAAACTCCAGGACAAGTTGATATCACATGGGAGAAAATGCGAAAGAAGAATTTCTCGGAATAATGCAAGATATATTAAACCAAAAAAAAATATCCAGTGATGTGATGAGAGGGCAGACATATTAATGTTAATTAACAAAAAGGAGGACTCACGAAATCGCGCAAATTACAGAATATAGACCGGAAGCCAGTGACCTTTTTTGCGACCGAAATCGCAATGACTGCTTAATCCTGCATTCCACGTAATAGACTAGATCATTAGCTTGTCCGGAGGTGGGGGGCTTAGACGCGGCAGCCTCCCACACGTAAAATAACAACAACAAAAAACTGATACCGCAAATGCCGAAACGTTGTCAACACGTTCGTAATGTTGAAAACTAACCACAAGGCATAATCAGCTGACTGATAATGCCTCAGAACAGGTGAAAAATGGTCACGCTACACGAAAAAAGTAGCCAGCTGAATTTTTGCGGTGGAAAAGGGCTAAGCCTACGAGTTAATGGCCCAGCGCATCGCTATGTTGACTGTGTCAGCTGAGTACTTTTCCCTCGCTTGATACGAAGCGGATAATTTTTTTCATTTCACTTATTAGCTTAACGTTGAATTAGCAAATTTCATCTTTTGCGGTATCATATGTCTATTATTGGATGCTTTATAAGAATTTCATGATATATCGAATAGCCCATAGTAATTTTGAGGATGATGTCAATATCGAAAAAATTAATTGTCACGACCCTTACTTCGTGGAATCTACTCAAATTAGTGTTTTAAATGGAACTCACTGTTTCTAGCTAATTCCACAATATAATGAAAATTGTTGGACATCCTAAAAAATTGTTTCGATGAATCAATATCATGGTCAGAATGACAGAAGTAACATTTCATTTGAAGCCTACCTGATGTTTAGTAGTTATTTTTGGCTAGACCAAGAAGTGACCTAACTTGTGATTGACTCAATATATGTTAATAGAAAAAAGAAGAAGATGTGATATTACAAATATTGAAGCTTAGATATTATTAGCTCTATGGTGATATCCTGGATATCATTTTTTCAATTAAGATCAGTATAACTGTGCAATGATATAGAAACCCAGGAAAACTATATCTGCCGATCTTTACAATTATCACTTAAGAAGACAGTTTATTAGTGGAGAACTCCTTAGATTTACCTTTTCATTGACAACTTCATATTGTGGGTTTCTTAAATGTCTTCTAATTTCCAATTCTTCAAGGAAATCCAGTTCTTATTTCTTCTGCCAAATATGCAGCACTTCTAGTTCTGTATTAGGTGTCAATGAATGATTAGTGTCAAGTAGATGTTTTGGGTAGTGGGATTTATCTGGTTGTTTTAATCTGTATGCTCGTAAGTGTTCACTGTATCGGATTTCAAAATTTTTAAGGGTCTGACACAAATAGACAGCATTACATTCTGGACATCTGAGTTTATATATACCTGATTTCTTCAATGGTGGTATTTTTGTTCTAACATTTTTGTATTAACGTTACTTTCTGTTTCAAAAGAGATTGTTGTATTCGTTGCTAAAGATATTATCTTTGAAATAGTATTAGGAATATTTCCTGCATATGTGATGGTTTTATAAGTTTTTATTTCATCAGTTTGTTTAGGAAATATTAATTGTAATGCCACTTTTTCTGCTTTTTTATTAATTAGCTTATTTATCATATGTGATGGATAACCGTTGGATGTTGCTATTTGTCTAATTGTATTAATCAACATTACGTTTGTTCATAGGAACTGAAAAAGCTTTATGTATCATTGAATTATATGCCGCTAGTTTATGTGACATAGGGTGATTGGAAATATATGGAATTGCCACATCAGTGTGTGTTGGTTTCCAGTAAATTGAATAATCAAGCACAATATTAACTCTCTGAATTTTTGAATCAAGAAACTTGATTGAGCTATTTTCTTCAATTTCTAATGTAAATTTAATTTTTGCGTTCGAATGATTAATGTGGTTGAAAAAAACATCTAATTCTCGTTCACTACCCATAAAACAAGCTAATATGTCATCTACATATCTATGCCAAAATAAAACATTTTTCGAAATATTACTCTCAAAGATCTTTCTTTCTAAGCTGCCCATAGAAATGTTTGCCAAAATAGGTGATATACGGCTTGATTATTCAATTTACCGAAAACCAAAACACACTGCTGTGACAATTCCATATAGTTCCAATCACCCTATGTCACATAAACTAGCGGCATATAATTCAATAACACATAGAGCATTTTCAGTTCCTATGAACAAATGTAATTTTGATAGGGAGATTGATACAATTAGACAAATAGCAACATCCAACGGTTATCCATTATCTACATATGATAGATAAGCTAATCAATAAAAAAGAGGAAAAAGTGGCATCACAACTAATGTTTCTTAAACAAACTAATGAAATAAAAACTTATAAAACCATCACATACGCAGGAAATATTTCTAATAATATTTCAAAGATAATATCATTAGCAACGAATACAACAATTTCCTTTAAAACAGAAAGTAACGTTAGTACGAAATTGTTGAATGTAAAAACAAAAATACCACCACTAAAGAAATCGGGTATATATAAACTCAAATGTCCAGAATGTAATGCTGTGTATTTGGGCCAGACCCTTAGAAATTTTGAAATCCGATACAGTGAACACTTACGAGCATACAGATTAAAACAATCAGATAAATCCCACTACACAAAACGTCTACTTGACACCAATCATTCATTGACACCTAACACAGAATTAGAAGTGTTGCATATTTGTGAAGAGAAAAAAGAACTGGATTTCCTTGAAGAATTGGAAATTAGAAGAAATTTAAGAAACCCACAATATGAAGTTGAAAAGGTAAATCTAAGGAATTCTCCACTAATAAACTGTCTTCTTAAGTGATATTTGTAAAGATCAGCAGATATAGTTTTCCTGTTTTTCTATATCATTGCACAGTTATACTGATCTTAATTGGAAAAATGATATCCAGGATATCACCATAGGGCTAATAATATATAAACTTCAATATTTGTAATATCACATCTCCTTCTTTTTGCTATTAATATATATTAAGTCAACCAAAAGTTAGCTCACTTCTTGGTCTAGCCAAAAATAACTACTAAACATCAGGTTGGCATCAAATGAAATGTAACTTTTGTCATTCTGACGATGATATTGATTTATCGAAACAATTGTCAACTTTTTAGAATTTTGAATAATTTTCATTACAATGTGGAATTAGCTAGAAACGGTGAGTTTCATTTAAAACACTAATCGAAAAAATTGTGAATTTTTTTGAATATTGATCGAAATAAGTGCTGAATTTTACAGTCAATATGCATAAAAGTAAAATGTCGGTTGCAGGAAAAGTTGTTGATGAATACCAATCAAAAATAATAATTAAAACTTTATCATTACTTTATACCAGCATCGGTTATTACTTCATAATTTTCAAATCAAAACATTCCGATAACGGTACACAGTATCGAGTTTTATCAAGAGTACATTTTTGGTGTAAGAACAGTTATGTTCAATACTACTTGGTACGACCCGTGTAACTAGCCACCTCTATGAGAGTCAGATATAAAAACAAATTCATGAGATGTATCAGCTTCCAAAACAAATTAGTTTGAAATTTCATTACAATGTTGCCTGTAGATTCTGCGAAATCGTAAAAAAAAACGCTAAAAACGCTGAATAAGCTAAATGTGCTGAATATGCTGAACTTACTGAATATGCTAAATGTGATGAATATGCTAAATATGCTGAATATGCTGAATATGCTGAATATGCTGAATATGCTGAATATGCTGGATATACTGAATGTGCTGAATATGCTGAATATGCTGAATATGCTGAATATGCTGAATATGCTGAATATGCTGAATATGCTGAATATGCTGAATATGCTTAATATGCTTAATATGCTTAATATGCTGAATATTCTGAATATGCTGTTTATACTGTATGTGCTGAATATGCTGAAAGTGCGGAATATGCTGAATATGCTGAATATGCTGAATATGCTGAATATGCTGAATATGCTGAATATGCCGAATATGCCGAATATGCCGAATATGCCGAATATGCTGAATATGCTGAATATGCTGAATATGCTGAATATGCTGAATATGCAGAATATTCTGACTATGCTGAATATGCTGTATATGCTGCATATGCTGAATAAGCTGAATATGCTGAATATGCTGAATATGTTGAATAAGCTGAATATGCTGAATATGCTGAATATGCTGAATATACTGAATATGCTGAAAATGCTAAAAATGCGGATGTATTTTCTACGGTCCTTGGTGATGAGTTTTCTTGAGTACTTTTCATTTTAAGATTGAGTGTCGAATCGGCCTCAACATTATATACAAATACTTTGGAACCACCCCGTATATTCCAAATAGATAAAACCACAGCCCCAACAAGCCATTCATGAAATCATATTTGTTTACACGCCAACACGAAGAACGTGCTATTTCTTAGAATAAGGAAGACGGAAATAGGCTGTTGGCATAACATGGCCGATTCGCTATCAGCTGATGTGTGACTTTATTTTGGGAAATTTGAATGAATAATCAGTTGGTTTACACTCAATCACTGTTGAACCATAATAATGATCCTAATAAGATGTTTTTCAACAATACGTTTATATTCAAACACAAAAAAACACTCTTATCCTAAAAAAATATCCACCTGAACATAACAAATCGAAGAATAATGGATGAACTATGCGTAGGTATATAAAACTATGATATATTTGTGGGTTTGCGCTGTTGTCAAATGCTAAATTTTGATGTAATGAATCTAACATTTCAGGTATTAATAATAAACCGAGGCACTTTTCCTGTAATTATATTGCATTAGATATGTAGTAAGTTCAAAAAAATAGTTCGTCATAAGATGTTTCAATATTTTCGTATACACACGTTCACAATAAAAAGTTCTACAAGGGAATTGAAACATAACATGGTGCATATGGCAACATTAAGCATGATACTGATACATTTCTTCCAACAGCGGTTAGAATGTGACTAAATGTTGCCGGTGAAAATATCGTAAATAATCATATCTGTTTTAATGAAATTGACTGTCTCGACCCTTACTTCGTGGAATATGCTCATATTAGTGTTTTTAAATGAAACTCAAGGTCTCTAGTTAATTCCACAATATAATACAAGTTATAGAATTTTCAATAACTTGTATTATATTGTAGAATTAACTAGAGACCTTGAGTTTCATTTAAAAACACTAATATGAGCATATTCCACGAAGTAAGGGTCGAGACAGTCAATTTCATTAAAAAATCTTCGAGAGAAGATTTGACCCGACTGTACCAGAAGTTACTACAAAAACGTTACAAAGCATCACAAAACATTTGGTTTAACCAAGAATGCCTTAGAAAAAAGGTAATACCAAATTATGTGAATATAAAATGTCACACTAAGACACCACAAGCACAAAAAGCTATAAAATGTGCTCAACGAGTTTGGATAGAATCTGAATGTAAGAAATGGTTCAAAGTTAGAGACTCCTTAGACAATTACATAAAAGTTGTACATTCAGAACTCACATTCCAATTACATCCAGTAGAATTTGACTTTTTGGATGACAAAATTAGAGAAAATATCAGCACTATGAAGCATATGAAATTTAAGAATCAAGAAAAGAAGCTACAGAATCTTGAACACACACAACATAAAATTCAATACTCAAAACATCATGAAACTGTAAGTACCTACATACCAACACACTTTGCACCACGATTTGAAAACCTTTCAGACACTAATTTTACAAATAGTGGAATAGAATTTTTAAATAAAGGTTTAAAGTACAGCATACCACCTAAATTTACGAATAATATTAAACAAATTTTAGCTACAGAGTCAGAAATAGCTTTAAAATCTAATTCAAATAATTTTCTTTATGAGAAATTAAAAATTGCCAATTTAATCAAAAATATTGAACCTTCAGAAGTTAAACGTCAAACAAAAAATGACATTTCAGTTTTAAACGCAATAAAAGAGAAGATAGAGAACAATAACCTAACAGTTACAGAATCCGATAAGGGGAATGCTACTGTCATTTTGACGACTGAAAATTACAATTCCAAAGTATATAACTTTATAGAATCCAGCGATGTAAAAGTTCTTAAAGCAGACCCAACAAAGAAGTTTTCTAATAATGTAAGGGATATTGTTAATAATTCAAATTATCTTTTAAATGATTACGAAAAGAGGTCTATCATACATAAGAATCCTCATTGTCCACAATTATATGGAACAGTTAAATTACATAAAATAACGAAACCAATTAGACCTGTAGTCTCTTATGTTAATGCTCCTAATAATATATTGGCAAAAAAGCTCAACAATATACTCAATACTTACGGATATGAATCTCAGTACTCAATTAGAAATTCAATAGAACTAATCAAAAAGTTGAAATCAATCCACTTGCAAGATAACTATGAACTCATATCGTTCGATGTAACTAATATGTTTACTAAAATTCCTCCTAAAGAATGTCTAATACTTGTAAGAAAATTACTAGAAGATAAAAATATTAATCCAGGAATAATATCAGATATACTTAATTTATTTGATGTATGCATTAATCAGAATTATTTCACTTTTGACAATAAGATATATATTCAAAATGAAGGTTTACCAATGGGAAGCCCTATATCACCTATTTTAGCAAACATTTTTATGGACAATTTAGAAAGAAAGATCTTTGAATGTAATATTTCGAAAAATATTTTATTTTGGTATAGATATGTGGATGACATATTAGCTTGTTTTATGGGTAGTGAGCCACAATTAGATGTGTTTTTCAACCACATCAATAATTTACACCCGAAAATTAAATTTACATTAGAAATTGAAGAAAATAGCTCAATCAATTTTCTTGATTTAAAAATTCAAAGAGTTAATAATGTACTTGATTATTCAATTTACCGAAAACCAACACAGACTGATGTGACAATTCCATTCAATTCTAACCACCCTGTCTCACACAGACTAGCAGCATATAATTCAATGATACATAGAGCTTTTTCAGTTCCTATGAACAAATGTAATTTTGATGGAGATATTAATACAATTAGACAAATAGCAACATCTAACGGTTATCCATTAGATATGATAAATAAACTAATTAGTAAAAAAGAGAAAAAAGTGGCATTACAACGAATATATCCTAAACAAGCTGATGAAATTAACACTTATAAAACCATCACATGTGCAGGAAATATTTCTAATAATATTTCAAACGAAATATTATTAGAAATGCAACGAATGCAACAATTTCTTTCAAAACAGAAAGTAACGTTAGTACAAAATTGTTAAATGTAAAAACAAAAATACCACTATTGAAGAAGTCAGGTATATATAAACTCAAATGTCCAGAATGTAATGCTGTCTATTTGGGTCAGACCCTCAGGAATTTTGAAATACGATACAGTGAGCACTTACGAGCTTACAGATTAAAACAACCAGATAAATCCCACTACGCAAACCATCTACTTGACACCAATCATTCATTGACACCTAACACAGAACTAGAAGTGCTGCATATTTGTGAAAAGAAACAAGAACTGGATTTCCTTGAAGAACTGGAAATTAGAAGACATTTAAGAAACCCACAATATGAAGTTGTCAATGGACAGTTAAATCTAGGGAATTCTCCACTAATAAACTGTCTTCTTAAGTGATAATTGTAAGGATCAGCAGATATAGTTTTCCTGGTTTTCTATATCATTGCACAGTTATACTGATCTTAATTGGAAAAATGATATCCAGGATATCACCATAGGGCTAATAATATCTAAGCTTCAATATTTGTAATATCACATCTTCTTCTTTTTCTATAAACATATATTAAGCCAATCACAAGTTAGGTTACTTCTTGGTCTAGCCAAAAATATAACTACTAAACATCAGGTAGGCATAAAATGAAATGTAACTTCTGTCATTCTGACGATGATATTGATTTATCGAAACAATTGTCAATTTTAGAATTTTCAATAACTTGTATTATATTGTGGAATTAACTAGAGACCTTGAGTTTCATTTGAAAACACTCATATCTGTTTTGTTTATATATCTATGGAAGGAACGGTCTTCATATTTTCCATGAGGAAGCACTAATTCGTTTGGAACGTTAAAATATTCACCAGTCTTCTAATAAAAAATTTGTCGAATTTTGATTCTATTTATCCTCATTTCCTGCATAAAAGTGGAAGATTTTCATCCAAAATGAAATTTGAAAACGCTCATATGAAAATTTAAATACCATGCGAATAATTACATATATCCCTTATAGGGAAATTGGTCAACTACCATCACAATACTAACAAAACCCTCAAACCGTACTAAAGTTCCTATTCATTGTCTCTTTTGAATTATGTCATCCTTCCTTTATTCCTGTAGTTATGTCTTCCAGTAGAGTAAACGTAATAAAGCCGAAACAATAATACTGGATGGATTGTGGGGAGCGTTATCAGGCGCTAATTCCGGGTTGCAATGTCAGGGATTACACGCTGGTTTTATTTTATCATTACAGCCGGGGTAGATGCATCTACCCTGTCGTTGTTATAGATATTGTGACAGAAATGTGATTTATGCTAGCAGATTATAAAATATATTATGAATGTCTGTTTAATATCAAATGTTCCTCTTGAAATGTTTCATGAGGGTATGATTGTATTGAGATTGGCAGTTTAAATTCACTGGTAAATTGTGTTGTATCTGATGTGATTTTTGAATAAATATTTATATGATACCCAAACATTACTCAATGCGTACCTGACATATAAATGATGATACCGTCTTCCAACTAGCATTAAATCCAACTCAGTTGTTCAAATCTCCAAGCGATAATCTTAAAATTTTTTTGAATATCTGACGATTGGATTGGAAGTTACCGTGGTTTTAGTAACGCAGTGGATGGAAAAAAGCTGATACCTATTCCGGAATTGTTCATTTCTGAAGCATTACAATAGTTACAGTTTGCTGACTTACGGTTCATAGATGGTATTGAACTTTGAGTTTCCGTTATAATTCGCAGACGCTGTTCCATGTTTCAAATAATTCGTACAACAACTGATGATTCTGCAGAATTGCATATTTTTAGTCTATAGTTCCATTTATTTTTATATATAAGTTCGATTGATTGGATATATTAGACATAGTGTAATTTGATATTATGTAGTGTAGTTATTGTCAATAAAGCATCTTTTTAAAAAGTGACTTTTAGGGCAGTAATCCTTAGTTGGCGCAGTAAGTAGGATAGTGGAAGTGATCCTCTTCGTTTATCCACTTCAAGAACCTTTGGGAAATGTTGAAGTTCATTCAAAATTGTCAGAAGAATAAAAAAAGTAAGTGAAGTTCATCCATAATTATTTGAAGGAACGAAAACAAGAAAAACCTTTGGAAAACTAACTAAAGTTCATCCAAAAGCTTTAGAAGTAAAGAAACTAGATGAAACCGGAACTAGTAAAGCTAAGAAGAAAAACATTTGGATAACTGTGAAGTTCATCCAAAAGCTTTAGAAGCAAAGAAACAAGAATAAAATGACACTAGTATCCGGAATACACCTCAGCATCATCGTTAGCCTGTAAGAAACTATAATTTTTCCTTTTCTACTGATATGTCAGATACACCTCAAGCAAACACTCCTCAGACCTCTTAATCAATACTACGTTCATCAATCCTAAATTAAAACGCACCTAGACTCATAATGATTACCTCACCTCAAATCAACAGCATGTCTGAATTTAATCCAAAACACCCATACGATGGAAATCCCATCGAGTTATACAAATTTATTAATACCGCGACCCTACTCTTAATCCATTTTTGGGACAATAACAACACGCAAATTTTTCTAAATCACCTCCTATTCCAATGAATTTTAAGTAAACTGGCAGGAAGGGCTAAGGAAGTCATCGCAGTCGAAGGATGTACAGAATGGGAATATACCAAAGAATATTTGATCCAAAACTTCGCCAACCAACGTAATGAGAATTATCTCACAAGAGACTTAGTAAATCTACGGCAAGGAGCCAATGAATCTACACAGCAGTACTACGAGGAAGTAATGGGTCTGCTAAATACAATATCTAACTATATAGAACTTCACAACAGCGATATTATCATGAAAGGAAGTAAGAAGAGCTTCTTCCAGAAATAGTCCTTTTTAACTTTTCTAGGAAAACTTCGGGAACCCTTAGGATCCACTATCAGAACAACGAGACCAAGTGATCTATCTTTGGTAATGCAGTACATCTAGGAAGGAAGATATCTCCAGAAAGCAGTAAACCCTCAACCAACAACCAGCAGACATATGAGCGCGAATCAGCAACATAAGTCACTAGCATCGCTTAAATCAGTTTTGCGAAACAATGGAACCGTAAAAAAAGCTTTCCAAAATGACTTCGAAGAATAAACGACAAATTTTCGAGCAAATGCCGAAAACACAACGCGACGTAATAGAGCTAAATTCCCTCCTTTCAAACTACTTATCGACACTGGCAGTACCAAATCATTCCTCAATCCCACCATCGCCTCGAAATATTTCCATGACAATATAAAACATGAATGAACCTTTCATACTAACCTCCATTTTTCAAAATCATTCCCAAGATTATTGTCCTGGCATACCCATATTTTCCGAATTTCAAAAGAACGGAAATTTCAAATTTCACAAAACATATGATGACCTAATAGGGTTTTTTAATGAAATTGACTGTCTCGACCCTTACTTCGTGGAATATGCTCATATTAGTGTTTTTAAATGAAACTCAAGGTCTCTAGTTACATGTAATGTAACTTCTGTCATTCTGACGATGATATTGATTTATCGAAACAATTGTCAATTTTTTAGAATTTTCAATAACTTGTATTATATTGTGGAATTAACTAGAGACCTTGAGTTTCATTTGAAAACACTAATAGGGTTTGATAATCTTCTAAAAGCCACACTCAATTTTTCTGATTCTGAACTCGTCAAAAAAAATTCTATTCTGTCTATTCAATATTACAAAAGTAACAAAACCCAATTTTACTCCATCCAACTTGAACCACCGACAATCACTCAAGTTCGAGTACCTGTTAAAGAAACTCAAAAAACTATCATACTTGCCAAACAAGAGATACAAGGAGCTTTCCTTAACGAAATTCTAACTACAGCAGCCAATGTTCTAGCATGGGCAAAACTTATCAATACCACAAACGAACCAATACATATAGCACTAACAGATCCAGTTAGAAGATTCATTTACCCGATTACCATCTTTACACAGTTGGCGTTATACCTCAGGAATACCAGAAGACAGATGTCGAGCATCTACTGAGAACCGATCATCTGAACCTAGAAGAAGCACATTATTCGACTGTGCAAAAAGTGTTCGGATGTCCTCCATCATCCAGAGTCACCCCTTGCCTTCACCAACCAAATCAAGCATAACATCAGAACAACAGTTAAAGTTGCCACTTACACTAAGTCATACCGCTATCCACAAATTCATGAAGAAGAGGCCCAAAAACAAATAGCATCAATGTTAGACCAAGGAATATGGGTCATCCCCAAGAAACCCGACGCATCAGGAAAAATTAAATGGCAAATGATGGTAGACTACCGTAAAGTTAACGAGAAGACAATAGATGATAGATATCCAATCTCAAACATCACATATATCATGATCAATTTAGGAAGATGTCAGTATTTAAAAAAATAAACGTAAAACTGCATTTAACGTCACCACACTTACCTCAGAATACCATTTGGACTCAAAACGCTCATGTATCATTCCAGAGAGTAATGGACAATATTCTTAAAGGATTGCAAGGAGAAATATGTCTTGTATACATGGACGACATAATCGTTTTTTTTATTGATGCCTCATAATACCTATTTACAACACGCATCAGCGTGTTTAAATCGAACTTTCAAACACGCGCGTTTTTTAAAGTTCCTATGGTAACAACAACTCGAGAAACGTAAGAATCAATGACAACTTTTTTTATTAGTTTTTGAATTGTATATTTTCATTGTGAACCAATGTCTTATTTGGTTTTTTCTGCAAAACTTATTTATATATTCATATATACATTGTATCCTTTTAAATATGAATGAAGAAACTTTTTGATTATTGATCTGGCAGCAGTACCGCGTAACGTCAAATAAAAATAAATACTATTTAGGATGGACTTTCACGAAACTTGGCTGGGCATCGAGGGTGGACTTTTATGAAATGAAACTTGGCTGGGCATATAGGACGGACTTCCATTTTTTTGTAGTAATAATATAATAATAATATTTTATGATTTCAAAGTGCACCAATAAAAAAAAATAGCGTAAAGTATTCGTGGATAACTGGTCGTGCGCCGTCGTACTCGAAAAATCGCGCGTGTTTGAAAGACCTCTTTATCCACTTATACTTTAATTTACTATTCTACGTCCCTACAAGAAAATCTTATCAATCTTGCGAAAATTTTCAAAATACAGGATTCAAGATCCAGATAGACAAATGTGAATTTCTGAGAAAGGAAGTTAGCTTCTTATGCCATATTGTGAGTCCAGAAGGAACTAGCCGAATCCAGACAAAATCAAAGCTGTCGTTGACTACCCAATTCCGAAAACAGCCAAAGAAATTAGAGGATTTCTGGGATTAATGGGCTACTATAGGAAATTCATCAAATACTTTGCGCAGATAACGAATCCTTTTTCATGCTTAAAGGAAGATGTGAAAATAGAACACACACCGGAATTAATAGAATGTATCCAGACCTGTAAGAACCTTCTAACCAATGAACCACTGATTCAATATCCAGACATTACTAAGCCATTCAACTTCACCACAGATGCCAGCAACTTCGCCATTATAGCCGTAGTTTCTCAAGTTCCCATTAGCAACGACAAGCCAATTGCATATGCGTCCAGAACTCTAAAAGGAACAGAAATTAAATACTCAACTATAGAAAAGAAAATGCTAGCAATAATATGGGCTACTAAATACTTCCGTCCGTATCTTTTTGGAAGGACATTCAAGATTCTATAAGACTATCAACCCCTCAAATGGTTGTTCCCACTGAAGGACCCAAATTCTAAATTAATAAGATGACCTCAAATTGGAAGACTTCGACAATGAAGTTGCATATAAAAAAAAAATATAATACTAATGCCGACGCCCTCTCTAGAGTAGAGATCAACGCACATGAACTTGACAAATAGCTCCAAGAAAAAATAGATAAACTAGATAACGAAGATACAGCATCATTGTAGAATCACACAGGATCTATCCTCGATCCTTTAGATGATATCGAAACAGAAATTTTTCGCACGACAGAACATCTAAATCCCAAAGAACTCCAAATAATAGAGGAATTATAAGAAGAAGGAGAGAAGCAATACTCTTCATTAAACATTGAAGAACTTCCTACTATAGAAGACTTAATTCATGAAAAGGAAGAGGAATCCGATTCAAATGTAATGAGCCATATAGCACAAGAAAATCCTATCTTAGGAATTTCCATAAGCGAAAGACCACCAAATCACTACAACAATCCAATGATATTCAAAGTAGTTAACCATAGCCTAGCTCTGCCTGTTACCGAAGTGACTTTTGTTAATAAGAAAAGGATTTATGTTCAAGTTGGAAAAAACAATCTAAAAGGAGATTTTCTCAAATTATTCAAGAACTATCTCGATCCTAAGAGAAAATACGGTCAGTACTTCGAAAATGATGATCTTTATCCACTTCTCTGTAACATAGTACGAGAAACATTGAAGAACACGGCTTATGATTTAGTAAAATGCAAGACACAGTTAGTCAAGAACAAACCGTTGATGATTCAGAATATCCCGTGGACCAACTCCACTTTCTTACCAGGGAAGAAGAACGACTACAATTAATACCTACCAATCAGCAAAAGACAGACCCTACACACTTCTGGATGACTCGAATCTACATAATCGTAACCATTTGTATATTACTGGGATTGTATAAATTCCGAGGACCTCGATGCAAAACTCCAGAAGAACCAGAAATACAACAAGATCTGCCATCATCACCATCAGTTTTGTTCGTCCCTTACAAAACTTCTTCAGGGGATGAAAAAGTTACAGTTTACTGACCCACGGTTCATGGATGGTACTGAACTTTGAGCTTCCGTTATAATTAGCAGATGCTGATCCATGTTTCAACAAATTCGTACAACAACTGATGAGTATGCAGAATTGCATATTTTTAGTCTATAGTTGCATTTATTTTTATATATAAATTCGATTGATTGACTATATTGGACATAATTTATTTTGTTATCAAAAAGTGTAGCTATTGTCAATAAAGTATCTTTTTTAAAAGTGACTTTTAGGACAGTAACCCTTAATTTGTTTAATGATTCAAGTTAGTTGCCTCACTTGTAACAGGTTTTCAACAGTTTCCCATGGTTTGAATTTAGTTATGATCATTTGGTATATATATTTTTCTGTGTGTCCGTTATCAAATGCTTCAGCTACTTTTTGATATGCTTCATAGATATCACCCACTATTAGTACACATTCTATTGCTTCTTTCAAACTGAATATCAACGGCATCTTCGGCGAATAGAAACATGATCAATATAATTGGTTTTCGAAATATTTGAACTGATAATTGGAAAGTTGTTGAATATAAAAGGTACATTACTCTAGAGCAAACTCGATAATTTTTGACAAACTTCAATTTCTGAATATGCAAAACTTTTTATTGTGAGTGATTTATTCCAGGTAAATAATATTTTCTATGAAATTTACTGTTTCGACCCTTACTCTGTGAAATCTACTCATATTACTTTTTTTAATGAAACTAACTATTCCTGAATAATTCCATAATATGCAATGCAAATTCATAATGTCAATTTTTGATAACGATAGTCATAGATATCCTAAAATCCTGAAACATCGTTTTAAATTATATCTCATGTCGATGGTCTTTGTGAAAATTGCGGTTAAAAGGGCAGTAGAGATAAAAAAAGGAGACAAAAATCGCATTGTCATGAATCCAGTGAAGATTTGATCAGATCAGCACGACGGTCCCTAATCCAGACTTGTAGCCAATTCTGGAACATATCTTTTTGGAAAGCCTCCCATTCATCACTGTCTTGCTAGGCGTAATTTGCCGTTCGCTGCCTTACAACTGCATACAAAAAAAGGGATTAAGGTAACGGAAAAAGGCTAATGAGGGGATATACGGCTTCGGGAAAAGATTGGTTTTATATTGGTATCCGCAAAATAAGTAGAAATAGTTGTGGTAAATGTTTAGATTAGCCATAAATTGTGATAGGAATTAATTTGACAACATCAATTAAAGTTTTCACTAACAATTAATGGTTGAATAGTAGAAGAGTGACATTCATTTGTGCTTGTTTAAATATACATACATTCAAAAGTTAATATTATGAAATATGTACTTAATGTGGACAAAAACGACAACTTAGTCTGAAAATCATTAGACAAATGGTTTTTTAAAATCGTGACTTAGTGTAAAGAACAACTTATTACACTGAGAGAACTAGCTCAAATTGGTACACCAAGAAAATAAATATCTTTTAGTTAAAAAAAGGATGAGAGTGGACTGTCGACATTCTTTTTATCATTTAAATTTAAATATAAAAAATATTCCCCGTGGTATACTATATTTCAAATAACTGCAGTTGCAATTTGAAAAAAAATTAGAAAACATCTTCGAATCTCTATTTATTAATGAGGTCAATAAATTTTTGGTATGAATAAAACATAATTGCTACAAGCATAATTAATTAAAATCGTCTGAAGAATTCAAAAGTTTGGTAATATTTTCCTTATTTTTGTGTATCTTACATTACGTCTCAAATCGCGATTGTTATATTAGAGACTGTAGAAAATTTTAAGCCTAATAAATAAGTTTTGGATACATTTTTTGAGGAAATCAGGACAATGATGAACTCCATTTCGATAAAAAGTTTATAAGATATGCTAGGCTTAGTACATATCTCTTGAAATTTTTGATTAAAAATAATTTCCAAATAATAAATATATTTTATTCAATTTTCAGGGTGCCCTAACTATTTTTGGATGTATTATAAGCTTTGAAATGAGTAAATAAAGGGGATACATTTAGAACATCACATAACTGGCCATATTGTTTGCAAATGCTGAAGATGTGGACGTTTAAAGCTTTTTTGCCTAAAACTCTGATCAGGCAAATTAATCGCTAAAACGTGGTCGTGGTTCATGGCTAATTTCAAACATTTTAATTGCATTTTTGGATTTCATGCCCATAAGAGCCGTTTCAGACTAGGATACTGTATTCGAGATACTGTATCTGAGATACAGAATTTAGGGCAGATACAGTCAAGATACTTTTGTCAGAATTTAGTTTTGCAAATCAATTTTCTCATTACAAACACAATATCAGTGCTGTACGGTGTTTATTATATAATGGGCATTGAAGAGTGCGTTATGCTGTGGCATATTTTATACAAAAAAAAAACTTAAAAGGAGACAAACTATGTGAGTTCATCTTATAGTAGAATTAAGGGATATTCACTAAAAGATTTAAAATTATTATCGAATGTCTATAGAATCGTTTGAAGAACTTCACAATATTTTGAAAAGTTAATTAATCAAGGAGTCTATGCGGCCTTCCTTTTTTATGCATACTTATATAATGAATATATGTATTATATAAAACTTTTTTATAAGTTGAAGTGTTTAATTGTGTATTTAGAAGAATAATCATAAAAAATCTACATATTTCATTTTATTGTGTATTGGAAGAATAATCATAAGAATCTACATATTTCATAGTCTCACTGGTTAAAACAACACTAATTAATTGGCTCTATAAATTTCCTAAAGTAACTAATCTACTTTAGTTTCTATATGTATATCCCATATACAAGAATTCGGTTCTGCCACACTAATAAATTTGTCGATATCAAGAACTTCATACTCCTTGGTACAATCGAAAAATAGTTTTATCCCATTTCACTTCTACTAATGGATAATAAAAATATTGTACACCTATGCGATGCTGTTTTTTGAACCGCAAAAGTATGCAAGAGATTTAGAAATTTAGTATCGCGATACAGTATGCCGTGCTGAATGCAGTGTGAAAACGTACATTCAAACGCATGTATTTTCTGTATCTGGGATACGAGTGTATCGGATACACTATCCTAGTCTGAGAAGGCTCTAAGGATGTTATCCAAGTCTTGTTTACAATTTATTTATATTTGGCTATGAATAATTGGAGCAAAAAATGAGGAAAGACTGGTAGAACGTCAGCAGGTAAACTCAAACTCGATACTGGTGACGATAAGCCAATTATGCAATCAGCTCGAAGACTAGTAATAGCGAAGAGAGAGGTAGCTGAAAGAATAATTCGAAATATGGAAGAAGAGAAAGTAATAGACCCATCTACTAGCCCGTGGGTGTCTCTAGTAGTGCTCGTTAAGAAAAAGGGTGGAACTACGAGATTTTGCGTAGAATATTGCCAGATAAACAACGAGACGAGAAGAAATATAGGTGTCCTCTGCCTTGAATCGACGATATGGTATACACTTTGTCCGACAGCAAACTTTTTTCCACATTGGACCTAAACTATGTTTATTGGCAAGTAGATATGGATCCAGAAGACACTGGATCTGGATTATGACAATGCAACGTCACGCTATTCGGGCTCTGTAATGCACCCGCGACATTGAAAAACTTGTGGAAAATGTCTTGTGGGGTTATCTTGGAAGACATGCCTGATCTATTTAGACGATATCTTGGGGAAGATATTTGACGAGCACCTGAAGAGTTTGGAAGATCTATTCAATCGACATCAATATGTCCAGCTCATGTTAAACCTAAAGAAATGTCAGCTATTCTAAAACGGCGTCAACTATCTGGGTCATATAGTGATCATGAGGGAATGGCGATGGATCTAGAGAAAATTGCTTCCATTCAGCAATGTCCACAACCAATCGACAAACAGAAGTTTCCTTGGATTTTACATGTCGATCGAAGATTTCTTAGGAAGTTTGAACATATTGCCAAGCCTCTTACGCGACTTTCAGAGGAAACAAGAGATTTCTATTGGGATAAAGACTGTCAAACGGCTTTTGAAACACTAAAGAAATATTTAACCACGGCGCTGATATTACAATATCCATTACATGAAGGACACTTTATTCTTGACCCTGATGCAAGCAACGTAGGAATTGGAGAGGTTCTCTCACAGATCCAAGGAGGGCAAAAAAGAGTGCTGGGATACTTCAGACTACTATGTCACGAGAAGAGAACTTTTGGTGGTAGTGGAGTCCGTGGAACTTTTACCAGTATTTGTATGGAAATGAGTTCGTAATTCGGACAGATCATGCAGCACTCAAATGGTTAGTGCAGTTCAAGGATCCCGAGCGCTAAATGGGAAGGTGGGTTGAACGACTTCAAGAGTACGATTTCAGCTGGCGTGATTCACCCAAATGCCGACTCCCTGTACAGACGGCCGTGCCCAACATACTGTTCCTACTGCAACAAGGTGGAATCTAAGGAAGCTACAGTTTCAAGAACTATAGCAGTTGAAGACTGGTCACCCACCAGGATCGGAGAAGACCACGGGAATGAACCTCACCTAAAAATGATTCGGCAATGGAAGGTAGAAAATCAACGACTGACCTGGCAAGAGATTTCAAGATTTTTACCGAACCTCAAGGCATATTGGGGTCAGTGAGACTCCCTTGTCCTGGAAGTAGGGCTGTTGAAAAGAGTCCTTGGAAACGATGATAGTTCCGAAATGAGAAGACAGCTAGATATGCCAAGAACAAGAGTAGCTGATATACTGAATAAGTTACACGACAATCCATCGGGAGGTCATCTGGGAGTGAAGAAAGTGAGTTCGTACTACTTCTGTTACTAGTAATAGACCACATTGCAAGAGAAAGGCGCCCATGAAACAATATAATGTTGGAAGCCCTTTTGGAAGGATTACTTTAGATATCGGTGGACCATTATCGGCGACAGAAATTGGTGGTGATCTCATTCTGGTTGTAATGGATTATTCCTCAAAGTGGGTGGGAATTTAGATTCAGAATCAAAAGGCCACAACTGTCGCGGTTGTATTGGTGAAAGAATTTATCGGCCGCTATGGAGTGCCATTGGAAGCCCACATAAATCAAGGAAGACATTTCGAGAGCCAGATATTCCAGGGAATGTGTGACAAGCTTGGAATGGAGAAGACCTGGACAACAGGAAAGATAGATATAGAGTCTCTACAGAGCAACGACAATATTTGTTCGCGCTTCCGAAAGAGTATTCACTGGCATACAACATCTCCTCCGGTGACAAACATGTAAGAAGCGGCATTCGAAAAAAGTTTGGGCATTTAGAGATGCAGATGGCATGACACTGATATTCAAACACAATTCGCGTTACGACTTCTGCCTGGTAACCAAAAATGAATTTCAAGATTCGTCGACCTACCGGGATGTGTGGGATGTGCTACAAAGACTTCGAGATCATGTACTGGACACCGTTGTGGAGGAATTAGCAATGCCTAGGAGGGAGAACAACCTGTTGGAGTGGCGAGTAATCAGGAACATGATAGAGAAATCTTTAGAGATATTGGTATTCACATATTTATTTACAGCTATACCCCTCTTTATTAGTACTCAATTAAGACATTGTTACGGTTTTTCTTGTTAGTATAAATCTGTCTCATAAAAAGACAAGAATCATGCAGTTTTGGTCATAATAAATAAATATTCCTACCTTAATATCAAATCAGACTAGCTTCGTATATCAACAATTTCTAGTTATACCATTAATTCAGTCATTCAATAGCCTGGCCGTCAATTTGTTTAGCACCAACTGAGTTAATAGTTTAAAGGAAATAATTACACTCAGTAGAATAGTTACAGTAATCTGAATATACACTTAAAAACAGTGAACTTTGTTATATTATGTACCATTGAAATGTAAACAAAAACATTCCATTATTCGAATCAAACAGCTGATTTGCTATATGTCAAAGCCTCGTTCATTCTTCTTTTACAAACGTTAAGAGATCTATGATTCGTACGGAAGGTTGCCTACCGGTGTACTGTGGATGTACATCAGGGTATAATGGGTGATGTTTTATTTTGTAAATATAATCGTGGAATGTGGTATATTAGTGAATATATGGTTTATTGTTGATTAGTCAATTATTGCTTTTATACGGGGGGTTTTATTATGCCATATGGAAGTAGAGTAATTCACTCCGAGGTCATAGAACGTATCTGCTCCAAAAAGGTGAGTTGTCAATGAAACCTGTCGTGTTTCTTTTCTTTCTGATCAGCATGGTGTCGTATTGAGGTGTTTATTGGGAGCCCCAAAAAAATTCTTATGAAGATTCCACATTCATTTCGCAGGGAAACATGAACTTGACAGGGTAGTCTGGTTTGGATGGAGTAGTGTGGGTTAGAGAAGTTTGTGGAGATAATATTTTGTCCAGACCTCATCTGTGATATGCAGATGGATTATGCAAACCCAGTCACCTACAACGCCATGTGTTTAATGTCCATTTAACGGCTTTTAATTACCTATTAGCAGCACACAGGAGAACCCTGTCCTATCCAAACTGGTGAGATTTATTTTATTTAACATTTGCTGTAACTAGTAATTGTTCCTCATAGTGTTGCGAATAAGATGACACCACCTAATTATATGTTTAGGATAGAGCTTGTGTATAGTATGTTGGGGGTAAAGTACTTGTTAGTAAGGGGTGGTTGTCTTGGGTTTTGTTAATTTTAGACTTTATAGGGGGTAATATGCTTACGTTATCAAATAGATGATTTGATTGGAGTCTACTTTGGGATTTTTTTTAAAGTGGGCCGTCCCACTCTTGTAGTAAATGGTGATTGGTAGGATAATTATAGGATTCACACTGGATGAATGTGATGAATTCCCGGGGTGGTTTAATGTCAATTGAGTATAGTGACAACACTAATTTAATTAGTGTTTTTTTAGGGTTTGGTTTTTATTCATAGATTCTGGGGTATTGTTGGATTTTTGGTTATTCGGATTTCCGTATTGGATTACTTCCGGGGTCACTTGGTGTTGGTTTGTAGTACGACGGCGTTCCTGCGATGCTTGCAGCTCCACCTTAGTGACTGCTACCTCAGGAGCAACTTGTGGATCGTCAGGATTTATCACCAGCAGGTGAAGATGTGCAAGTTTTAAATATTTAAATTTTTCTATAATTATTTTTTTATAGTGTATATATAACTTTTGTAAATATAATTCACCATTTGTGAACATACAAGTGGCTTGTAATTTTTCTTGGTCATTTATTACCCTAGACAGGGTAGGTAAGTTCCGTCTGAGCTCACACGGAACGTTATGGTAATTTATATTGTTTTTGCTTTTGGTAAGTTCACAATTTGATATGCGTAGATAAGCCACGGTATGGGTAACCCTTCAGGTTCCCACCGTTTTCACATTGTACGATTGTAATTTTTTTTTACACGTTTCAGAACCAACTTAACTCAGAATTGGTCTCTGTTTCAAATCCTTCTGAGCATTGTGTTATCAATTTTGGGGTAGGGGTATATAGGATTTTAAATAATTGTATCATTGTATATATTGAACTATAAGGGATTTCATATCGATCTGTTTATCTTTTTCTTATAGTAAGGGTTGATGGACCTTAAGTGTCCACTGTGGGAATAACTACTCTCCAAAATTTGGTAACCCATATAGAAATGTATTCAAACCAAACCACCCCCTCAAATAAATCATTTCTCTTATGAGTTGAGTTACGAGTTTGATTTTATGTAATACTTTCCTAATTGGGGGTAAACTACGGTTAGGGAATTAAACGGGGATATTTACTCGGGTACGGTTTACCTGGCGCCTTGGGTTATATAGCTTATATTTCGATTGTCCGTTACCAGCGTACGAACCGCCCTTCTTCGACCTTGTGGCATAGATCGGCCATCCCATCTGTTGGTCACTTGGTGAATTGGTAGTAACTGATTTCGGGGCCACAAGTTCGATCTATTTTCAATAGGTCGCTAACGTAAGTGAGGTAAGTGCATAGGTGCACGGGGTTAGATTTTACGTTACAACGGTGCCCTATTATTACCAAATGAGGGGAGAGTGTAGAATTTGTTCCAGTTTCCGATTTAAATATCCAGTGCCGGCTACATAAAAGTACCAGGAGGAACTTCCGTTTAAGGAGGGGGTAATGTTACGAAATCGCATACTGGTGTAGTCCCTGAATCCGACTCTGTCTAATACGATATCTGAAAGTTAACAGTTTAGTGGGTGCGCACCAATTTCTAGAAAGGACTATTTTTTGTAATTATTTTCATAGACATTTCTTTCTGAGAAAGTCGATCGTTTCATGGAAGCCCTATACTAGGAATTTCGGGAATTCGAAGATTCTAGACCCCGTTTAAATATATAAGCTACTACCTGTGAATGGTTAGTCGGTCTATAGTTTGATCTCACAGCAATATAGTGAACAAGTGAATATAAGAGTGAACTTAGTTAAGTGACTACATAAATGAAGTATGGGACTAGTTAAGTGAATACATGAATTACGTAAGTAGATATACCTTGTGTATAAATTTATTTCACCCGTTGTGATAGAAAATATTTAAATAAATAAGAAAAAATTACAATATTATCAACGAATATAAAAAATATTAATTGAAATCAATATTTTACTCTTCAAAATTCCAAAATTTGGAAAATTTCTCAAAAACACAAAATATAGACCACCTGTTATAAAAATAAAGATCCATATTATCGTGAAAACAAACTGACAATAAAGATTTTCATCAGGTTGTGTTGCATTGGGTATTTAAACAAGGAGTACACAAGAAATTACCATGTTTGAGGCATGATGCAGTTGGAATGTTTTTCCACTAAAATCTCGAGAGTAATCTAATAATAGTTTCTGTAATACAGGGTACACATCACCATTTTTTTCTGTGGTGGTTCAATATATTCAAGTGGTATTTCCTCGCTGATATTTGGGCGATATTTTTCATTCTTTTTTGTAAATAGAAAGGAATTCCACTCGTTTTTCAACTTCTCCGTGTTAGCTATTAAAGTTCCAACTCATGTGCGATAATTATTTCAGAAACTTTCTTCTCTTAAGTTCGTTCATGCCATTTCCATGGTAATGAGTTTGTGCATTGATTCCACTTATACTTAGCATGAAGAAAAATACCACCATGAGCCAACGTCTGGTGTCCCTAGCAAGCGGTGTCTACTCCTCCTTCAGTTTTGTTGTAGAATGTGATTATAGATGGTTTAGCTTGATCACCTGTTTCAAAATCTATTGACTGGTCGTCATGTAAGGACGAAACAAGGATTACAACTTCCTTTTTTCCGAATATACTACATTAGTGTTTGATGCTCCTTGAAACCAAATTTGCTTGAGTATATATTTCTTCCTACAATTGAGAAAAACGGGGTAGTACCGTTTTTTCACAGTACCAACATATGAAAATTTTTTGTCGTAATTCCTGCACTAGATTAAAATCATTAAACCAATTGTCTGCGGTCAAGTTTCGTCCTGAATATAAAATGGGTTGCATTCATCTTTCACAATATCTGCTGGTTTATTATTCAGTTGTAACTAACCATCAAGTTGCTTTTCGGCGTAAATTTGCATCTTGTACAAGTATTACAGTTAAGCATCAACTAAGGCAAATATTTTCACACCATATTTTGCTGGTATATACTAGCGGAGGGCGTGCTTGCGAAAATCTTCCAGCTTTTCGTCAATAGCAACGTTTTCACCGAACGTATAATTTTTTGGACAATTTTAAGCAACTTTTGAAAACATTTGGCATAAAGCAGCTAGTCGCCCTTCTTTTTATCTCTCCACTCTCATTTTACGATTATCTAATACAGCAAATTATAAATTTAAATCTTTTAATGCTCATGACTATGCCAAAATTTTCAACACCGTCCCCATTTGTATCGAAAAGTTTCTCCAAACCCTTTGAATTTCTGTTATATACTCCAGAAAACATAGAAGGCCTATGAAAGCTTTTATTTCAACAGTATCTGCAGATTTAGCATCCCATTCTCGATCGTATTTTTCTTTTAACAATTCAATATACTGATTTGCAGAACTATGATAACCAATATTTCATTCAAAGGACGTTGCATCACCTTTAATGTCTGGTAGGTGTCTTTTCAGGTTGTGCGCTTTTGTACAAACCCTATTTGGCCTTGGATTGTGGTACCACTTAATAGTTTTATATTTTCCCAGGAAAATAATTTCTATCGTAATGCGAATTTATTTTTTCATCAGATTGATTTGCCATCCTCATCAATCTCTAATATCCTAAGTATCTCTTCTATGCATGTTCAGGATTTTCTAAGTTATACAAATTTCTTCCGGTTGCCATATTTACAGTAAAAATAAAGTGGTATTGAATTAATAACAACTTCGAGCGCAGTGTATTTTGTAGAACACTCAGTAAAATACAAGCAATGTATACCTACATTCTAGGTAAAATGCCCAAAAACAAGTAAAGTATACCAAAGCTAATCGGGCGCAGTGTATCTATCAGAACAAATTATCATCTTCCTGGCTGTTGCCGATCTGACCTGAAGTATCTATAATAGACAATAAAAATAGGTTATTAGGGAGGGGAGCAGCGGTAACCTGAAATCATGCGGCGGTACTCAAAATGGGTGTACTGTGATATTGGCTGCGCCCAACGAAAAGTTGAGCATGTTTCTCTCCTTATGTTCCCCCTTAGGAGGCCTGAGAGGTAAGACTTTCTTTCTCAATGAGAGCACGGGCCCGAGGTACCCCAGTCACGTTTGTGTCGTTCTGTATTTGTCCTCAAATGTTGGCAATCTCAAGGTGTGAGACACCGTGCCGATGGATGCATGGTTCTGCCGAGTGAGTCGTAAACGGTTCCTCCAGATACCGGGCACCCTCTGGATGAAACTTAGCCTCATCGAGGTATCCAGGCTCTGCCACATAAAGCAATAGATTTCATCACAACTACTGATTATCGCAAATGGCTGATAGCAACAGACTCCATGAGCTCACTTGACTCCATTAAAGCTACAACCCAGGTCACCCTCTTGCCAAGGAAATAAAATATCAGTTAGAGAAAGCAAAAATTAAAAATAAAGAAATCATATTCCTTTGGATCCCTAGTCATATAGGTATTAAAGGCAATGATAGGGCAGACGTCCTGGCGGACCAACAAATGCATACCACAAACATGATAAATGTACTAAACCAAAAAGATCTGAAAAATCATTCAGTTAAACTAACTAGGAACCTAATTCAGTTAGAGTGGGACCTTCAAGAAGAAGACAATAAACTCTACGAAATCAAAGACACTCACTTTAACAAAAGGCAAATACAAGACTCAGAATTGGACAGACAAAGTTAACTCATGAATTTCTACTCTCAGCGGAAGAACCACCAATATGTGAGACCTGTAACTCTACAATTACCGTTAAACATATAATTATGCATTGCAGGAAATGTACACCATATAGAATAAAATATAATCTACCTACGAATATCAAATTACTTTTCTCAGAAAAACCCTTAGAACCACTACTAGGATACTCAAAAGATACCAAATTATACAGGTTAATATGAAATAAGGAAACACTTATATAATATCACATAGAGTAAAGACGCTAAAAGGTCATAGATACCGATGCGTCGATAATCCACATCTATCTATTTATCTCCTTATGTTCGTAGTGCATTTTTAACTCTAGTCTAGTTTTGGTTTGTGGTTAAATTATGGGAAAAGCCATCCTGACTTGAGAGAGCCATCAAAAGAAATATATCATTCTGATATAACAAGGACAATATTGGAAAGGTGTCATTGGAATAAAAACAAGGTTCAGAAATGGAGTTTCTAATAATTTTTCATGTCAAAAATTTGTATATTATTCAAATTTTTAAGCTGAATATTTATAATTCTCTGACATTGAGATGTAACTATAAGATTTTTTTTAATTAAATGTTAAACCAGAAACTGCAATGAATAACTATTTACACAAAAAATTTATTTGCTTTTCAAATTTCTCACACTCTTTGATATTTTTTCCCATTCGTACGGGGTTGATCTAGTAGAGCTAATATAACGCTCCCCTGTGGTTACCAGTATAAATATGGCTTTAGGAAACCCATCCATTGTTCCATTCCTGCAATGATGACAGGCTTCGGAACATTAATATTCATAACGTCGGAAATGAACCAGGAGCGGTCCGGAATATAAACGAAAGTGAATGAAAAAACTTTCACAAATACGCTTTTGTTAAGGTACATAAAGTTGGTGTTCTTTTTCACTTAAAATACAACTTCTGGAAATTTCGAGGGATGTATATGCCTTTACATTACACAGTGTCGATGATTTTTGTTTTGTGAATGCTATTAATTTTAAATCAAAAAGTTATCTGTATCTTTCTCTATACAAATGACAGACATATTCAAAGACAATTAATTACCAAAAAATGGGAAACGTGTTTTAAGGGCCCTCAGTTTCATACTCTTCTTTTATAAATTTCATCAGGTGTTACACAAAACGTATATATCTTTGTTTGTACAAATGACAGACATATTCAGAAACAATTCATTTCCAATCAATGAGAAACGTGTTTTTAAGACCCTGAATTTTATACACTTCTTTTGCAAATTTTGTAAGGTGAACATTTTTGCAACATTCAAGTTGCCATTACTAGTTTTTTTGAAAATAAGAATATTGAGCGACGGTCTTCAAATTGAGAATGACTGCGTAATACAGGGCAATAGCTTTATATGAGACATGAGAAAGGCTAACAAAAGAAAAACTAGACATGTAATTGGCATTATAGTACCAAAAAAGTTAACTGAGATTACATAAAGATCTCGCGAGTTCAAGCTTTAACAACAGACAAAACTTGATTTTGTCTACACTATCGATTGGATTACTTCAAAAATGAAATTTATAAAGATATTCTTCTTTACATTGAATTGAAAGTATTTGACCCACTGGTATTTTCTCACTTTTGTTCTCTCTTAGTTACGCTTTGTGCTCTATTCTTAACCACTACAGTAGCTCAAAAGGTTTCATACTTTGAAGTCTTCTCACTAGTTCCCGCTGGTCTAGCAACTGCTTCGACGTTCTCGTGGTTGGGAAGCCGTTATTCATGCTTCCTTGTTAAATTGTTTGCATCGCCGGCTACCATTTCCACTCCTAGGTCGTTGTGCAGGTCACTGTTCGTCACTTACCAAGAAGCATTCATAATAACTCTCCATTCCTTGTTCTGGAATCTTTATATTATTTCAATATATATTGAGTATGCACACTTCCACAGTTGTATGTTATACGTATAGATGAATATATGTACAATTTTCTGCTTCTGGCTGCTGTGTCGATACTATTCTCTAATTTCAGTGGCCATGGAATATAATCACTGAGATATTTGGAATAGAATGATGCATTAACTGAAGTATATTATTTACTTCTGCCTTTTAACGTGCCAAGACTTGCTGCTTCAAACGCTTTATATATTGAAGGTGGAGAAAAATTCAGATTATTTGGATCACGCTTTAGACTATTTGTACAATCTATTATTTTCACGGTTTATCAAGAACAATGCAAAATTATTTCATATATCTAATCTTTTTTGAGGGATACGAAATAAGTGTACCAGGTACAGTATGTATATCTCATGTTACACAACTTTGATAGGATTATAATATGTTGGAAAAGCCTTTCGGTAAGATGTGAGGAAGGACCCAAATCAGCTACATCATAACGAATGGTCAACCATTTACTGCCATCTTCACATGAACGAATGTCACGTATACAAATATTGTCATATGTAATGAAATTAACTGTCTCGACCCTTACTTCGTGGAATCTGCTCATATCAGTGTTTTAAATGGAACTCACGGTTTCTAGTTAATTCCGTGAGTTTCATTTAAAACACTAATTGTCATATTTGTTGGTTATGGAACGATAGTTATTTTCTATGGAGCTCAAGCCACGACTGTTGTAGGGCATGATGATAAATATTTATATTATTGACTTCTCTCACTCTGTCACCATTCGAGTTGTTTGGACTGAAGAGCTTTCCTGTAAAACCATGTTAATTGAAACACATTAGAGCTGTTCTGAAAAACCCTGGGAATAATGTTTCTTCCTCTGCTTCCACGGCGGTACTAAAAAGAATGTAGGTATTCCATGAAAACGCTGTCTTTATTTTTGATAGAGACTTTGCCTACACTTCACCAGCCAGATCTGTAACTTTTTGTAGTATTGATCAGCAACCAATTTTCTCCAAACTTTGCTATTACTCTCGACTTTGTGTGTGGCTTATACATTTTTTGACGGACTCTGAATCACACAATTTGATTTTTGGCACTCAAATTTGTGTTACACTGACAGTTGGAAAATTGTAAAGTAACGGTAGCATATTCCTTCAGGAAATATAAGTATCCAAGAAAAATAATTGTCAATAAATGCGATATTAGTGTTTTAAATGAAACTCACGGTTTCTAGTTAATTCCACAATATAATAAAAGTTATTGAAAATTCTAAAAAATTCACAATTGTTTCGATAAATCAATATTATCGTCAGAATGACAGAAGTTACAATACATTTGATGCCTACCTGATGTTTAGTAGTTATTTTTGGCTAGACCAAGAAGTGACCTAACTTGTGATTGACTTAATATATGTTTATAGAAAAAAGAAGAATATGTGATATTACAAATATCGAAGCTTAGATATTATTAGCCCTATGGTGATATCCTGGATATCATTTTTCCAATTGAGATCAGTATAACTGTGCAATGATATAGAAACCCAGGAAACTATATCTGCTGATCTTTACAACTATCACTTAAGAAGGCAGTTTATTAGTGGAGAACTCCCTAGATTTAACTGTTCATTGACAACTTCATCTATGATATCACCATAGGGCTAATAATATCTAAGCTTCAATATTTGTAATATCACATCTTCTTCTTTTTTCTATAAGCATATATTAAGTCAAACACAAGTTAGGTCACTTCTTGGTGTAGCCAAAAATAACTACTAAACATCAGGTAGGCATCCAATTAAATGTAACTTCTGTCATTCTGACGATGATATTGATTTATCTTAACAATTGTCAATTTTTTAGAATTTTCAATAACTTTTATTATATTGTGGAATGAACTAGGAACCGTCAGTTTCATTTAAAACACTAATATGAGCAGATTTCACGAAGTAAGGGTCGAGACAGTTAATTTCAATAAATGCGATATTTTCTTCTCATGGTACCATATTTTTATGGAAAGCTGGCAAGTAGATAGTGGTTGTGAACTTGAGCCAATCCAGTCCTTACATTTTTCAGTCATGAACATTATCTTCTGCTTGATTCTCTTCTACCGTCAACATTGCCCTGCATTATTAGTCGTGAGAATTATTATTTAGGACCTATCTATATGGGATCCAAATAGCTTATAGTCGTTTCGGTGTTTGACCATTGTTCAAGATTGTAAAATCTCGAATTTTATTGTTTACGATACTTTCAAAATATGTAAGATATTTGTATGCTTCCTTTCGTCATCGTATATATTTAAGGCGTAAATTCATTTAAGTTAATAGCGTTGTAAAATATGTTTCAGAATTGATAAGATCTTTTATATTGTTGTAAATTCAAAGGATAGTTTCATTTTATTTTCAACTTTTGTTAAATACCTTTAAAATATCACGTTTTGCAACAATAATTGTAAATAGTTTTGTTAGGGCATTGAAATAGCATAATTTTGAAAGTCGACATCTTGTCGCATTGTCCTATAGTTAAGAAGTTAGGAAAAGGTCACGTTTCACCCTATTATATATTGTATTGTTAAAACCCTAAATTTAGTGTCACTTCTGCATGAATTTTATGGTCGACGGTCGGAAGATATGAAAGACATTTTTGAATAACCTTTCTGAGAAAAAGGTTACAATTGCTATTGGAGTATTCAGTATAACTATTTATTGGCGGCACCCATAGTTGATTCTTGTCTAGGAACCCGACAAGTCAAGTGATACTGGCCAAAAGGAAATATTTATTTTCGTTTGGTCAACCCAATCCACGTGTAAACACGCTCCGCACAGATTTCTATTTAATACGTCTCACAACGTGAAGAAATCAGTTTCTCACTCATCAGTTCTACACTTATCGACGCGAGTTTTACACTCATCGAATCGATCTCAACGCTCAACAACAAAGTTAGTTTTTTACACTCATCGAAGCGAGTTCAATACTCTCGATAGCAAAGTTTTACACTCATCGACGCGAGTTTTACACACTCATCGAATCGAGCTCAACGCTCAATAGCAAAGTTGGTTTATTATTCATCAAATCGAAACATAAAGTGTCTTCCGATCTGAAACCACCGAAGTTCAGCATTTACAACTTTGTACCATTTTGTAAATTTGTAGTATATAATGAATTATTAATTTCAACATTAATTTTGCCAAATTTAGATTGTTCACCTAGTTGAATGTCTACGCCAGTTAACGAAGTTCAGCTAGAAATATAATCAAAAACATCCATATCTATTATTTCTCTATTCATATTCATTTTTCTTTCGACTGTTTCATTGGAAATGTGTATACGATATTTTGAGCATTCTACGCATTAGCCATATATCAAAGACTTCCAATCATTAGATCGGGTGTATGGAATAAATGATAATTATTCCCAATTTAATGAGAAACTGAGCCCGCGTTGCTTGAATCTTCGTTGCGCTATCGGTTGTAGCATTCAGCAATAGTCCAGCATATTTTTTAAACATTAGATCTTTCTGAATATTCGACTGTTCTAACGTGGACATCTCAAGTTATGATAAAGCTAAACAGAGACCAAAAAAGTCAGTTATCATTGTTTCATTGTTGAGGTTTAAAAGTATTTATATTACTACTTTTCCGCCCAACCTTTCATTATGCGAGAAAAGTATTGGTTTACCCCAAAAAAGATGGAATTTTGAAATTTTTTTGAGTTATTTTCACGTTCTCCATCAACAACAACACTAAAAAACGGTTTTTAGAAAAAAAATCCTGTGTGCATGCCGTCGTCGTCGTTGTCGTCGGCCACTTTTCCTTACATGTCTTGTTAGGACGATACAGCGTCCGTAGTGCAATAAGTCAGAAATTTTATGATTGAATATTGTCAAGGACATGTCACAGATGATGCCTATTGATTTTCAGGTAACCAGAGCCAGTACAACGGGTGCTATGGTACTTGAAGTACGACACTTTTTAATTTTTTGAGAAATTTCTGTTTGTTAGCACGATACAGCCTCCGGAGAGTATACGATTGATCAATTTTATGATTGAATATTGTTCAAGGTGTCTCACAAATGTACACTATTGATTTTAAGTTGACTAGAGCGAGTACAGCGGGTCCTATAAATCCAGATATACTGAATTTTTGGTTATTTTTGGAGAAATTTCGGTTTGTTAGCACGATACATCCCCCGAAGTGTATACAAGTAACAATTTTATGATAGAATTTTGTTCCGGGCCACAGATGCGGAAAAGTTAGTTTTAATCCTTAAAACCGTTTATTTTATTTTAATATTTGTGTTTGCTGATGACTCTCACAATACTTGTCTATCTATCTATCTTGTTCTATTATTACTTTGCAAATCGGATTCTATTATCAATCAAGAGCTTATACTTTCAAACATTGATCTAATTTATAGTTTACTGATCCAAATTTCATTTCTCTAAAATCCATTGATTCCAGCTAGGTGTATATCCAGGTGCGTACCGAAGTATTTGACATTGAAACAAAGTATTCACGGAGTGTACCGATTTCTATTCTTCAATTTCCATTCGCCATTTTGTCGTCAATGTCCCACTTTCATTTAATAGTCTCTGAAGTATATGATTGATGGTTTTGGGGTCTTGTATCGATTGTTTGGTTGATGAGGAGTGTTTCGTATATTGGTGAGTCTAATGGTGGTCCATGCAGACTTCATTGTAGAGCTACGGATTAATCCCATTCATATAGAGTTTTTTACTACAAAAATGAAATAATGAGATTTGTGAACGGATTTACATCTTTATTATTAGATTTCACTCTGGATTATTTTTCAATTTTTTATTTTAAATACATAAAAACCTACAATTTATTGGGAGTTTTTCCAAAACGAAAATTGTGTGATAAATCCATAGGAAATTAATGAATTATAATATTTCTTTACCTGTTTTTAAATTATAGATTGCTACAGAAAATTAAAGATATATTCTTGAAACTTTCGTGTTTCCTATTTGTACTCCACTGTTTAATGTCATTTCTTACTTTCGTTTATTAAGGGTGTTATGAAGAATAGCAAAGACCTTTTAAGGGTGCATCTGCCAAATATAAAGCGTTTATGATGTTGGTAGAGATAGGGTGGACTGGCAACACGTCATTTTATTAAGGGTATATATTAATCAACATTAATTTCTGTAGCCGCTATCCCAATTTTTTAGTGCTTTTTTTCCAGTGAAAAATAATAATTAACGAAAGGTTGGAGTGTAGAATATGAAGTATTTATACTAATAAAGGTTAGTTGTATTTGCAAAATAATTGGAATAAATTTAAAATCATTCAATTAAATGAATTCAAGTGTGACATAAAACAACATTATGTTCAGTCAATTAAGTGAATTTAAGCGTGACATAAAGAAACATTATGTTCAGAATAAAAGAAAATAATGAAAGGAAAATCTGCTTTATTTTGGGAGTGATGATTTTTCCAAATATTCATCGTCAGATATTATTACTATTGACTTAACAACTCCCTTTGAAAAACAGTTTTTGCCCAAATTTATATTTTAAATTCGCATCAAAACGCATGTCAGCGTAATTGAGTCGCTATTGACGTCATGTTTAGGTAAACGAAATGTAAACATAATATGTTGTTTAGAGACTTATTTATTAATTTAAATATATTGTCATATTTAATTTGACTTCCAAAGTGTACAGGTAGTACAGTACAGGTAGTACAGTACAGGTAGTACAGTACAGTTAGTACAGGTACCCAGTATAATAACAACAGTAAAAACTCCTGTTACGTTATTAGAGTTCATTTCACAAAAGAAAACAACACAAGACAAGTGGCTTAAGCTTGCAAGGAGAGTTTCAACAGCCGTGCCAATTCTGAACTAACCGTTGAATAACGGCCGACAAGGACATCCAAATTCTGGTTAAGGTAATTTGGAGCCTCGTAGCAAGACGGTTCCGCGAGACGTCAAGGCACGGGACCGAACTCGTACCCATAATCATCACCAACTTTCGAAGGAGAGGCTCCAACTACTTCAGGCCCAGGCCGGGCAAGTTAACCGTGACCCACTTCTCTGCCAAGCCCTTCACGCCCTGATCCTCAAGTTACGGATCAAATTTGCTGACATCCCTTACCTAACGCCTAGAGACTCTTTCACCTAGAGACCTGCTGCGGATATGGATACGAACCAGTGCGAGCCTCAGCGTGGTCCTCGCCTGGATTTTCAAGGTCCTAGAAGATCTAGACACCGCTGCAACTGCTCTTCGCGGTCCAAAACATATCTCCCTGCCAGAGAATTCGTGGAACTCGAACGCTTATGCAGAAATGAAAACTCTTCCCGGATTTCTCCTACTCAACTCTATTTTTTGAAGATCATTTCGACGTGATTATTTAATTCACTTTGTAAATTCGAAAATGGTATGTATAATTTAATATAAAACCATTTTTCTAAAGTTATGTTTCACCTTGTTCTCTCTCTCTGATGGCATTTTTGCGAAGGTTTTTATTCCAATACATTGTACAGTGCAATTTCCTTTCCTATATATCAAGAAAAATCGCTTATGTGGGGTTTCAGTCTTTCTTAAACTCACATACTTTCTGAACAAATTGAGCAATTTTTGATTATCAGTTTTCTCAGAAATCGTAAAGTTCTAAAAGAGTGTTTTTTTGTGTCTGGAATATTTATCAATAAAATATTTCCTTTGTCATCAATATGATCTATAGACATCTTCGGTAATTCTTCTCGGCTATATGCGCCCGCCAAAACAAAACTCGTAGCCACTTTTATATGAAGATAAATCTCGTCAGGCGCTTCATTTATAGAGTTACAAATTTCTTCTTTTGAGAAAATATTTGCCTTTTTTGGTCTAAATCCAATGTTTTGTTTTTTATATATGCCGTGACCTTGAAAAAATTTCTTAAATCGACGTCTTTTTTGAGTTTAATTACACTTTTTAACATTGAGTACCAGGACCAAAGACTGTTTGGCTTGCATGTTTTTGAAATTTTAGGGAAATAAGCCAAAAAAACGCCTTCTTTAGAAGTTTTAATTCCCTTATTCTGGGACCAGTTTTCAAACAAAATATATTTATTTTCATACCTATAATAACGGGATTTTGATGGTAGTAGATCCAAGTTTGCAGTTCTAGAGGATTCCAAAACTGATTCTGGCAAATCTTCGTCTGAAGAATCCATGAGAAATTATTTTCTAGAAAAAGCTGCTACGGTAAAATTGGTTTCGACAAGGTAGTGTTTTGACTGAACGGTTTATTTTTTCTTTATGGTACGGTTATTCAAAGTGACAAATAAAAAATGCCAATTCTCAAATCAGTGTATACTGCAAAAATGATTATATCCGTTAGATTGATTGGAATTCAAATAAAAAATTGACGAACTTATAAGGGCATCTATAACAATTTATTCCAACTGGAAAAAATTATTACACAAACTTCAAATCTTTACAATCCTCCATTTCATTACTCAACCAACTTCTATAAGCACAAAAATCATTTTTCGTCTAACTTCTACCAACTTTGAAATTCATCAATTTGATTACCCTATCAAAAAAACTTTCTAGGGAAACGTTCGTCATGAATTTCTTGAAAACTTTTTTTGAAAAAAGATGCGATGTTTTCCAATTATGAAAGTAACCATTTCAATTTCATCTAAGGCTGGGTAAAAAAAGTAATCCATGAAATCGATCTCAATTTTTATCTCAGCAAAGAGAAGATATAAGAACAAAACACAAGAATTGGGGAACAGAAATAATAGGAGAAATTTGCCCGTTCAAATAAATTGAATGTAATATGAAATTTATAGGATAAAACTTGGAAATAACTGAATATCCATCAATTTTTCAATAAGATTGCTTCTTTGTATATAAGTTTAATATTTAACATAACAAAAAAGGAAGTCTGTACTTTGAAAAATTCATAAGATAAGATACAAAATGTATGCTCCAACAATGACACATCGTTCTACGTATTTATGGATTGTGTCCTTTCTCATTTTCATCGCAGAATATATGCTCTTCATATTTTTATTTCTGGTTGTCCTTTGAGATTAATCATCGTTATTTTGGCAAGGGTATGTACGTTTCTATCTGTATCAGTTCTATCTCTCAAGTTTCTGATAACCTATAAACAAAAAACATGCAAGGACTTCTTGTTTCTGGTATACATATTTTGAAGGTAATAAGTGTCCAACAATATAACTTGGCATGGATGAATTTTCTGTTTTTTGTACCAAGGAACTACTCATAAATGAGGACAAATCCAAAGTTATACACAATACCAGAAAGCCGAGATTTCTGTACGAATATAATTTTCAACGAGTTTAACAGTCCAAGTATTTTTGTTCAAGTTCAACAGAAATCGTGGATGGATTCAAGCCGTTGTTACTATGCACTACTAGCAATGTTAACATCAAAGAGTCTAATAAGATCATCCAAAGTAACAATCAATAAATCATTCATCAGACCAGTCATCATGTATGGTTGTGAAGCATAGTCCCAAACTGTCGCAAATGAAGAAATATGCGGACGACATCTCTTACGAAAAATTCACGTACCTGTTAGAAACACATACACAGAGGAGTATAATTCATGACGTCAGAACAAAACGTCTGCAGTGGCATTGACGTATAGGAACACAGAATATTAGAGGATATTAAAATTAGCATTTGAAGAAGCTCCAGCTTATGAAAGACCGGTGGGACACCCGAGGCTCCACTAAGAGACACTATTAGGAAATATCTGGGAATGCTAGGAATATAAAATGGAAATGATGCAATGCTAGACAAGAAGAGATGAGGGTCTATTGTGGAGTCAGCTAAAACCAGTCAAGGGGTTGTACCGTCACTGAGTAGTAGTAGTAGAATGTTTTTTCTACGATTAGAGACTTTTCCTCTCGTAAGAGTTATTATGCTTGTGTTTGATTCTTGCGATCCATGCCACTTATATTGTCATTTAACCCAATGATAGTCGAATGCTTCGGTTTCTTTTGTTTGTGTTAATTTTAGGATTCTACCATATCAACAAATTCCGGCGAGAAATAAAGGACTTACTGGTCATAGCTTTACTTACCTACCACTGTATCATTCTTGCATATCGCTCTTTTGTTTGGCCTTACCGCAGTTTGGCTTCAATAACTTCCTTCGAGTTACCTCCTCCCGATAAGTGTTGCCTTGTAATATGAATTTAATTCTGAAAGTGATTCTGCTAAGCTAATGCTAGCTATCATAAAATTTATCAGTAATTACTGAGAGTCCTTGTTCTAAAAAGCTTCCATTAATTCCAGCATTATTTTAATACTCATAACCTCGAAATACAAGATCTATTATCAAATGAAATCAATGGTGTCGCCCGACTTACTCAACCCCATACCTCTTAACATTAAGCTGCTTGAAGAAAATAGTGAGATTCAAGCTTCACGCTGATAAAATAGCAGACAATCTATAAAAACTGCTGGTAAAAACTTCAGGACCCTGCAATGAGTGTTTGTATCGTGAAACTGTAGAGGATGTAGACATACCTACTTCTTCCAAAACTGAAATTATTACTCCAACAGGTATACCCGTCTTCAATTGATAGAAGACATAATAAAGTACCGGTTGGCAAATTAATTATGGCAGTCGGAAGTTTGGCAACGTCCGATGCGCCGTAGCGAAGACGTATGCGAATTGCAAGAGCTCACTTCGCTGGCAGAATTCGTAAGCTTCGTTTCGACAGTACAGTTCAGAGAAAAGTGTAATTGACGCGGTTGTGCAATGGATGCAATACTAACTTCTTATGGCGATTCCAGAAAGTGAAGTTGTTCATAAAAAGTTGAGTGAGCAGTGTCGTGAAATAATTATGAACGTTTTAGATGTCGTGACCGAAGAAGCAAACAATGGCCAGTTGACAATTCCATTAACAAAAGTAAGTTTTAATTATTGCAATAAAATTTTTAAACCAAAGTAATTATTCAACAAGTTTATACTCGGTAGTAAATTTTTCAAAACGATTTTTCGTACATAAAATATTTATTTGTTAAACGATTCAAAAAAGTGGCATTAGGGTGAGACAAAGTATTTTATGTACTCATGTGTCAATTTTATGCACCGTTATGTCATCATGACAAACAAATCGGTACAATTGCGGTGTGGTCATATTAAAATATGTTTGAACTAAAATCTAAAGATCGCTTAAAACAACTAATGAACTGAAACGGAGTATAGTATTTTTGAATTTAATACTACTTTTAAATGGCCGAAAACCACGACAAACATTTTTATTTCAAAAAACGGTCACTGAAAACAAATTTAACTACTTCCTCATTTTATTTGTATAAAAATGCACATGAGTAGAACTTTTAATACAACATTCATATCGACCTATTTATTGTCAGGTCATTGAACGAGTTTCTGCTCCTATGAAAGTTAGCCAAATAACGCTTTTCCGTATTACAAAAGAAGCTCTGGCAGGAAATAATGCTGACACTGATGTGTCTACTAAAAAATTAAGAACGTCCAGTATCCGTATAGATCAATTCGACAAATCTGTGCTTAGAAGGTGCATAATAAATTATCACATATCCGAGGAAAAAGTACCCATGTTAAGAAATGTACACCAAACCTTTGCACATAGTTATGGATTCGCAGGAAGTCGCGAATTCCTGCGGAAACAAATACATTCTTTGGGTTTTCGTTGGACCAACATGAATAATAACAGAAGTTTGTTAATAGAACGTCACGGAATCAGACATTTACGCCTACTATATTTGAGAATCATAAAAAAGTGCAGAAAACAGAACAAACCTATCATTTATATGGATGAAACATACATTCATTCATGTACCTTAAAGGATGGAACGACAAGAGTAACGAAGGATTAAGAAAACCTGTTTCAAAAGGTAATAGGCTCATCATTGTGCATGCAGGAAGTGAAAATGATTTTGTACCTAATGCTGGTATTATGTGGAACTCCCAGTCAAAAACAGGAGATTATCATAATGATATGTCGTACGAAAATCATGAGACGTGGGTACAAGAAAAACTTATTCCAAACCTACCAAAAAAACTCTGTTGCGGTAATTGATAACGACCAATATCACAATGTTCTAAATGAAAAATTACCTACGAGTGCTTGGACTAAACAACAATTAAAAAACTGGCTTTCTGAAAGAATTAGTATATTACACACCGAGGTGGGAAGTGATTCATTCCTCTCGTGAGATCAGTTAGTTAACCGAGACGCAAAGCGTCGAGGTTAGCTATGATCTCGAGACAGGAATGAAACTTCCTACCAAAGTTTGTATACTATTTTATTTACAACCATCATATTTCGATCAAAATTAATAAATCTCTGTCTCGTTCTGAACATTCCTAAAATATTACATTTAACGACAAATTACCAAGAACGCGGGTTCTCAGAATAATCAAGTAGATATATTGTTACCGTGACTACGGGGTATACAATTGTCACCAATATGAGTAAATGTCAGATAAAATCAATAAATGTCAGATAAAGTTGGATATTAAATTCGCAAATCATTAATTGAAAACCATGTCTTCCGACGAAGAATTTATGGATTGTACCCCACCAGAAGTATGACAGGCTGCTCACGCAGCAGCTCAGGGCTTGGTGCCAGAGAAAAGTAAGGAATATAGGAAGTGGTGAGAAGAAAAAAAGGTTAAAAATATCGGTTCCGAAAGTGTATTGCCGGCATATTTTGGAGAACATACCAGACAAAAGAAGCCGTCTACTTTGTGGGTAATGTACAGTATGATTAGAACGATGCTAGAAATTGAAGAAAAAACTGATATTTCGAAACATGGGAAACTGCTAGCCTTCCTAAAACGACAAAATGTGGGCTTTAGGCCCAAGAAATCAAAAGTATTTTCGAGGAAGAATATAGAGGATTTATTAAATAAAGCTTCAAATAATCTTCTACCGATGAAGGTAAGTTATTATTTGTGATTCTTTAAATAAGTGTTTAAAAAACCAAACGTGTTTGAGCTAATACAAGTATACTGGTATTAATTTTTCCTATTGTTTTAGGTAGCAATAATAATAGGCGTATCTGGAGCTTGTCGGACGGACGAATTAGTGAAAATAAAAATGTTGGATGTGGCTTTTTTGAAGAAAAAATTTCGGTTGAGATTCCAGATTCTAAAACACATACAAATAGATCATTTCTCATTACTGATCCAGTATTGGCGAAGATCATTCGAGACTACATAAATTTGAGAAAAAACATAGAAAACGATAGATTTTTTGTTAAGTTCAGAGAAGGAATAGCAAGAAATCAACCAATTGGACACAATACAATAGCTAATTTTCCCCAAAAAATTGATACTTTCTTGAATTTAGATAACTGGAAAGGCTTCACAGGACACGCACTCAGAACAACCGCCGCTACGTTACTTGCCAACAGTGGTGCAAGTGTACTCTAATTTAAAAGCCTGGGAGGATGGAAATCTAGTACTTTGGCAGAAGGTTATGTGGATGGCTCAATAGAGAATAAAACGAAAACTGCCACTATGCTGTCCTAATGTGCCATGTCTTATGTAGCTATTGCAAGTAGTTCACAAACCTCAGTCATTCAACATGAAATTAATTTGTCGCCGAAAGAGACAACTGTTGGAGGGTCCAGCGCTGGTACAGACCTAAGTATTTTAATAAACGCTTACAATAATTCCAATTTAGCGATTAATATCAATAAGTAGTTTGTTGTATTTTAGTTCATTGTTGTTTTTTATTATTTGCCATTAAATAGGTATTATGAAATTTGTAAAAAAATATGTTATTTTTTTAATTATAGAAAATATTTATCTAGAATAGATGAAACGAGAGCAGGAAGTGAGGGCGGTAAGTAGAGGTGTGTAATGTGACACTTCCCAACCTTCAATGACGTTAGTAATGACAGCATTACACATATGGTTGTGAATAAACATATATTATAGTGAACAAATGTTAAAACCGGACCTTTATAACGTTGCAAAAATGTACAAACCGGAATACGAAACTTATTGAATTGATGAATTGTTTATTCGACATGGATTGCAAGTTTTAAGGCTACCCACTTATCACCCGGACTTAAATCCGATAGAAAGTGTTTGGGTGGCACTTAAAGAATATGTGGCCAAACGAAATGTTACCTTCAATTTTACAAAGGATAAAGGATTCTGTAATGAATTTTTTGACAGATTTTCTGCAAATGATTGGAAAGGTAGATGTGACCATGTTAAGATGGTTGAAGATGAATTTTTGAACAATGAACCACTTTTAGATACTGTAGATAATATTATTATTTTAACTTGGCCGGAGACGATGATAGCGAGGATGATATAGGAAGTGATTTTGAAGAATCATTTGTAGATGCGCATCATTATTTTACTGTTGATGGCCCATGTACATCTAAAACATATTTTTCATTATAGTGTTTGTTTGTAGGTGGTGTGACTCAATACATTTAACGTAACAAATGTGAATAGGTGTTATATAATTGTAGATATTAGAGACGAATTTCACTATAGTAACATCATATTTGTAGCACATCTGTACATAGTTCTAAATAAACAATAATTGACGGCACACAGAACCAATATTTTATGTTTTGCCAGTCCTAACTCTGTGAAAAGTGTATGAAAGTGGAAATATCTACCACATAAAAGCTTTAATATTTTATTTATATTATTAGTATACTTATTAGACCATCTCTAAAGGCGATTTCCTCAATTTATTTTTTGTTTTTAAGTATAAACCCGATTTTTTACATTATTATTCACTACATATTATTAAGAATCGCTATTTTTCGAAAGCTTAACAGGTAGGTATGTCATTAACTATTACTACGAACTGATAGGAAAAATTGTTGGCCATTGTTAAATTTAGAAAGTCGTTTAACAATCCTTATCATATTGTAAGCTTTATCTACAAAATCTGTCTAACATCCAATTTGTATACAAATAAACCTCAATGACGAATATTATGAAGGGATCACTTGAAAGACATTAATTTGGAGTAAAGGTGAAAGTTTATGTCGCTTGGCATCTTTTTATTATCTATTATTTACATCACATTAATTAATAAAGGGTAATTATAGAATTCCCCGTATGGTTTTTGAACCAATAAATAATTATGTCTGTACAAAAAAAATAATTTTCATAGAAAAATTTAATGGTTTTTCTCCCTTATTCATTTAATTAATGATAAAGAACTCATTAATGTTATTTTGTTTTGTAAACCCGATTTTATATAGCATTATATATGTGCCACAATTTATTATTTTTAATTCCAAATTCAAAATATTGTAAAAAATTGACTGTCTCGACCCTTACTTCGTGGAATATGCTCATATTAGTGTTTTTAAATGAAACTCAAGGTCTCTAGTTAATTCCACAATATAATACAAGTTATTGAAAATTCTAAGAAATTGACAATTGTTTCGATAAAAAAAAAAAAAAAAAATTGTCAATTTCTTAGAATTTTCAATAACTTGTATTATATTGTGGAATTAACTAGAGACCTTGAGTTTCATTTAAAAACATCAAAATATTGTGTTACCCTCGTACGTATTAGCAGCATCACAACCTTTAAAACTTTGCATGCGGAATGTACGTCGCCTGCTCTTCCCGGTAACTGCGTTTACAAAGTTGTCGACTTGTTTGGCTTTCTTGCGCATCGTCAACTGCCAAAATTAATTTGCCAACCTGTATTTACGTCAAGTACAGTACACGGATAATCCAAAAACTTCATTTTTATTTCTTCAATAATTCATTTACACAAATGCATATCAAAAGAATAAAAGAAACGTGATACATACTTGTAACAAAAAACATAAGTTTCAATATTTAAACATAATACAACGTATATGAACAGTAATAACTAAAAACGTTAATAAAATCACTTACAAAAAAATCCGTAATTTTTTTTTGGCTTTTGGGCTTCGTAAATTCTATCCCTTATAATTTCCTTAATTTTTCTAAGTTGAAGTGAATGAATGTCATCAGTTTCAGGTTGTTCTTCAAAGTAATGGATTAGTACATTAACTGCATCTCCTGCTTTTCTATGACTTGTTTTGATGATGACATTATTTTCATCGTCATCACTACTTTTGTCAGAACTTTCTGCAGAAGTCTGGTTATTTAGATAATCTTCGTCAATAATATTCTGATACCCTTTTTCGTCGTTATCACATTCTATTCATTCCTGTATTTTTGCGTTATCTATTTCTTCCAAGCCTTTGATTTGTGAGGCTATAGATGCGATGTCTTCGATTGATAAGTCATTTTCATCTTCAGTACAATCTTCTTCATCTGCTATTAAGGTCACAATTTCATCAAATGCTCTTTTAATGTTAGTCTCTTTCACTTCACTCCAAGCGCGAGCTACAGCATAAATTGCTTCTTTCAAATTCAGACGTTTCCAAAATCCCATAAATTCACATTCTCCCAACAATTGGATCATAAGGTCTTTCCTATAAAGCCTCTTCATGGTCTCTATAACACCTTGGTCCATGTGCTGGGCAATACATGTCACATTAGGAGGAAAATATGCTACGAATATGTTCCCATCTGGTGATTTTAGTTGCTCTACATCAGGATGCGATGGAGAATTATCCAGTAACATTACAGCCTTGGGTGGAAGATTATTTTCTTGCAAATAAGTTTTAACTTGTTGTATAAATTTTTCGGAAAACCACTTTTCAAAAATCACTCGATCCATCCAAGCAGCCTTTTGATTATAATAATCAACTGGCAGTGTTTTTACATTTTTAAAAGCACTCTGATTTTTTGATTTTCCCATGACAGCTAGCCTAAGCTCATGGCTTCCTGATGCATTAGCACAGCATAACACTGTTAAACGGTCTTTGCTTACCCTGAAACCTAAATAAAAAAATAACTTTAAGAAAACAATCAGTACAGTACAAAAATAAAGCTAACCTGGTGCACTAGTTTCTGAGCCTGCAGCAAGTGTTCTCTTCGGCATTGCTTCCCAATAAAGTCCAGTTTCGTCGCCTTTATACACTTGCTCGGGTTTTAGGTCATGCTCCGTTATAAGATTTTTCAAATCATAGCAAAATTCAACCATAACTACATCATCGGCACTTAATTTCTCCCCTTGAATAGCTAATTGTCGTATTCCATGACGTTTCTTAAATATGTATAGCTAACCGGAAGAAGCAGATAAGTTTTATTTAATTTTCAATTGCTCGTGAAACTTTTGTGATTGCCTAGCGCACATCGATCCTGATATTGGAACCCCTTCCGATCTTTTTTGTAAGAACCACTTGGTCATAGCATCATCAAGTTTAGGAAAAATAGATCCTTTTAGATACTTCCTGTGAGAAATAGCTTTTGCACTATCAGCTTTAGCTACAAAGCTCTGTAACTTGGCTTTATTCTTCACAATGTCGCGAACCGTTTGTTTTCCAATGTTATATGTTTTATCCAATAGAGCAGCATCTTTCTTTTTTTCAAATTGTTTTAAAACTTCCATTTTTTGTTCTAAAGATAATACATTGCGTTTACGCTTTTCGTTAGCACCGGTGCACTGCATTTTGTGCGTGTTTAACGAGTTGGGTTGATACTGTTAATAGTTGACGAAAATAATAGGTAAACACATACAATGTAAATTCGGGATTCCCCGAAACTAACGTCTGTACGAGACGAGCGTCTGCGCGGTGCATTCAATGTTCACGCGCCAACCTCTGGCCAACAGACACGGATAATCCGCGCACGGATGACCAATTTACCATGGCGCACGGAGAATCCGCCGCCCGGATAAAGCGCACACGGATAATCGGTGTTCTACTGTACTGGAGTCGATTACTGAAAATGTATTCAATAAATGGTTCTATAACGGGATTTTTCACTGGCAGCAGCGTTTTATGGAGTATTTTGCAAGAGATGCAATACATTTGAATTAATGATAATATTTTGTGTTAATATACATTGTAGTATTGTATTAGGAATATATTTGTTCATCGCTGTATTCAGTTTGTTTGAGTTCAATAAAGTTTCTAAACATCGTTTAAATAATTCAACATTCTTGAAATTATTCACCAACTGTATCAGTTCACCTTTCCAGTGAAAATATAATTGATTAAAATTAATTTTACCAAATAACAATGACGATCAAATTACTTTCCAGTAACAATTTTCCAGTACTTCAATTTAGCGGAGGCACTTCAAATATAAGAACAGTTGTAACTGGAGAAGTTGTTGAAGTTTATTGTAGTTGGAAATTCTATACCCTCAAGAAGAACTTAGAGAACTTCATTAAGTGTAGTATTAGATATCCAAAACAGCATCTCTGGAAATTTACGTTTGTCTTAAATTTAACAGATAATATACCGAGATCATTTTATTTGGAAATGAACTCAGATATCTGCATGAAACAGATTTTTAAATCAACAAAATTACCGTTACGACATGTTTGGAGCACTGTTTTTCACAAAATTAACAAAAAAATTGTAATTGTTGAGGTGAGGTACAGAACATTTTCATGTCTCGTAGGTAAGATTATATTCAATCAAGATACGTGCCACCATATCCTCCATTTTAATCGTTGCTACGCACTATTAGGCAAACCACCGGTCACCTGGTATGTTGAAAGGAGATCTCCTTCAGACATACTGTAATAATAGAGATATTCCATTATAGTATTTCTTGATTACATTTTTAATTAAATTAACTGTCCCGACCCCTACTTCGTGGAATATTCTCATATTAGTGTTTTCTAATGAAACTCACGGTCTCTAGTTAATTCCACAATATAATAAAAGTTATTGAAAATTCTAAAAAATTAACAATTGTTTCGATAAATCAATATCATCGTCAGAATGACAGAAGTTACATTTCATTTTATGCCTACCTGATGTTTAGTAGTCATTTTTGGCTAGACCAAGAAGTAACCTAACTTGTACTTAATATATATGTTTAAAGAAAAAAGAAGAAGATGTGATATTAAAAATATTGAAGCTTAGATATTATTAGCCCTATGGTGATATCCTGGATATCATTTTTCAGTATAACTGTGCAATTATATAGAAAACCAGGAAAACTATATCTGCTGATCTTTATAATTATCACTTAAGAAGACAGTTTATTAGTGGAGAATTCCCTAGATTTAACTGTTCATTGACAACTTCATATTGTGGGTTTCTTAAATGTCTTCTAATTTCCAGTTCTTCAAGGAAATCCAGTTCTTGTTTCTTCTCACAAATATGCAGCACTTCTAGTTCTGTGTTAGGTGTCAATGAATGATTGGTGTCAAGTAGATGTTTTGCGTAATGGGATTTATCTGGTTGTTTTAATCTGTATGCGCATAAGTGCTCACTGTATCGTATTTCAAAATTCCTAAGGCTCTGACCCAAATAGACAGCATTACATTCTGGACATTTGAGTTTATATATACCTGACCTCTTTAATAGTGGTATTTTTGTTCTTACATTTAACAATTTTGTACTAACGTTACTTTCTGTTTTTATAAGAAATTGTTGTATTAGTTGCTGAAGATATTATCTTTGAAATATTATTAGAAATATTTCCTGCATATGTGATGGTTTTATAAGTTTTAATTTCATCAGCTTGTTTAGGATATATTAGTTGTAATGCCACTTTTTCTTCTTTTTTACTAATTAGCTTATTTATCATATCTAATGGATAACCGTTAGATGTGGCTATTTGTCTAATTGTATTAATCTCTCTATCAAAATTACATTTGTTCATAGGAACTGAAAAAGCACTATGTATCATTGAATTATATGCTGCTAGTCTGTGTGACATAGGGTGGTTAGAATTGAATGGAATTGTCACATCAGTCTGTGTTGGTTTTCGGTAAATTGAATAATCAAGTACATTATTAAGATATATATTCAAAATGAAGGTTTACCAATGGGAAGCCCTATATCACCTATTTTCATGGACAATTTAGAAAGGAAGATCTTTGAATGTAATATTTCGAAAAATATTTTATTTTGGTATAGATATGTAGATGACATATTACCTTGTTTTATGGGTAGTGAACGACAATTAGATGTATTTTTCAACCACATCAATAATTTACACCCGAAAATTAAATTTACATTAGAAATTGAAGAAAATAGCTCAATCAATTTTCTTGATTCAAAAATTCAAAGAGTTAATAATGTACTTGATTATTCAATTTACCGAAAACCAACACAGACTGATGTGACAATTCCATTCAATTCTAACCACCCTATGTCACACAGACTAGCAGCATATAATACAATGATACATAGAGCTTTTCCAGTTCTTATGAACAAATGTAATTTTGATAGAGAGATTAATACAATTAGACAAATAGCAACATCTAACGGTTATCCATTAGATATGATACATAAGCAAATTAGTAAAAAAGAAGAAAAAGTAGCATTACAACTAATATATCCTAAACAAGCTGATGAAATTAAAACTTATAAAACCATCACATATGCAAGAAATATTTCTAATAATATTTCAAAGATAATATCTTCAGCAACGAATACAACAATTTCTTTTAAAACAGAAAGTAACGTTAGTACAAAATTGTTAAATGTAAAAACAAAAATACCACTATTAAAGAAGTCAGGTATACATAAACTCAAATTTCCAGAATGTAATGCTGTCTATTTGGGTCAGACCCTTAGGAATTTTGAAATACGATACAGTGAGCACTTACGAGCATACAGATTGAAACAACCAGATAAATCCCACTACGCAAAACATCTACTTGACACCAATCATTCATTGACACCTAACACAGAACTAGAAGTGCTGCATATTTGTGAAAAGAAACAAGAACTGGATTTCCTTGAAGATCTGGAAATTAGAAGACATTTAAGAAACCCACAATATGAAGTTGTCAATGAACAGGTAAATCTAGGGAATTCTCCACTAATAAACTGTCTTCTTAAGTGATAATTGTAAAGATCAGCAGATATAGTTTTCCTGGTTTTCTATATCATTGCACAGTTATACTGATCTTAATTGGAAAAATGATATCCAGGATATCACCATAGGGCTAATAATATCCAAGCTTCAATATTTGTAATATCACATTTTCTTCTTTTTTCTATAAACATATATTAAGCCAATCACAAGTTAGGTTACTTCTTGGTCTAGCCAAAAATAACTACTAAACATCAGGTAGGCATAAAATGAAATGTAACTTCTGTCATTCTGACGATGATATTGATTTATCGAAACAATTGTCTATTTTTTAGAATTTTCAATAATTTTTATTATATTGTGGAATTAACTAGAGACCGTGAATTTCATTTAAAACACTAACATTTTTAATTACTTATAATGTACGGTAGCGAATATGACGTATGAGTTATATCTACAAATTCTTAGAAAAAGCTAATTATTTAATCATTTAATTACTTCAATGAAATTAATTTTAGGTATATCAGTTATTTGACCTAGAAGAGTTTAGTATATTGATTTTCACTCAATATCTTGGCAGTTTTATATCTTCTCAATGTTCCTTCCACTATCCATTTCCATAATTGTCCTTGTCGTCCTCCACTCATCTTGTTTAACTGCTTCATTGTTGTTTGTAAATTGATGAGCTGTCGATTCTCAGTAAATTCTGTTTATATGAGTTGATAATATTTCCAAATTCTGTTCGTTTTGTACTTGCGCACTTGATAATTTTTCTCTTCATGTGACTTTTCTGTCGATTTATTAGAAGTATTTCATTCCAATTATATAGTGTTGTATATGCTTATATTATGATCAAGTAAAATATTGAAATACAATAGAAAAGGATCATATTTTATAATAGCGATATAACAAAGTCTGTCTATTGATGTTTAATTTCAGTAATTCAATATAACGGAAGAATACGAAATTTTTTAAATCGATTTTGCAATAATAAGTTAAATGGAACACATAAAAATATGTTATAATGAAGAAAAATATAATATTCGAATATAAGTTGTGAAAATAAATTAACATAATGCATCTCGGAACCTTAAACAGACTCAAATATAAACAGAGGAATTTAAAAAAATTATGATACATGAGAAATTAACGATATACCTAATATATCTTATGGAATATCAATTGAATGATAAAAAGAAACAAATATTGGTATTATAATTGGAAATTCTACATTATTTATTTTATATACTACAATTTAATTAATAGCTTATATCCAAATGAGGAAATAATGAAACCGGAAACGTCATTTTCAATTTTCCATACACCTTTATTCTCAACTTCCCATACACCTTTATTCTCAACTTCCCATACACTTCTTTAAAAAAACTGAGTTTTCAGCCCTACCCAAATCTTAAGCCAAGTCAATACGCGCACACAAACCACCCACAAAAACACCCCCAACCAGCGCTGAAGAGGAAATAAATCCTATAACAGGACCTTACTCCAAATAAAAACATACCCAAATAAAACACTACGCACCCAAACTTCAAAAAATTCACCCCCGTGTGAGAGGTATTGACTCTCACATATTCCTGTACTTCCCGCCTCTAAGGTACTGACTTATACCTGCTTATACCTGTGTATCGAAGTCACAGCGTTCGCATCGTTCAAACCACTATTCCGTAGGTATATCTCCCTAGTCGACGAGAAATAATTAGATACGCAACCTTATACGGACCGATATAATAAATATTTAATTGTAGGCCAGGTATTGATCTTGTTGTACATATGTAAATAGCGTCTGTAAATATTTGTATAAGAAGAAACTCATTTTATTTTGGAATCCTGTCTCTGACTGTACAACCCTACTCGAAAATCCGTAACCACCCCCTTACAGAGGGTTACAAATGGCGCTCGAGCAGTAAAAAGATGAAATAAGAGCAGTCCATAGTCCTCAAAATATATATACAGCACAGAAAACTACAAATAGAGTTAAAAAGGAAAAACAGAAATATACAGGGCGATCCGAAACAACCGGCGGACACAGACACAAAATGACAGACGACGAAGACACCTCAAACCAAGACGGATCAGGCAGAGATGGGTGGATCTACAAATTAAGAAAGGAAGAATTGATAACAGAACTAGGAAACCGAGGTAAACCAACGGAAGGCAATGTCGAGGAACTAAGAACAAAACTGGTGGATTAAATTAGATCAGCTAAGAAGAAAACCATAGAACCACTCCCCGTAGGCCAGGCCGTAAACACATACATGACGAAAGAAGACACATGCAAACAAATGGACTCAATCAGAAAATGGGGACTACATTACGACGGTTCTAGAGACCCCATAGAGTTCCCAGAACGCATAGAAAAGCTCCAAACCGTATACGAAATACAGGATAACATCATGTTAAGAGCGCTACCAGAAACCATGGAGGGCAAAGCAATACTACGGTACCGCAACGACAAAAAGTATTGTGACAATTGGAAGGATTTTGTAAGAGACTTCACAAATTTCTATTCGACGAGAGATAATACACAGTTACTAGAAGCCCAGATACGCAACCGAATGCAAAGAGAAAATGAAAAATCCCAAGAATATATTATAGACATACAGACCGGCAGACCGACAGACCGACAGACCGACAGACCGGCAGACCGACAGACGACCGACTGACCGACCGACCGACAAGCAGGCAGACAGGCGGACAGACCGACAGACCGACAGACCGATAGACCGACAGACCGACAGACCGACAGACCGACAGACCGACAGACCGACAGACCGACAGACCGACAGACCGACAGACCGACATACCGACATACCGACAGACCGACAGACCGACAGACCGACAGACCGACAGACCGACAGACCGACATACCGACAGACCGACATACCGACAGACCGATAGACCGACAGACCGACAGACCGACAGGCCGACAGACCGACAGACCGGCAGACCGACAGACCGACAGACCGACAGACCGACAGACAGACAGACCGACAGACCTACATACCGACAGACCGACAGACCGACAGACCGACATTCCGACAGACCGACAGACCGACAGACCGACATACCGACAGACCGACATACCGACAGACCGACAGACCGACAGACCGACAGACCGACAAACCGACAGTACGACAGTCCTACAGACCGACAGACAGGTCTATACTCTTTTTTAAGAACGAACAGATTAATTTTCATTTTTTAGGGGTCCGGATAAGGTATCTTTTCAGGTGGGTGCTAAAAAAAATTATTTGGTGCCAACAATTTTTTTCCCCGAGGAAAGAGGGGTGTAACGATGTTCTGGTGAACACCGCTGATGATACGCCATGGTTCGAACCAGTCCAGTTTTTATCGACAGCTGATGGATATATAAACCGGCCAACAATTTCAATAAGATAGTCCGGTCGAGGCATTGACTCGAAAGGACTCCTCCTCCAGTCTGGCGACGTATTGACTCGTTAGACTCTACCCTTCCGTCGGCAAGGTATTGACTTACCGAGCATGCTTCCTTCCATTTGGTAGGGTATTGATCTACCAAACTACGGCCACCCTTGTGAGAGGTATTGACTCTCACATATTCCTGTACTTCCCGCCTCTAAGGTACTGACTTAGAGGTACTTCGTCTCGCCCGAGGTATTGACTCTGACGAGCATCCAGAACCCGCATCACCGCTTATACCCGTGTATTGAAGTCTCAGCGTTCGCATCGTTCAAACTACTATTCCGTAGGTATATCTCCCCAGTCGACCAGAAATAATTAGATACGCAACCTTATACGGACCGATATAATAAATATTTAATTTCAGGCCAGGTATTGATCTTGTTGTACATATGTAAATAGCGGCTGTAAATATTTTCATAAGAATAAACTTATTTTATTTTGGGATCCTGTCTCTGACTGTACAACCCTACCCGGCAATCCGTAACCACCCCCTTACAGAGGGTTACAAATTTATGATTAATACTCCACATATATGGATTATTAATATCCTTCTGGAGTAGCACACAGTCTCTCACCGTTTGGATTCTTCTAAACATTTTAAAGTCGTCAGCGAACAGTAAACAAATCCAATACTTCATATTTGACGGAATGCCATTTACAAAAATCAAAAACAGCAACGGTCCAAGATTGGAGCCCTGTGGCACTCCAGAATTCGCATCTTTTTTGTGGAGATATTGCTGTTATACTGCACCAGAAACTTTCTATTTTCTAGGTAACTTTTAAGTAATTCTAACAAATTAGCTGAAATTCCAAAATTGTGTAATTTTTTTAGTAAAATGTCATGGTTCACCGGATCGAATGCTTTACTAAAATCTGTATAGACAGTATCCAACTGCAATTTCTCATTTAAAGTTTTATTCGCCTGCTCCATATATATATATATATTTTTTGGTTACTTTCTTGGATTAAAGGTCAAATATACTTAAAAAACATTTAATAACGACGTACGTTTCGACTTATGAAGTCATCTTCTGGTTAATAAAATAATCTAAAATTATTACATGTATAAATTAAAATTCTGTCAATATTTATAAAATCAAATTACACGAAAACAATATAAATTATTACCTTTCTTTCATTATTTCAGATATCACACGAAAGACAAAACAATTTCTGAACAGGTACATATTTATCACGCATTGCTTGGACATTGAACTGAATACAAATTGGTCTCTCTATAGATTAGTTGTAATTTTTTTATCATAATTAATATTTTTCCTTTTTATACTTTATCGTTAGTACGGACAAATTATGATTTTAATGCTGTTAAATTTTATAGCAAAGTATATATATATATATATATATATATATATATATATATATATATATATATATTAATAGATTAGTATTTATCGACCTGCCGTTTAGGAACCCATGCTGTTCCTCTGCGATAACATTTCCTATGTGGTTATATAATTTGCCATAAATTATAAATTCTAATAATTTGGAGGGAGCACATAAAATTGCAATTCCTCTGTAATTTTCAATTTCATTTCTGTTTCCTGTCAAATAAATTAGTGTGTATTTTGCCAGTTTCCATTGTGTAGAATATTCTGATTGTTTAATAATTAAGTTAAATATGTACAGCCAAGGTTTCTTAAGTAATTCTTAACAACCATTTAAAATATAGGGCGGTAAATGATCGGTACCAGCTGATTTATTTGGCTTTGATCTTTCTTTTTACGACCTTGTCATAATAATCAGAATCTATTTCATTTAAGTTATATGTATTGAATTGACATATATTTGTATTTACATAGTCTGTACTATAACGAGATTTTCAGATGAATGAACAGAAGCAAAAAATTCTTAAAATTTCTCCGCAGCATTTTTATCTGCCACCGTATCAACGCCTGAAATATATATGAATGTATTTGCGATCTATTATTTTTTTTGCTCAATATAGTTCCAGAAATTATTTATATCCGCTGTTATATTCTGTTCAAAATTACATAAATATTCTTTATGTTTACGCCTTATCAATGACTTTAATTGCCTTCTCACTTCAAAGTATTTATCATTATAGTACGTAGAGACATGCTTCATTTTCCTGTAGTCATCTTTTGCTTTTAACAAGTTAACAATTTCGGCATCAAACCACGGTGAAAATTTTCCAAAATACATGTGCGTTTTATAAAGCGGTACTGCCCTACTGAACATATTTTGGAGATTCATATAAAAATTATCCATTACTACAAGTTAATTAATAGCTTATATCCAAATAAGTATTTTCAGCAGATCAAAACGAATGGAATTGAAAAAGAAAAAAGTGATGTGTGTGATGAAAGAAATTCCCCCGTCAATAAAAATTTTCAGCAGGTATGCCACACCTTTCCGACAAGGAAAAGTGGTTTGCGTGAATGGAATGGAATGCAAAAGACAATGAAATTATCTATTTAAAGCTTTTAATGAAATGAAAATCCGCGATGATGTAAGAATATTTTGAATTTTTTAATTATTTGAACGTTTTAAACATTTTTGCCCAAAATAAAACCACGTATGTTCCTAAAGTACTTACGTACGAGTATTACAAAAATATTAGTGTTAATACCACAATATAATAAAAATTGTTGAAAATTCGAAAAAATTGACAATTGTTTCGATAAATCAATATCATCGTCAGAATGACAGAAGTTACATTTCATTTGATGCGTACCTGATGTTTAGTAGTTATTTTTGGCTAGACCAAGAAGTGACCTAACTTGTGATTGACTTAATATATGTTAATAGAAAAAAGAAGAAGATGTGATATTACAAATATTGGAGCTTAGATATTATTAGCCCTATGGTGATATCCTGGGTATTATTTTTCCAATTAAGATCAGTATAACTGTGCAATGATATAGAAAACCAGGAAAACTATATCTGCTGATCTTTACAATTACCACTTAAGAAGACAGTTTATTAGTGGAGAACTCCCTAGATTTAACTGTTCATTGACAATTTCATATTGTGGGTTTCTTAACTGTCTTCTAATTTCTAACTCTTCAAGGAAATCCAGTTCTTGTTTCTTTTCACAAATATGCAGCACTTCTAGTTTTGTGTTGGGTGTCAATAAATGATTGGTGTCAAGTAGATGTTTTGCGTAGTGAGATTTATCTGGTTGTTTTAATCTGTTTGCTCGTAAGTGTTCACTGTATCGGATTTCAAAATTCCTAAGGGTCTGACCCAAATAGACAGCATTACATTCTGGACATTTGAGTTTATTTATACCTGACTTGTTTAATGGTGGTATTTTTGTTTTCACATTTAACAATTTTGTACTAACGTTACTTTCTGTTTAAAAAGAAATTGTTGTATTCATTGCTGAAGATATAAGCTTTGAAATATTATTAGAAATATTTCCTGCATATCTGATGGTTTTATAAGTTTTTATTCCATCAGTTTGTTTAGGAAATACTAGTTGTAATGCTACTTTATTTTCTTTTTTATTAATTAGCTTATTTATCATATCTAATGGATAACCGTTGGATGTTGCTATTTGTCTAATTGTATTAACCTCTCTATCAAAATTACATTTGTTCATGGGAACTGAAAAAGGTCTATGTATCATTGAATTATATGCCGCTAGTTTATGGGACATGGGCTGATTGGAATTAAATGGAATTGTCACATCGGTCTGTGTTGGTTTTCGGTAAATTGAATAATCAAGTACATTATTAACTCTTTGAATTTTTAAATCAAGAAAATTGATTGAGCTATTTTCTTCAATATCTAATGTAAATTTAATTTTTGGGTGTATATTATTGATGTGGATGAAAAATATATATTTGTGAAAAGAAACAAGAACTGGATCTCCTTGAATAATTGGAAATTAGAAGACATTTAAGAAACCCACAATATGAAGTTGTCGATGAACAGTTAAATCTAGGGAGTTCTCCACTAATAAACTGTCTTCTTAAGTAATAATTGTAAAAATCAGCAGATATAGTTTTCCTGGTTTTCTATATCATTGCACAGTTATACTGATCTTAATTGGAAAAATGATATCCAGGATATCACCATAGGGCGAATAATATATGAGCTTAAATATTTGTAATATCACATCTTCTTCTTTTTTCTATTAACATATATTGAGTTAATCACAAGTTAGGTCACTTCTTGGTCTAGCCAAAAATAATTACTAAACATCAGGTAGGCATCAAATGAAATGTAACTTGTGTCATTCTGATGATGATATTGATTTATCGAAACAATTGTCAATTTTTTAGAATTTTCAACAATTTTTATTATATTGTGGTATTAACTAGAAACCGTGAGTTTCATTTAAAACACTAATATGAGTAGATTCCACGAAGTAAGGGTCGAGACAGTTAATTTCATTGCAAAAATATTCTCAATCCGCGTGAGGAGATTTTACGGATTGCCGGTTTTGAAAACCCGGTTTTTCAGCTGCTTTTCAGGGATAGATAAGTCGAAATAGTTAGTGGAGCCAAATTTATCAATACGGGACAAAGTAACTTAAATAGCGAAAACAAATGGATTATGCGAAGAGCAAGGTGCCATATATGTATCCAGACATAAGCAATTATATCAGGACTGCCAGGACATCGGCATTGTACATATTTATCTTTGTTTATGTAATTATATATAAGTTCTGTTCATATATTGTAAATATCCAACTTAAAAAATATTGTGAATAAAGACATTTTAAAACAAAAACAACAAACGGATTGCCGGCTCCACGACTATAATCATTGGAATTTTTTTGTGAGAATAAGTCTACTATACTTTTTAATATTAATAAAAAATAACAACAACAAATGTAGAAACTTGTGAATCATCAGAAGGAGATTTACCTAAAATAAGAAAAAATCAATTTGGGCCCGTTTCTGTTGAAGGAAAAAATCTAATTTATTTCCTTTCAGCTCTCACCATACCTGCACAAAATGAATTCATTCAAGTAGAGGAAGTCTGTTTGTATACAGATTCATTCAAAAAAGTCCCATTGACACATTCAATTTATCCGAGTGTTGCGAAAGCTTTCAAAAAGGTCGCAGATCCATTCAGACTTTCTGTATTTGTTCAATGGATATGGCGGCTTTGTGAGGATATTTGCGTTTAAAAGTAATTTTTCAGATAAAGGCAACATCTGAAGAAACTTTTTAGTATAATAAATAGTATAAAAATCTAATTAACCTGATGTTTTTTGGGTACGAATTTCATTCTATACTGATATCTCCAAAGTGAATTTAAACAGTTTTTCGTTTGCTTACAGGATCCCAAATCTCAGACACATCTTGAGTGTCTGAGATTTTTCATTAAAAGTTAAGTTAAAAGCCGCAGAAGATTATTAGTAATATCGTTAACGATGGTGTCACTGATATATAGTCGTATTTCATGTAGCCAAAGGTTCAGAAGTCATTGACAAGCATTTTTACGTTTTTATCGTTCTTCTTTTCTTCATGATGTTCTCTTTCCTGTTTTATAGAAATACTCCATATTAGTTTCCTTTCATTGAGCAGTCTGATGTTTTTTTCTATTCTGTGTTTTCCTATAATTTGTTGCCACATAAGTGAGAGTATGAATTTACGTTACTCTTATTCTGATAAATCACAAGCATATTTGATCTTGAGCTCTACAAATGTACTGCTGATTGAATTTCTTCATCACCTAGAATAGAAAATTTTCAGATAATGCATGCAAAATATTTTGTTATGCATACTTCAATATTTGATATACCAAACAACTTCGAAAGCTTTTGAGGTATACAACAGAGACAGATCAACCATCACTATTTTAAATGAAACTAACTGTTTCTAGATAATTCCACAATATATTGAAAAAAGTTAAAAATTCTAAGAAACTGACAATACACATTTTCGTAGTATTTTTAAATGGATGCTCAAGAAGTTCTAGTTCCACAAAAAAGAACAAAATACGTCGATATCGTCTAAGTATCAACAGTGGGTTTCTTTCTCTAATGCCTCAATAGACTATTAAATATAGTATATACATAATTTTCAAGCAAGAAAATCTGTTTGTTCCATTACCATAACAATTTGTTCTTCATTCAAGTGAAACATAATCTGACAATCATCCAAACCAAACCTGACGTAAAATAGAGAAATAATCGCATCCACTTTTATCCGACATCGATTTATGTAATCCAATTTCTGGTGTCCGAACCGTAGTTGGCATAGTTTCCCGCGGGCATGCACACTGAAGAGGGAGCCAACTCTCCAGAGACGTCAGAAACGTGGGGTGGCAGCTAATGTAGATCGATTGCAACTCAGGTGACATGACGTAACAGCAGATATGTGAAAGTAGAATGATCGATTGAGTGATGAGGTACAAATTTATTTTTGTAATGTTTTTGGATGTCGAGAGGTATACAGTGTGTCTCAAAATTGACTCCCGTCTTTTCCGAATATTAATTAGGGGACTAAAACTAATTGAATCGTAACATTTAAAATTTTACGTTCTATCTTTGCTTATTTAGTTATCGTTACAAAACAAAGATCCAAATGTCAATACGTTTTAAATGAAACTATTCATAAAAATGGAATTAGCTTGAAACAATTCATTGGCACAGCATATATAGCAAGATCTAACTTTGTTTAAGTACATCTCTAATTTAATTGGGAAGTATCAGAATATTATGGCAAACATACTTGAGAGCCTCTATAATTCACTGTACTCTTCAAATTTTTGATTAATAATTCAAATCAAAATAAAGAAACTATCCTCTTTTCAATCGAAATTAAGTACCTTCATACGAATGCAAAATCGTCTTTCTTTTAAGTATTCATTATTGATGTCATGAGATAACGAAATTGGTAGTAGACTAAGAGGCGACCGTCGGTTTTGCCTCATGATCGCGAAATCTATGAAAATTGCGCGAATGATAGTATTTAGGGTGCCCAACAATCTGTCCGATATGATTTAGCCCGGAAGTGGCACCAACGATACTTCTCATGTGGCTTCCGGTCGTTATTTTCATGAAACGGCCACGTTTTACCGAAATAGATAATATTGATTTTAAATCGTAGGTTATATTTGAAAGTTTATAAAAATGACGGGTTGTCACTTATGAGCCTGCCCCAAGTGCCCGGCAGACAACCGTGAAAAAAATTATCTGCCGCTTCGCGAGTCACGGAGCACGCTAACTTTCGTCATCACGAAATGAATAATATTTATAATAATTTTCAATTTATGTCTTAAAGTTTATGAAAATATAAGGTTATCTTCGGGCTGCCCCGCCCATAACATAATTTTTTGGATTGTTAACTTACATTATCGCAAAATGGATAATTTTTTTCCATTAAAGGATATGATGTCTGCAATCCATCCCCCTAGGGTTGACACCTATGAGCCTGCCCCGAGCCCCAAGTGCCCGGCAGATCATCCGCAAGTCACTATAATAAATTTTATTTTATGTCTTACAGTTTATGAAAATATAAGGCTATTGCTCATAATCTAGCAAAAAATTTTTTCCCGAAATGGATAATTTCTTTTCTATTTAAGAATATGGTGACTGTCATCCAAACCCTAGGGTTGTCCCTTATGAGCTCGCCCCACATGCCAACCAAACTATAGCGAAAAATGGTGCTCTTTGAGTTTATAGTCGTTTTATACTGAATTATATGTTACTGTTTTAAATGTAACTTGCTGTTCCTAGATAATTTAACAATATATTGAAAAAATTCTAAGAAATTTGACAAACGTTTCGATATTAAATATCATTGTCAGAATGATAGAAGCTACATTTCATTTGATGCCTTCCTGATGTTTAATAATCATTTTTGGATACACCAGGAAATGATTTAGCCCGTAATTGACTTAATATATGTTAATAGAAAAAAAAGTATGATATTACAAATAATAGAGCATAGATATTATTAGCCCTATGGGGATATTCTGTATATCATTTTTCCCAATAAATATCAGTATAACTGTAAAATGATATAGAAAACCAGGAAAACTATATCTGCTAATCTTTACAATTATCACTTAACCCATTAATGCCTGAGTAATTTTTTTTGTCGATTTCGGTTATTTTTCCAGGAAGGTTCCAATTGGCATCTAGATTAACTATGTGAACGTGTTTAACATTAATTTTTTGTTAAGAGTAGATTATTTTCACGTATGATACATCATACGATAGGCATAAGGGGGTTAGCATTATGAGGTATGAGGGTAAGAAACGAAATAATGTATAAATGTCTGAAATAAATGTTTTATCGATTTAAATTATTAAACATTAATTATTGTTTCCAAGTTCCGGAAACAGCTGTCTGGATGTAATTCAACATCACACTTGAGACAGGAAAATTTGATACATTTCTTACAACCACATCGTCTTTGTGTAGCCTGTTTATCAACTAGATGGTCGACACCGTCAATCATCACCTCTTGCAGGATGCTTATAGTGCACTTGGGCTTACGTCCAGCTAAATACATTGGGAAACTCGGCAGTGAAAGCACAATCCTTCGTATGAATTGAATAGGCTGATTTTAGAATGAACAAATCTAAATAGCATCCACATATTCACATCTGCGCCGTTGAGACAAAATCTAATAAATGGCCAATACCATTTCCTTGATTAAATTCTGCCACGATACAATCCTCGCATTTTGTCAAATAAGTCGACACCTCCCATTCCTTGATCATATAGGTGTATTATGTTAGGTTGATCGACATCTACACGTTTCTTTTCTTCTTTTGACCATCTTTTGCAGAACCCTTTGGTGAATCATGTACCAGTTTACATTTAATAATTAGTCCCGATGGTAACTTGACTATTGTCATGCCAACCAATCAGAACTAAATTAGTTTTTGTTTCCCTCAACACATGCGATGTACCTCGTTTCTGTTTTTTTTCAGATCAGTTAGTGGAACGTTTTCAATTCTATCTGAATTCTAGTGAAAGCGAATTGAAAAAGTTGTCGATGAAAACTATTGACTTATCAGGGAAATAGCCAATGCAAAGAGTTTCACTAGAACCAAAAGTTTTTCCTTCTATTCTCTCTCCTCTACCACAATACGGGTTGAATTTCAACAAATATATTTCTGAAATAGTAGGGCACCAAAATTTAAAACCATTTCTAATTGGTTTTTCTCTGATGAACTGTATCATGTGGTGATTTCCAAAATATGGTTTCATTGCCTCGTCTAGTGAAAAGGACTTTCCTAGAGGCTAGGCTAAGTCTTGAGATACCTTGTTTATCTGATCTAGTAGTGGTAGAATTTTATATGTTTTGTTATTTGGATCTATGGAAACATTATCGTTGAAATGTAAATATGCTGTTACTTTCAAGACATATATGTCTGCTCTAGTCTTCCAGTACGTTCTTCGAAAAGGTTGTTTACAATAACCAGAAACAAGCAGTATGCCAAAATATATGTACATTTCCTTAGTAGAAATAACAAGGTCGTGTTTTTCTTTGAAGGATGCATACTTTTGTGTCTCATTGCAGATTTCCTTGATGAACTCTCCTGTGAAAAACATTTTGAATAGATCTACTGGTGACATATCATCATCCCTGATTTTCTGTACTATAGCAGGTTCTACAGTTTTTTCTATTTTTGGCATTTATTTATTACCGTTTCCTTTCAACTGCAACTGCAACTGTTCTATCATAATTCTAATGATTTCCTTTTCTTTTTTCTGTTTACTTTTCATATTTTAATTATTTTTTCAGGTTTCTGTTTATATGGTCTATCAAGTTTTATTTTTTCCGCCAACATATCTAAAGGAATATTGTCTTCATTAGTATCTGCATCAAAAATGATTTTTTCTTGTAGCTCGTTCGTACCTACATCATTTTCCTCATTATCATGAACTGCAGTGAACCTCCGTATGATAAATCATACCATAGGCATTAATGGGTTAATAAGACAGTTTAAAAGTGGAGAGCTCCTTAGATTTATCTGCTTATTGACAACTTGATATAGTGGCTTTCTCAAGTCTTCTAATTTCTAATTCTTCAAGGAAATCCAGTTCTTGTTTTTTTATCACTAACCTGCAGTACTTCTAGTTCTGTGTCAGGTGTCAATGAATGTTTGGTGTCAAGTAGATATTTTGCGTAGTGGGATTTATCTGGTTGTCTTAATCTGTATGCTCGTAAGTGTTCAGTGTATCTAATTTCAAAATTTCTAAGGGTTTGACCCAACCAGACAGCATTACATTCTGGACATTCAAGTTTATATATACCAGACTTCTTTAAAGGGGATATTTTTGTTTTTACATTTGAAAATTTTGAACTCACATTACTTTTTGATTTAAAAGAAATTGTATTTGTAGCTAAACATATTATCTTTGAAATATTATTAGAAATATTACCTGTATATATGATGGTTTTATAATTTTTTATTTCGTTAGTTGGTTCAGGAAATATTAGTTGTAATGCCACTTTTTCGTTTTTTTATCAATTTATTTATTTATACTATGTAATGGATAGCCGTTGGATGCTGCTATTTGTTCAATTATATTAATTTCTCTAATCAAATTACATTTGTTGATAGGAACTAAACAAGCTCTATCCATCATTGTATTATATGCTGCTAATTTATGTGACATGGGATGATTGGGATTATATGGAAAAGTTACATCAGTGTGTTTTGGTTTTTTCCTAAATTGAATATTCAAGGACATTATAAACTCTTTGAATTCTCAAATCAAGAAAATGGATTGTGTTATTTTCTTTAAGTTCTAATGTAAATTTAATGTCTATAAAACAAGCTTATATGTCATTTACATATCTATACCAAAATAAAACATTTTTTGAAATATTACTTTCAAAGATTTTTCTTTCTAATCTGTCCATAAAAATGTTTGTCATAATTGGTGATATAGGGCTTCCCATTGGTAAACCTTCATTTTGAATATATATCTTAATGTCAAAAGTGAAATAATTCTGATTAATACATACATCAATTAAATTAAGTATATCAAAGAATTCCCGAGAGTATATTCCAAGAAGTTACTAAATAACCTGAGCTGTATAAGTGAGAGATGAAACATCTTAGCTCATATTGACTTTGTGTCAACACGTCATATGTTTGCTTTGTTTCTACTGTTGTTTTTCGTAAGAGATAATCTAAATTATAATGTTCATGAAAACATTGTATACAGTATATAATTTGTCACATTATCAGCATCAGATGAACATACGGTATTAACGAATTGAATGTACTTTTCATCCTTCTTCTCAATTTTACCTTTCTAGGTTTCGGCCTCTCGTGTTCTAATTTCTTCCATTGTCTTTTGTTATCCTTCTATAAATGTTTTTCTCTTCTTGCACCCAGTTGCTTTATTTGGTCTATCCATTTTTTCTTTGGTTCCTCTTATTAGTTTTCAATGGTATTATTATTATTTTTATCGCTAATATATCAAGCTTCATTCTTACGGTGTGGTTATACCAATTCAGTGTTCCTTGTTTATTTTTTCTATTATTGGATCTTGGTTTGTTAACTTTCTATTGTTTTCAACCTTTATTGATAAAACGTCCAGCACTCTGTCCTGCCGGAAGCTTCTTCCGGAAGGACAGCTGGACAATCCAATTGGTCCTGACGGAAGGACGCTCTTTTTTAATGTACATGTCTTCCCAGTAGGATGCAATGAGCTTCCAGAAGTACCGCGACATTTTCCATAGGCGTTAGAAATAATTTTGTCAACAGTTTAAAATATTAATTGAAAATCAATGAATAGGTTAAAAGTTATTTTATGTGTACGACATTGATAACTTATTTTTGGCAAAAATAAATCTCACTAAAAAATAACTAAAAGTTCAAATAATTAAAAAAACTACAATAATTCTCAAATTAATAAACAAACTAAATTCTCAAATAAATAAAAAAAACTAAATTCTGGAATAAATAGAAAAATGAGAACAAAAAGTTATTTTTGCGGTATTTCGTGTAAGATGACATACGCAAAACAATTGCACTCAGTAGTAGGAGAACAAAGAATAGCGTTTTGACCACAGGGTTCACAAAAGTAGCTTGTTTTTTGTTGTTTGTAGTGAGCCTTCAAGAGTAGTTCCACATGTTCCAACAAATATGTGTGTTTAGCATCACGCCAAGCAACCGCAACTATTTCAATGGCATCGATTCTTGTTTTACATGTCACAGTAGCACCGCGTTGTTGAGAACAATTTTCTTTCAAGTATTTGTTTGGGTAATTTCTAGTTGCAACCTTTACCATTTCTAGAAAGTACAAGCCTCGACGGGATAACTCCACAGCTGTTTTTACAGAACCAAACCAGGCATCACCGACTACAATACGTCCAGATCCGTGATAATTTTGAGTCAACCGCAATATTGTTGCTGTTCCAACACTCAACTCTCTTTGCCATTTTTTACCAGCCATAGCTATTTATTTCTAGTTTTATCATTATATTAGTTTGAACATCGGCTAGTGTTTTGCACTCACATCCAACACCTTTGGGTATACGGGCGATTTTGAACAGCTGGTAAGCCCTCTGGATGGTGATTACCTCTTCCATACCAAGAGAACATAGATTCATCAATACAGACTTTATAACCAGGAGAAAAATTGTCATTCCATTTGGTTTGTAACATATTGACAAAAGGTCTTATGCATTTCCATTTATCAGTATCCGCAGTGTCTTCAGTGGCGAAACAAAAGGCTTGTACCGGGTGTCCATCTTTCTTTTCCCTCATTTTAAATGCCCATAACTTCTAAACGGTTTGAGATAGAAACATGCGGTTTTCACTAACATGTTTCATTTTAGCACACGTTTTGTTTTAATTAGTTAAGTTTTTTTCATTCGTTTTGCCTACGTCACAACAAAAATGGTGGATGTTTGATAATTTTTTTCTTGACTTTTGTTAATAGAACACCCAGTATATTTTTTGGCAGTTTGAAAGAACCGTCCTTTACCTATTTTTTGGTGCAAAATTTTTAAAATCGGTTAACGTGTGACTGAGCAATTAACTTTTGAAATGAGAGATGCTTGCTTACTACTTTTAATCATAGTAAGCTTTGGAAGTTTTATGTAAATGTCAAATTTATCAGCTTTGCGAATTGTCAGTCATTGTTATTGTCTGTTTTTATGTGAAAATGGTGTTTTCAGACGTAGAAAAAGCGAATGTTGTACTCACTCACCTTTGCTGAAACAAAATCGGCGATTTTAACTCAAAGACGTTTTTTCAAAGATTTTAATAAACAACCACCCAGTTCAAAAACAATTAGAAGTTGGTTCCGCACTTATAAAGAAACTGGATCGTTATCTCTGAAGAAAAGAGTTAATAATTGTATAGATGACACCATAACTGTATATGACTTTGTTAGGAGATATCCAAAATCGTCGTTAAGAAAAGTTGCTTCCCATTTCAACATTAGTAAGTCTAAAGTCCACAACATTTCGAAAGCAATAAAACTAAAACCTTATAAAATTCAAATTTGTCAGAAATTGAATGAGAGGGACTTCGAAAAGCGTGTTTTTATGTGTGAAACGTTAATGGATCTCAGGAGGAATGTACCAAACGTCAATCTAATAATGTCTGATGAAGCCACATTTCATTTGACTGGAGCAGTTAATAAACATAATTGCAGAATATGGTCTGAAGTGATTCCGCACGAGTTTGAACAATATGAAAGAGATTCACCTAAAGTAAATGTGTGGTATGCTGTCAACAACAATAAAATCTATGGACCATTTTTTTCGCTGAAAAAACAATCAATGGAAATACTTATACAGACATGTTGGAAATATTTTTTATCCACAGTTGGATCAAGATGTACAATTAAATGGTAATTGGAATGTAACTTATTTCCAGCAAGATGGGGCACCCCCTAATTTTTCTTTAATAGCTAGAAACTGGGTTTCCAATAAATTTGGTGACAACTGGATTGGCAGAAGTGGTAACAGTTCCTGATTTTTTTGTATGGGGATATGTAAAATCTTTAGCGTATAATTGTGCACCACAAAATTTGGAAGAATTAACGATTAATATTCGTCATGCATTTAACAGCATTACCAAAAATATGCTGGGCAAGTCTTCTACAAATTTATATGTAAGGTTAGGCAAGTGTATTGATCAAGAAGGACCGTACATTGAATATATAATCAAATAAAACTATCACTTTTTTGTTTTTGAATAAAACTGTTGTTACGTTTTGTGATTAAGTACTACTTTGCATCTCTCATTTTAAAAGTTGATTTTTCAGTCACACGTGAACCGATTTCAAAAAATTTTGCACAGAAAAATAGGTAAAGGACGGTTCTTTCAAACTGCCAAAAAATATACTGGGTGTTCCATTGAAAAAAGTCAAGAAAAAAATTGTCAAACATCCGCCATTTTTGTTGTGACGTAAACAAAACGAATAAAAAAAACTTAACTAATTTAAACAAAACTTGTGCTTAAATGAAACATGTTAGTGGAAACCGCATGTTTCTATCCCAAACCGTTTAGTAGTTATGGACAGTTAAAATGAGGGAAAATAAAGATGGACACCCGGTATTGTACGCTCAAATCTATGGTAACTCATCCCGAATCGGTCTCCAAAAGCTGGTGGAGGGAATAAGCTATTGTTCTCTTTGGCAGAGCTGTAATCACGTCTATTTGGTAATACAAATGTGCTCATGGCATATATAAGTCCGATAACTTTGAAAAATTCTGTTTTAGAGCAGGTTTTTGTATCTTCTCGCTTGAGGTCAGAATTGGTCGCTTCTAGGAAAGAGTCAATATTTTCCTAAGGTAACATCGTTAGCCAAAAATCTAATTCATTCATTGCAGCAACATCACCTACATTTAGTTTCGGCTTGAATTTTATATCTTTATAATGATCAATTCTTACTTCCCCGAGCTCCCACATGGTTTCATGTGCAATAATACTACTAGTTTTTTCATCTCTCAATAAAACATTATTACGTTGTGTATTATAGACATCATCAGAATCACTTTCGCTTTCAGAAGAAGAATTTGATGACTCACTTATAAAGGTTTCTAGAAGTAGAGGACTGCTGTATACTTTCTGCAGCCATAGAATCGGGCTGGATATTTTTACGACAACGAGTACCACATGCTGCAAAAAAAGTGTCAAGTATAGTCGGAACAAATGTTTAGACTTATCAGTATAGTAGGTATTACCTTCAAGAAATCCTAATTCGACATTCATTTTTCTTTTATCAACATCCCATAAAACGCAGGCGGTATTTTCTAATAATTTTTGAATTACTCCATAACAATTTGCATTTTTAAAATTGCTACCGAAAATCGATTTACTCCAAGTATTTTCTGCTTCGGACTCAAATAATGTAGCTTTTGCAGCCACGCGGTCGCATATTTTAAGGCTCATCTTCACGCACGTCTATGCATTCAGGTGACAAGTTTTAACCTTCACTCGCTAATAACTTTTTTATTACTAAACCGATTTTGATAAAATTTTCACAACAGATAGGCAACTTTTCGCGCTGATTCTTTTGAACCTATTTCCGTCCTTCTAGCAGTAACCGTTATATTCGAAATCGTGTAAGAAATTTTACGTCCTACCGGCAGGACGCTCTGTCCTGCCGGTAAGATGCCTGGACGTTCTATCATTATCCTGTCCCGCTTAGTTTTTATCGCTTATTTTTAGGTGTTTCATATCCTTTGCGTTTATTTTTGTTTCCTCTTCTCTCTTAATTGTCCAGTTTCCTGTTTTGTACGTTATAGTTGGTAATGTTCATTTAAATATTTCCAAAGATACGATACACACTAGATCTCCCATAATTATGAAGCTCAAACTCATTAATTTCACGTCAATTCATTCAACAGGATTCGGTTTTCCTTACAAATGATAATGGTTTGAGCTCAAACTCTCAGATTACACGTAAATCTATTCAGCAGAATTCAATTTTCCATGAAAATCTTAATGTTTTGAGCTAAATCTCTCAGATTTTTCGTCAGTAATGTTTTGAGTTCTAAAAATCTTAGATTTTATTACAATACATTCAGCAGAATTTAATTTTCCATAAAAATTATATAGTTTTGAGCTTCAACTCTCATATTTCACGTCAATACATTCGGCACAATTTGATTTTCCATTCAAATGATAATATCTTGAACTAAAACTATCAGATTTCACGTCAATACATTCAACCAAATTTTATTTTCCAATACATTCAGTATTTTCCATAAAAATGATAGTGTTTCGACTACAAATTTTCAGATTTCACGTCATTACATTCAGAAAAAATTGATTTTCCATACATACGGTAATGTTTCAAGCTTTAACTCACAAATTTCACGTCATTACATTCAGCAGAATCTCTTTTTCCATACAAATCAAAATGATAATAGGTTTTACTGCCGTCGTTTCATTATGAAAATTGTACAGTGGATAGATAACTAGAGAAGTCTGTTACTTTTATAAACGATAAAAATTCCATAGAAACAAGAAATGAAAATGATTTGTATATGCTTTGATTTCTATATATAACCGTAGATAATCAAGAGCTTGAACAATAAGTTGTGTTGGTTTGGATTACAGTATTATAGGTTACGATTGCGACGATCACAACAATCTTGTCAGTTCCCCAAGAGATTCGAATAAGTAAGATTCATTCATATTATATTCAGTCGACGATTTGCCTATTCACGATAAAGAATATATTTTTCCAAACTAATAATTTCGCAACGAGTTTTTGACCAGAAATCTGATATTTGTCAAAATCACGAGACAAGGCATAGAAGGTCTTTTGCTAGTACTATTAACTACAGTTCATACTAATAAAGTTTTACTCAACTAGTTTTTATATAATATTACCAAAATGAACATGAAGTTACATAAAACGTATGTTTTGATTAAATCTGTCTTAAATACGATTAGAAAACATTCTTACATTACCCTCAAGTTCCCAAAAGTAATCCAGACGGTAGAATTATATCATTTTCGTTAATCAACCCTCGAGAAATTCTCTATCCCCATTTAATATATACTTGTGGGTCTAGTTATAATGAAGAGTAATTTCTAGAGGGAGTTACATGAGGCATATACCATCCAAAAACATTTTAGGCAGACCCAAGATATTACATTATAATGGCAAGAAGCACTTTAAGTATTTCCGAACTTTACTTCCGAAGAAGGCTTCAAATTTATATCTGTATCTATGTCGTTTGAGGTGTTGAAAGTTTGGGAAACGGTGTAAATAAACATTGATTATGTCGTAGCATGAAAAGTATAAGAATCAACATCTGCTTTGATGAAATATTGATACATTTTATCCATATTTGTTCTGTTCGCTTCTTTATTTATCCAATATAAGTTATCAAATGTATATGTATATAAATAGTTACATAGATAATCACATTTCGTAGACGTGATAGTGTATAGAATTGATCAATTTCTTGGTGTTGTATTAAATTCACAGTTGAATATAATGTGGTACAAAGTACCTATTTCTCCTTAGAACTAGAGAGTGTCATCTAAACAAAATACAATTTCATTCTCTGGTTGTTGCTCATATTTGTTTCTTAATAAATCTAATGTATCTACAGGATGGGACATTCCTATAAATTTTGTGGTAATTAGAAATTGAAGATTTTCACACAATGTTCGTATTATTTTTGCAAATTCTTAAGGCAGGCTCTTAAATATACATATCACAAGTCAGAGAAACTAGTCATGTACAGTTTCAATTTGTAAGAGATTCTATAGAGAAGAGGTGGCCTATCTGCGGGTCTTTGAAGGATTGTGAATATGTAAACTTTAATTGCAACAGACAGTCGACATTATGCTCTGGAGGAAACAATTTGTATTACTCTTACTACGGAGATTATTTACAATCTGTCATTTTTGGTAAATTAACTATAATTTGTTTCGTAGTATGTAACACGTGTTATTAATGTTTTAATAAGACAAAACTTGTATTTTCTAAATTTATTTATTCATAGAGAACGAAAAGAAAAAAAGAAAATACTGGCAAGAAAATAGAAGTTTTAATAATGAGTGAGAGTAGAATTTCTTTTCTATTGATAATAAACGGGAAAGCATTATGTGTTATTTGTAATCCTACGGTCAAAAATTATGACATTATGAAACCAATCATCTTCAGTTTTCTAATCTGCTTCCTCCAGATTCCAAATTAAGATCAGATAGACTTGCCTCTTCAAAATCAAATTTTAATAAACGACAGTCAATTTTGATGACATGCAGCAATCAAGCTAATAATGTTGCTGATGCCAGTTTTGTTATTGCCTAGAATATTGTTCGTGCAAACCGCCCATATGAAGAGGGAGCGTTTATTAGAAAAAAATTGGAAGGTGTACTTCCAAATAATGCAGCATTGCACAAAAATGTTTTGCAAATTTCCATCTCAAGACACACAACTGAAAGACGCATAACTGCAATCAATACGTCTCTTGAATATAATTCAAAAAACGATTTGAAGTACTGTATTGCATTCTGCTCAGCCCTTGACGAAACTGTAGGTATCACAGATCTTTCGCGATTGGCAGTTTTCATACGTTTTGTTTCACCTGACTTCGATGTTGAATAAGGATTATTAGATTTGGTAGCAAATCAACCCGCGGTGTCGATATTAAAAATGCATTAGATTACATAATAAAAACTTTTTATGTGCCTCTTAATAAACTTATAAGCATTGCAGCTAATGGAGCTCCGGTAATGCTGGGAAAAAATTGGTCTTAACCCTAGAATACTTACCATACTAAATCACCTTTTAATAGTAACCATCGTAAGATTTACGACGATAAAAAAAAACAACTCTAAAGAAAATGTTCCTAAGCTTTAATAAGTTCGTAAAAATTTTGTAACATTGAACAGGGTATTAACGCACTAAATCTAATAAAAAAATGATATATTTTATATATTTTGACTGCAGGACACACAAAGAAGGGCACGATGTTCCCCGCAAAAAGGCCGATGGCAGTGTTGGCAATGGTGGGTTGTCATACGGCGTTTTTTGGATGAACAAAATTGACACATTGCTCGTTTCTTCACATTTTCCATTGGTGTTTCCTGTCGTAGCTCCAGATTTAAAATATTTTCTATCAACAGCCTTACTGGACGGTTTAAAGTTGACCATTTTACGCGTTGCTCCAACCACTGTTTCGTGAGCTGTTCTGAGAGAATAGCCATAAACTCTTTTCTTGAAACAATTTTACATCCCTTTCTTCTTTAATTATGATTATAAATTATCCAGGCGTTTATGCAGGAAATATTGATCATACCATAGAAAAGGCAGAGCGGCCATCTTCTTGTTTTTCGTGAAGTACTTCTGCTCCCACATATTTGATCAAACGTATCGACGCCGTATTTAGTTTTGTTATAAAACTTAACTAAATCTGGTTTTCCTGATGTCATGTTTTGTACCTCCGAACTATCATGCAGAGTAGATAGTAAAATAACTACTTTTGACACCTTAGTTTTATAGGATACCATTGTTTTCTCGTTATCAAAGCAATGTAGTTACCTTCCAATAGGTCGACTTTTACTATCCAGCATTTGTGGCGGTATCTTTTTTTTGTTGCTTCTTAGAGTGCCTACCAGGGTCAAGTTATATGGAGGCTTTAATAATTCCTTAGCCAGTGGTATACTCGTGAACTAATTATCCATGGTCACGTTTCTGTTGCTTCCATAAATTGCTTGGGTTAATTTTTTTACGTAATATTGTTCTAATGGTTGTCCATCGGTTTTGGTTTCCTTTCCCTAATATACTTCAGCATTGAACATATACTTTGTGCCAACATCACACATCATAACAATTTTCAAGCCATACTTTGAAGGTTTATTGGGTATGTACATCCTAAAGGGACATCTACCCCTGAAAGCTAAGAGCTGCTCGTCTATTGTAACGTATGACCCTGGTTTATGTGATCTTCGACAGTTGCTTATTAGTTGGTCCCATATTTCTCGAATTGGTGCTAATGGATCGTCTATTTTTTTTTCAGGTCTAGTTTCCTTGTTGTCAAAACGTAAGCAGTCTACTAGAAACTCGAATCTTTCGCGACTCATAGTAGCTTTGTATATGGACCCGGAAATTTTGTCATCAGACATCTCCCTTGTAGATAAATGATTATCTTTTTGACAACCAGCAAATATCAATAGTCCAAGTAAAGCATGAAGTTCCTCCAAATTCACTTGTGAGGTATCAATTTTTGGGTAGTGTATTTCTGCGAACGGATTGAAATTTCGTGATTTGTGTACTCCACTATTTTTCTAGGATACTTGGATCTAGCAGACAAAGAAAAACATCCAGAGGAGTTTCTGCCGCTTTAGCATCATTTGTAGGACCTTGTATGATATGCAAAATATTACGCGATGGTATTTTAGTTACCGCCTTTGCCACCGAGGACCACTTATGGCCGTTTTTTCCCTTAAGACTTACAGGTAGCTGACATTCCTTGACTTTAAGATTTTTAGAAACTGTAGTATTATTCTCTTCATCTGTAAATGGAAACTCTTGCATGATATCATCGCTTTCAGTAAGACCTAAAGGCAGCTGGCATTCCGCTCTGTTTAGATTTGTAGGAACTGTTTTATTGTTCTCGTCATCTATAACTGAACACTCTTGCATATGTTGGCTTTCAGTAATATTTGTTCCAACGTTATACTGATCCCCGCTCTTTAGGAATTTGTTCTTTCCCTTTTCGTCATGTTTGATTTTTATTTTTGCTGGTTGATGGTTTATCATAATCAGAATCGGAGTCACTAGAAGGGCTATATTCTGACCCCGATGGAACAAATACTTCAACGTCGTCATCCAATTCGGAGCCGCTATCCGATTCGCAGGCATTTTCATCACTTTCACCAGGAAAAAGATCTTGTAAACACTTCTCCATTTCAAATTCCAATTCTTGTGGGTTTAGTGGTCTTAACATATCTAATTTCTTTTTATCCATATTTATTTACTGTAAAAAAATATGAAAAATCGGTCCCAATGCCAAATGTTTAATAATAACGTTAATACTTACCTTCGTAAAAAATACGACACTACTGTTGAAATAATCCACTTCCTTGGCACTTTGCACCATACTAAATACGTGGCAGGTCGAACTCAAGTCTACTAATGCATAGACGGGCGCTCAACTTTTATAGATGCTTCGCGACGATAAACACGTGGTCAAACTAGATGCTCGTCGTGAAATTTACGATGGTAAGTGTTCTAGGGTTAAGGGGATTTTGAGAGATGATTCTCAAATTCTACAATTCACACCGATTCACTGCATAATTCACCGAGAACATCTCGTTACAAACTATTCAAAATATCATGATGTTATGAAAACAGTGTTCACATTGTAAAGTAAATTCGCACGAATGCAAAAAATCGTCGACAATTCGAAAATTTCCTTGAAGAATTAAAGGACGAAAAACTTCCAAGTGACATTAATTACTTCTGCATTGTAAGATGGTTATCTAGCTACAACGTATTGAATCATTAAATCGATTTGTAGATTTGTTTGATCCGATAGCTGCATTCCTAAGCGAAAAGAACCTATTCAGAATTAGACAATGACGAGTGGGTACAAAACTTAATTTTTTTTTGTGTTTCAAATGAAACTCAAAGTTTCTAGCTAACTCCACAATATAATGAAAAAAGTTGAAAATCCTAAAAAATTGACAATTGTTTCGAAAACTGAATATCATCGTCAGAATGACAGAAGTCACATTTCATTTGATACCTACCTGATATTTAGTAGTTATTTTTGGCTAGACCAAGAAGTGACCTACCTTGTGATTGACTTAATATATGTTAATAGAAAAAAGGAGAAGATGTGATATTACAAATATTGAAGCTTAGATATTATTAGCCCTATGATGATATCCTGGATATCATTTTTCCATTTAAGATCAGTATAACTGTGCAATGATATACAAAACCAGGAAAACTATATCTGCAGATCTTTACAATTATCGCTTAAGAAGACAGTTTAAAAGTGGAGAACTCCCTTGATTTATCTGTTCATTGAAGACTTCATATTGTACTGACACTAAGCAGAATAAGTGAGTCTACTATGTTTATCAAGTATAATGAGCATGGTGAATATGAGTTTAGCGAACATAGTAAGCGTAGAAAGGATAGTAAGTCTTATCATTGTCTATTAGCATAATGAGCAGTGAAAGTATGACTTGTACTCTATACATTGTGATTATTGTGAGTACCATCAGTATTTCAAGTATTTTGAGTATCGTGATTATTCTAATCAATTAAGAGATTTGACAGTATTGTAGACCTAATAAATAGGGCACAACATGCTCATACGTCATTTTTTCCAGACTCTTCTGTCCCTTACCTTTTCTCTCCAATTAGTAATATGGCTCTGTTCTATGTCCCTAATTACTTCGTCTTTCCATCTTGCTTTTGGTCTACCTCTTCTCTTTCTTCCTCCTATTCCGCTGTGAATTATTTTCTTCGGTATTCTATCGTCATTCCCTGCGATTATTCTTTCTTTGTATTTCTCTGTTTATTTCTGGTTTTCTGTAGAATTCTGTCACTAGGTATATAAACTGCTCTACTTCTGCTAATTTGTAATTTTTTCCTATTTCTGGTATGTTTAAAGTACTTTGCCGATTGTATTCTTTTTCTTTATATGTCATATATTTCATCTTATTTTCATTTATTCCTGATCCCATCTGAAATGCCATCATTTCCAATTCTAATATTACTTTCTGTAGTTCCTTTTTACCCCTGGTTACGATTGCTAAATTATCTGCAGAGGCTAGACATTGATGTTTTTTCATATAATATCCCATTTCTGTTAATTTCGGCTTTCCTTGTGACACATTCTAGTGCACAGCTGTACATTATCGACGACAGTGAATCTCCCTGCCTTGGACCTTCCTGCACGTTGAACTTGTCGGATGTTCTTGTTCCTACCCTCACCATATTATCCGTTTCTTTCAATGTTAGTTTTACTAATCTAAAGAGTTTCCCTTTTATTCCTAGTGCGTTTAAGGCTATATATAACTATTTTCTCTTTATTCTCTCATATGCCTGTGTAATAAACACGAGATAATGACATAGAAAATTTTAAGGACACCCAATATAGATGAAATTTTCTTGATCATAAAATAAGTCGAAACAAATTAATATAAAAAACAATTGTTGACCCCCGCCAGGAAAGAATTTGATACAAACAATCTTACATAACCGGCAAGGTCGATAAACAATACATCAGGTGTTTGCATGTTTTATTTATCAAAAAATATAATCAAACGTTGCAAACTAGTATAATGAAATTTAAAATTAACCTTCAGTTACGAAAATAAAAAAAAAACATGAGACAAGGGAAAAATGAAATGATTCTAAAATAAATAGCAGGAATTTTGGTAACAGAAGCAGTGAGGTAGTAACCCTCATTAAGTGACCAGGCACTGTAAGGCCTGCCACTTCGTCGTCGACAGTAATATTGTGTAGTTGTGACTTCTGATATTTCAAAAGCGTAAGTTTTTTTCCGTATAATTATTTTTTTATACTGTATTGACATTTTTATTTGATTTAATTGGGTGTCCAAAAGAAAAAGGGATACATATATTTTCGGTCATATTGAGTGCACTATTTACATCTAAGCCCCTCACCTACCATATTTAGGAAGTAGCACAAATTGAATCCGATCTAATCTAGAATTATATTCATATACAAGAGATACCGTATGTTCGATAATCATTTTCTTATATTTTTTTTATATTGTACAAGATACTCACCTGTACGAGATATCATATTTATTCTATTAGATTCCGAAAGTTTTGTTTGATATATTATTATCCTATATTGTACAGGATATCCCAATGTACGAGATATCATATTTATTCTATTAGATTCCGAAAGTTTTGTTTGATATATTATCTTATATTGTGCAGGATATCCGAATGTACGAGATATCATATTTATTCTATTAGATTTCGAAAGGTTGTTGATAATTATTATAACATATTGTACAGGATATTCAACTGTACAGGATATCACATTTATACCATTCGATCTCGAGAGTTTGTTCGATAATTATTTTTCTTATATTGTACCGAATAGTCAACTATACGTGACATCGTATTTTATCTTTCATAATCAGGAAAGACCCCTTTCAAAAATTTGGAAGACGTTGTGCCCGAGTCATATTTATTTCGTTTGTCTCATTTAATATACAGGGATAGTCCTATATAAGACATGCTCCACGGGTGTCACGATAACGGGTAACTACTTCCAGATTAAGAAAGACGTTTTTCCTTAACTGACTTTTTAGTGTAACGTACCGGGGCATTCTCCCCCGAGTAACTTTCCTTTTGTCCAAATCAGGGCTGTGTTATTGGACTTAATTAACTACTGTTTGTAAGATACTTGTACATATTTATCCACCCAGTCTGTTTCCTTTATCAACAACCCTTACCCTCGGACCAGCAAATTTGAACGGGCTGACGAGACCTGCCTTAGAACTCAGGCTTGACACACTGTATAAGCCCAAGAGGCCCCACGGAGACCTTGACCGCTCCTGCCAGGAAAACACCTCCCCCGAGGTTACCCGCAGGGAGATTTCTGGCTCTAAATTTGTGCCGTAAGGCACTGGTGACAGCACGCTGCAAAGATTTCTAGGATAAGAGTGTACTGTAGGACCCCTCAGGTCACTACAATCAATAAAAAATAAACCAAAGGAATAATACCGATTCCTATACCCTGGAATAAACAAAACGATCTATTAGAGGGGTGAGAGCAGTCACTGGATTCACCCAACGGACACCTGCTTAAAGTCTATTAATAGCACATATGTTTCTTTATTATGCTCGTAGCTTTCTACCTGTAGCTCTTGTTGGAATTTACACTAAGTAGTTGCAACTGTTCTAATTATCTATTTCGAGACACCCTGTACATATGTCTTGAAACCAGCGTAGATATCGCCGGGTACCTAACAGTAACGATTGTCTGCGCGCGTAAATTCATTTTTCAGAGTATTTAATCAGCCTTCGGAGAGTACTGAAGTAAGCTTCGCCTGAAGCACACCTACTGTGTATGTCTACACACAGATATTAGAGCGTTATTGTGAAGTTAGAGCGTTGTTGTTCAAGTTATATGTGTTCTAGTTGTGTAACCTAACGCAGTAATCCGCCGTGGTCTTTCCTAAGAAAGCCGGTAGTTTTTTCTCTCTCTAATCAGTTGAATTCGCCGTGGCGTTTCGTAAAAAAGCCGGTGGTTCGCTCTATCTCTAACTCGATTTAGCCGCCGTGGTCTATCGTAACAAAGCCCGTAGTTATTTATATCTCTAACCCGTTTGAATCCGCCTAGGTCTTTCGTAAGAAAGCTGGTAGTTCGTTCTCTCTCTAACACGTTTAGATTGTAGTGTACTTTGCACAAGAAGCCGGTATATATATATATATATATATATATATATATATATAAATACGAAAACAACGTAAGTTCTTTCTCGACCGTCTATCGTTATTTAATTAGTTTTTGGAGTATCGGGATCCGGTCTGTGCATACAATAAATACAACTCTTTTCCTTTTAAATCTCTATATTTCGCAATTATTTTATTGCTTCATCAGGAGTTAACTAAAATAATATACGGTCACATACAACTATAATGAAATGTCATGATAAAACGCACTTACAGATCAGAGTATAAACGCTATCAGCACACAGTTAAAATTAAAGGCAATCACCAGCATCTTACATGAGGTACTCCACCAGCAAGTGAGGCATGTACTACTTTAAAACTTGAAATTCTTAATGAAAACAAAATACCTGATCACAATAAATTAAAACGATAATTATTTCTTTTGTTCTTTTTTATAATTTTTTCCTTTTTATACTAAAAAACTTCTTTATAATTTATATAATAGTCCAGTGAAAGTCAACGATAAAAGAAGAAAAACAGCCAGAATGTTAAATTTTAAGGAGGTTCGAGTAGATGGTACTTAATTGGTTCACATCTATTTTGTCGTTGACTACATGTGGTTGCTTTTTAATTTCACACATTTCAAGGAACAGCCTCCTTCTATAATTATTCTCATGTCGGATTATGTCAACATTATCGTAATCCAGTGTATGTCCGGTGGTTTGGTGGTGATTTACCGTGGCACACACATTTTTTCCTAATCGGCAGTCGCTTCTGTGTTGTGTCAACCGTTGTCTGAGCCATTGAGACGTTTGACCAATATAACATTTGGGACAATTCGAGCAAGGAATTCTGTAAATCACATGCGAATGAAACTGAAAAGGAGTCACATCTTTTGTTTTTGTAAATATCGATCGACTACTTCTTACATTGTATTTGGCGATTTTTATAGTTGGAAACGGTTTAAAAATAGCTATAATAGCATTTGTTAATCCTTCTATATATGGTACTTTTTTATATGTATATTGCAGAGAACTTCCGCTATCTCTTGGACCATCAAAAAAGTCAGAATTGTATATTAGTTTTTTCAAAATATATCCTGGGTAACCGTTGTTCAGAAAAATATCGTACAATTTCTTAAGATTTTTATTTAAGAGGGTGTCATCGCTAATATGTAAGATTCTGTTTTTTATATTCATTACACTGTTAAATTTCTGACTTTTTGGATGGTTAGAAAAGTAATTTATAAACCTGCCAGACGATGTTGGCTTAAAGTACCAATCAAAAATTATGCAGTTTTCGCTATTTCTAATCAGCTTGGTATCTAAAAAAGGTATACTGCGATCGTTCTCCACTTCAAGGGTGAATTGTAGGTGTGGATTGAACGAATTAAAGATGTTTAGTGTCTCATGAGTTTCATCAGCAGGGATGGAACAAATCAGATCATCCACATATTTGTAAACAAAAGGCATTCGAAAAGGTAATATTGGGATGACATTATTCAGGAGTTCATCCAAAATTATTGTTGCAATGATAGTACCATCTACTCGAACCTCCTTAAAATTTAACATTCTGGCTGTTTTTCTTCTTTTATCGTTGACTTTCACTGGACTATTATATAAATTATAAAGAATTTTTTTTTTTTTTTTTTTTTTTTTTTTTTTTTTTTTTTTTTTTTTTTTAGTATAAAAAGGAAAAAAAAATTATAAAAAAGAACAAAAGAAATAATTATCGTTTTAATTTATTGTGATCAGGTATTTTGTTTTCATTAAGAATTTCAAGTTTTAAAGTAGTACATGCCTCACTTGCTGGTGGAGTACCTCATGTAAGATGCTGGTGATTGCCTTTAATTTTAACTGTGTGCTGATAGCGTTTATACTCTGATCTGTAAGTGTGTTTTATCATGACATTTCATTATAGTTGTATGTGACCGTATATTATTTTAGTTAACTCCTGATGAAGCAATAAAATAATTGCGAAATATAGAGATTTAAAAGGAAAAGAGTTGTATTTATTGTATGCACAGACCGGATCCCGATACTCCAAAAACTAATTATATATATATATATATATATATATATATATATATATATATATATATATATATATATATATATATATATATATATATATATATATATTAAACTATCTTTTGAATTATTTTACTTACTTTTATTATGCAATTTGAATGTAGATGTTTATTATTTAGAATTTTTATTTAGTTTGGCTAGCTCAGTTATTTATTATTATATCGTTTTGTAACCTTTATTATATATTTATTAATTCGGGAGCATGAAATCCTTTTTCTCTTTGAGTCCTGGCTTATTATATTGTTGTAATTGTTTAAATAAAAAGAAAACACATTATTTGAAATAGATTTAATTTTCAATGCAATATTTATATTTGATAAAAATAATATGCGACGCCAATGGTTATATTGTACCTACTTATTTATTTTAATAATTTCATCAATGCGCATGCGTGAAAAACTAGTCATGCGCTTTAACATAAAACGAACAATTCTGATACGTAAGAAACATCTATTCATATTATACAAAGTTTGATGAAGATGCAAACAAGTGAATGGTTCAAACACATAAAAGAATTTATATATAAATCATACCTATATATGATAGAAATTGCTGTGGGAAGAAAATAGTTATATACATAGATAGAAATATATGGAATTATATACAGATGGACATAGTTATAACATTGATAAATTTTCAATCATCAGATTTATGCGATTACAAGATAGCGTAAGTGGCGTAAGTACATATTTTAATTTATTTAAAATTCGGCCTTTTATTAATTTTAACGATTTATGCAATGAATTCACTATATAAAGTCTGTTTCTTTCTTTTTTAGATCGATCATATGTGCAAAAGTTTATCAATTTATGAAATTAAGTACTTAATTGAGTATTTGAGTTTTTACTCTGATTATTGGCCAATAATGATTTAAAAACACTGACCTGTTGCTTTTGGATTGGGTTGAAAGTCTCTGGATCCCAGAAACACTCCGCTGAAGCTCCAAAAAAAACAAAATTGATGAAAATTTCGTGGATTCTTGCCGAAAAACTTGATACAATTGACTGTGAGTATTACTAAGATTGTTTTTAATAGTACTTTATAGGTTTAAATGTCTTAAACCGGGAATTTCTTGAAATTTCAGGAACACCATCACACACACTCCTCGCTTCTTGACACCAGCTTCCCTTCCTCTTTTTTTAAGCGTCCCCTTGATTCTCTACTTTTTTCAACAAACAGTCTTTTGTTCTTTTTCAGGTCACTATTTCAAAGTTTATTTGTTGATTCACAATTTGTTCTGTCATATTTTATAACCAATAAAATATTGTCTTTTGCAATCAGATTAATTGAAACTTCTTTCACTTATTAAAAAATTTCATACATACACTCTTTTACATTATTAGTTCATTTATAGAGTTCCTATGAGTTTTTTCATCATACAAATAAATTAAAATTGGTTATACATAGATACATTTACATGGTACAACATTCAATATTGTTATTGATAGTATATCCTTGTTACACTCATATTAATTATAAATATAAATTCTCTTATGTTATTTGTCTAAACTCTTTGCATTATATTATTTATAATAAACTTCAACAAATTACTATTTATTGATTCAACGTTCATTTTATTAACCATATATCATTTATCTATATGTCATTATTTGTTTATCTATGAAAATCTATTGGATTCTATTCTATTCAATATTTGTATTTGTTTTTATTCTTAAATTAATGATTATAATGAATTATCTATAATAATATTTGTATTCTAATGTAACTACTTATATCTAAAATTCTCTTGACTTGACTATATAATTATATCTTCTTAGGTGAACAGCTGGTTATGGTATGGAAATTATTCTTCGTCTTAGGCAACTTTATTTACATCATTACATTGGTTAGGCAATCTCTATATTTTGTATTATTATTGAGGTAATTCCTTTTTTCATTATATTGTTATAGGCTATTATTTAATATATCTTTATTTGATATGTTGTTTAAATTAAGAAAAGTGTTTCCTTTTTACCTGTTTTCTTAAATTATATTATTTTCATATATTTTAATACTAGCAACATATTTTTATAATACTAATTCTCTTATTATCTAAGATATCTGGTTCAATTCCCCTCAAATTTAAATTTAAATGATATCCATACCCTGGATATTTATTTAAATTTCAATTTTCTTATTATAAATGATTGATTTTATTTTATTCAAAAAAAAATTTAACAATTTTATGGCATAATCTTACTTTCTTTAACTTTGTTTCTCAAATATTTGTTCACATATTTCCTACTACAAAATCTATTTCTTTCAATAACTGTCTCCTAATTCTTTCCTTAAAATACACTTGATTAAGATCAATGTCAATTTATATTTTTAATATTACTTCATATAATACTTCTCTATTATCATTTCTTCCTAACATCCACTTATATATCAACTTATTTCTTTGTAATTACATTATACTTCTATATACTCCTCATATCATATTTCTTTTCAATATTCATTATTCAATATAATTAATTATTTCTTAAATTCATATATATATCAATATCAACTTCCTTATTCCTTCCTGTATTTTCAAGTAATCTATAAGATTCTAATTGACATTAAACATTACCTCCTATATTTTTAATCAATATCATTCATTATTATCCTTTCCTATCCTTTATTACTTACATCTTATTTCCTTATTTGAAAAAATGTGAACTTCTATTTGATACTTGAGTTATTCTTATTTTATCCCCTCTATCCTATATTCTTTAATAGTTTCATTCTATGTAAAACCAGTATCTCTTATAAATTGTTTCCTTTATTTGCTATATATATTGATTTGCCATACTCACAAATTTTTAAATTGTTTTAATTATAAGTTTTACCTAATAAATTTTTCTTTATATTATATTATATTTATTTTTGTAGGTTCTGAAGAAACAAACGAGATGAATTTAATTGGATCACCAGCTGCCAAATGGAAAACAAAACTCTGTCTAATATCTACTTTATCTTTGTACACTACTTAATATTAAATTTTAAATCTATCCTTATGACTATCATTTCCTTTTTTTTAAGTATTATTCGTAACATAACATATATACATTCTTTAGAATTGGATTACTCATTAATAATAAATTCTATGTACATTATTTATACTTGTGTTACTCATTAATAATAAATTTTAATTTCAACTTCATTTCTGTATCCTTTCCCTTTTCCATTGAATTGCATTTTCGTCTCCAAAGTTCATTCCTATTCTCATGTCCCATTATTCAATTTGCTTTTCTTTTTCTAACCTTTTTCTTGCTTTCTTCTCTTGTGGTTTGATGCTCGATAAATTTCTGAAGCGTTTGTCTATTCTCTACTGTATCCTTTTTAACTCTGTTGTCCCATATCTCATAAATTTCTTCCCATGAATCCATTAGAATCTGCGTTTCCCATTCTTCCATATTATGCATTTTACTATGTATTATTTTAAAGAAAGCTTGTGTGTAAATTA